>CM067336.1:120750000-121075000 GCA_034376525.1 Nicotiana benthamiana
GGCTCTTCTAGAGCTCTCAATTAATTTTGTACTACCACAAATTCATCAATATCCATGTGGTGAATATCTCTTTTAAAGAGAAAGTTATACCATTATGGTCATGTCAAAATTATGTGCAAGATATGTTTCTTGCATTATCTTTGTCCTTTGATAATCACATTGACGAATTATTTTGGCGTACAATAGGTACGTGACCAATGACCATTCATGCCATAATAATGACATCATCTCAAACCTCCTTCTAGGGGTGAGTGTGGTATCATCTCAAACCTCCTTCTAGAGGTGAGTGTGGTATATTCAATACCAATTTCATGTTCATATTCTTCCAATAATGAATATGTATTCGTGAATCAGATGTTGTCACATTCACTGCGGGGATATGTGATTTTATTATCCTTTTCAAATCTGTTAATGCGTCTGGCATTTGATTTGCTATTCCTTGCAAATGGATAATCTTTTGCACCTCATTTTCACAAATGGAGGTATGTGGATCAAGATGAGATAATGATGCATTTTTCCACAAAATTTCCCGTTTGGTTCACCAACTTCTCCCCCTAATTTTGGGAAAAGTGTCTCATCAAATTGACAGTCTGCAAATCTTGCAGTGAACAAATCTCATGTCAATGTTTCGAGGTAGCGAATAATGGAGGGCGATTCAAACTCAACATATATTCCTAACCTTCTTTGCAGACCCATTTTGGTGCAGTATGGCGGTGCTACAGGCACATATACTGCGCATCCAACAATTCTTAAATGGGATATATTAGGTTCATGACCCAAAACCAATTGCAACGGGGAATATTTGTGACAATTCGTCAGTCAGAGACGAACTAGCATTGCTTTATGCAAAATGGCGTGACCCCAAACCGAAGTGGGCAGCCGACGAACTAGCGTTGCTGCATGCAAAATGGCGTGACCCCAAACCGAAGTGGGCAGCCTCGTTTTCATGAGTAAATGAGGATTCAAGATTATTCTCATCTATTGTCTCAACATGATATCCATTTTGAATGATATCTTTAAAACTCAACAAGTTCCTTTTAGACTTGGAGGAGAACATTGTATTCTCTATGATAAATATTGTTCCTTTAGGCAGAGTTATAGTTGCTCTTCAGGAGCCTTCAATCAATTTACTACTACCAGAAATTATAGTAACATCTGCCTTACACATACTTAAATGAGAGACAACATTATAGAATATATGAGTATATGTATTATTTTTCATATATTTATGAACATGCAACCGAACACAATACTAATGCACAAATTACAGATTTTGTATTTAATGAAGAATTGAATTTTACTATATTGTTTACACAGTGACACTAATAGAACAGTGTGAGTATATGAGCAAGTGAAACAATTAGTAAGTACACATTGTAATTGATCAATAGCGCATGTAATTAAGTCATGATACAATATAAATGCTACACAGAATAAAAATAACAAAACAAAGGAATCATCTCTATGAAAAATGACTTTGCATATTAGTCTCGTTACATGAAGAGTGACAACATGATTATTTTCATAGATACAAAAGAACTTAAACTAAGACATAACCTTTTGTACTAAAAATATTGATAGCACAATATGTTTACATATGTGGTTATAGCATTATTACAGCACCACAACCATACTAAGTGTGACTTAATTCAGAATTCAAGATTAAGGTGATGATATGCCAACTATTTAGGATAGTACTAAATGATTACTTATGAATGTAATAACATAGTTTATGAAATTATGAACATAAAGGCTCATGAAGAATACTGTAATATCTTACGTTCATATCCACACACATATTTACAAAATGTGATAATACACTTGGTAATTGCACACAATAACTGGGTAATTTTTAATCATACCACAATGTACAGAATATGATGATAATAAGAAACCTTCATCATTCACACTAATCACGCGTCAAACGATTTATACAACATAATATACATTACTATTGACATTCAAAACTTAATTTGCTGGAAGCTTCTATTAATGCACGTTAAGCGCATTCGTTGTCTGCATTAACACCAATAACATACATTCATGGATCCATCACCGATCAAGTGATCTATTTTCCCCTCAGGGTGCTTAAAGAATTCTGCCACATCCAAGTGGGTGATGTCAAAATTGTCGTCAGAGAAAAAATTTGTTTCAGGGCCTTTACTCTTTAGAGATGCTTGATAAAGCTCAACCAAATGTCTTGGTACACGGCAAATTTTCGCCCAGTGCCCTTTTCCACCGCAACGATAACATATAGTTTCTGAACTATTTGCTTTTGGATTCTCATCATATCGTGCTTGTGGCAGAGTGACCAACTTCAAGTTGTCATATCTCTCCTTTAAGCCATTCCACAAGATAGGTGGATCTTTGACTATGATATATTCAATTTTCAAACCTTCATCAAGGTGATGGCGCAAGAAAATCAAGGCCTTAGCATAGTTTCAAACCTTCATCAAGGTGATGGCGCAAGAAAATCAAGGCCTTAGCATAGTCTTGGGTGGATGCATTATTTCTGTCTTTAATGGCGTCTCCAGGACCTATTGCATCCAAATGGATTTCAGCATCCAACACCCATGTCATATAGTTCTTGCCCGAAATTTCAAGGGCAACGAACTTTCTTTTCATGATGTCAGACATAAAACAAAATTACATCAAGAGCGCGTTCATATTACGGGCTTTATTACAATTATCACATTCACTTCAGGGAATGGATCATAATCATCTGTATGTGCTATACACAATCTCATGTCAAATATTACTTTCATAAAGTGAAAGATTATTTTGAGAATCTTTATTATTCTCATTATCACAATGATGACGATTATAATTCCGTCTGTTGCCACGTCCACATCCATTGATACCTTCACGGTAATTATTTTGTCTTCTTTCAGACTTATCACATACTGCTACCACATTCTCTAAAGGGAATGGAGCAAATTCAATTGGACGGATTTTTAATTCTTTGCCCACAATCATACATGAATTTGATCATGGCAAGGCATAGAAATTTTACCACTTCATGTGAGTGTAATTTCTTACAAACTCCATTAGAGTTATAATCAAACTTTGTTGTCTATGTTTGTATATGAAACCAAATCGTAGAATTTCAAGAATTTGAAAGGGAAAAGTAAATTACTTACCTTTAAGGTATACCAATAAATGTTGTGATATCAAATATACCTCTTGAGTTTTCATCCCGTTGCATTACTTTATGGTGATACCATCTCTTCTATTTTCCGTATAGAAAATCGTTGATGAAGCAGCATAGTGTTTGCATCTTACTATACATGGTCTCTGGCAAATTGCATTCGATGAATCTGATTTATCAATTCCCAGCTTATGACTAGAGAGTTGAACGATCTTGTTTCTGCAGCCAAGTAACATTTCTGGGTGTCGTGAAACAAGACAAATACATGTCACGAAAAAAAATAAATTCAATTGGTTAGAGACTCGTGCTGATAACGTGTTATGAAATAATATAAGAACAAGAACAATAATACAAGAACAAAAACAATAGAGAGAAAAGTAGAGAGAGGAGTATTCTTATTGATACTTTGGGATGGTTTACAATGGTATAGAACCCCTATATTTATAAGGAGGTGGTGACTTAGCCACCAAGTAGTAAACCCTAGAATCTCTCTAAATATGGACATTCACCTTAAATAGAGTTCTATTTATAAATATATATATATATATGAAAACTAAGTAACAAGGGTGAAAGGAAAACATTGGAAATTAACAGGCCAAGTATCCTTTTCTTCCCTTTCTTGTACACTACTATAGTAGGGTCTAATTCCTTTAATTCCTTGTAACTTTGTAACGCGTAGTAGCTACTTTTGTCTACCCGTCCTCGTCCACTTCAGCTGGCTGCTTTATCACAGGCTTGTCAACTACCATATATAGAAAGGAATTTAATTATTTAAAGAACGTCGTCCTTTCAGTTGTCAGTAGAGTGATTGAGCTTCTTGATTTATAAAGATTTTACCTAATTTAGAAATCCCATATGTATGTTTTCAGTATGATCTAACAATTTGCGTAAAAAAATTTCCCATAAATTTCTTGGGAGCCCCTTATTGGGAAGGTAAAGTTAGTAGCCAAGAATCGAAGTGTATTGATAAAATGGAAACTTCTACTTGTAGTTAAAGAGACGATACTTAAAAAGAAAAAAATTCAATATTTGCAAACAAAGAGACGATCATTTCAACTTTCTACAGATTATTGGTTTCACTAGCACGTGAATCCTCTATGTCTGTATTCTACTTCTGTAAATTTTGCTATGCGTGCATTATACACAAAAGGATCGAGCTCTACGTTTTTTTACCCATAAAAATCGGATTAGTAAAGAGCAAGTTACCCTTTTTGGGTAATTTGTAAACTAAAAAAGAAAACGACTCCTCTCTTTCCGCAAGTTAAGGATTTCAATTATCATTGGAAGTTTTACTCCTTTTTCTCACCATTTGATTGGAGGAAATGGTTAGTTTTTGTGTGTGTGTGTGAAGTTGAATTGGACATGAGACATTGTGAAGCATCTAAGTAAGATGTTAACTTTATAAACAAAGGTCTTAACGTTGACATGTAGTAATAATGTGAATTATTATTGAAATGTAAAAGTAAGTGTACTAGCTAGACATGAAACTTTCTTGTCCACCTTTTCTTAATCTGCCAAAATCGCTTTCATGTCATGAACTTATGAGTTGAACGGACTAATAATTAGCCAACTATTTCTTTCCTTAAATGAAGTAATAATCATAAAACATATATGGTGCAAGAAGGAAAAAAATTTTCAACGGACCGTTTGGCAGATAAATATTTATTTGCACCAAATATTTACATCAAATTAAGTAATTTAATCATGAGAGCCTAAAATTAAAGTGTAGATGTACATTAGCTATTTGTGATTAAATGATAAATAATTTATATAGGGCAAATATCATGTATTCATTTGCAAAGTGTAAATATCGGGTGCAAGAGTATAATTTTTCTCGGTTTTTAGCCTATTCTGTGGAGGGAGAAGATTGATGTACAACCAATGCCACCAAAGCATCATGTATAAATAAAGAAACTTTATGAATAATTGCTAGAATTTAGAAATTTCTCCATAGTCCTAAATTCCCTCTGAGATCATATGATATCCATAAAATCGTTTTTTTCCTTTTGGTAGTAAAATTTCCAAACTTCATTAACCAATCTATTCAGTATTTTGAGGGCACAGCCAGTTGGCACCAAAATTAGGACATAACTAATGTCTAGACATTTAAAATGGCGACGTGGCGGTGGTGCAAGGTCTTTACACTTGGGCAATCCCAAGAACCTAAAAGGAAATAAAGGGGTATTTACATGCAAAATGTTAGACTACTCCTATTCTTTATTGCATATCTTCTTTAGGAAGAGTTAAGTATTTATTTTCTATTTATGAGGCTCATATACACCATAACCTTTATAATACACCTCATTAACATAAAATCTATTTTCAAAAGAAAAAAAGATTCTTTTAGGACATGTCTATTTCCCAATGTGAAGCATTTATTGCTTTATGACATTCAAATTAAGTTAATCTTGACTAATATTTTGTTAAACCAAAATTACTCATTTTGACTTCGACTTGTATTTTCAGTTTTTTTGCAGATACTACTAAAATTCGAAAATAAATTAATGTAATCCAAATTTCCTTTACCAAGTAAGACAACTGAATTTCATAAGCAAGAAGACCAAAGTATTCCATCTCTAATAATCCACCGTCTATTACATAAAAAAGTAACGTAAGAATTTTGAATTACCGATCAGACAGGTCCACAAACTCAAGTTTGAATTACATTAACTTAGTATCATTAGCTCTTAATCTTTAAACTGTTCACATTTAGGAGATATACTAAATTACAATTTAAGATTGCAAAGTAAAATAAATAGCAGACAAAGTAATATAGTCCGACGCATAGCTGAGTCGTTTTTGAGGGTACAAAAGGTAACAAAATAAAAGCCAGAAAAAGTTAGGGTGCCTTATTTGTACCTTAGTGCCCCCTCTCTACCTTATAAATTCAGTCTTTCTCCCTTTCTACTTCCCCTGTCACTTACATACAATCTTCTCTCTTTCTTGGCCCTTTGCTCTTTACTTCTCTATTTCCTTTCTCTTTCACTTAAACACACAACAGATACAGAGAAGTTTAACTATTCAATTCTCTGACTCTGTTTTTCTCCAATTTCTTCTCTTTCTAATTCCAGTTTCTCTGTTTTTTTAATCTTTTCAAGGTACGTTACATTATTTTTTTTGGTCCTTCTATTTAATGCGATTTCATCTGTTATGCATAGTACGTACTATATATGACGTGTTTGTACCATATGCAGGGTAATTTTGTGTGGCCAAATGACGAACCAGAATGTGATTGTTTCTGACTTGAGATCAGGGTTGGAGTCTTCTTTCTTATCGTTCTCACCGGCTGTTCCCGGACCACTACCACAGCCGGGGAGATTCATCGCCGTTCCGGCGAAGAAATCATTCAAGAACATTGAGTCTGCTGCCGGAGATCATGGAGCTAATAGGATTACTGCTTTACTTGATTCCATGAGAGCTTCTTCTCCTCCTCGTAGATCCTCTGAAACTGAAAATCTCAAGTCTTGGATTGTGAGTCTTTTATTCATTAATAAATTTGCTTTGAACAAAAAAATTACAAATGAAGTGTTAATCTTTTTTAGTGTAATTGGATAGGTTCATCATCCCCCTGCTTTGGACATGTTCGAGGAAATTATAAATGCTTCAAAAGGGAAACAAATAATAATGTTTTTGGACTATGATGGTACATTGTCTCCTATTGTTGATGATCCTGACAAAGCCTTTATGACTGTTGAGGTTTGTTTACTTTTTTTACCAATTATCACTAAACTTAACAAATGAAGTTTTAATCAATTTTTTTTTTAGTTATTAAACTAATTCCTTGTTTGGTTTGTGGTAAATAGATGAGGGAATCAGTGAGAGACACAGCCAAGTATTTTCCTACAGCAATAGTGAGTGGAAGATGCAGAGCAAAAGTCTTTAATTTTGTAAAGTTATCAGAACTGTATTATGCTGGAAGTCATGGAATGGACATTAAGGCGCCTGCTAAAGGACGTAAATATAGAAATGTGAGCAAATTATATTACTTTTATTTCTTGATCAACTTGTTACTATATTAATCCCATGTTATTTTTTGTTCTTTTATAATAATGTTTGGTATTTTTTAACCATTCAGGGAAATAATCAAACTGTTCTCTGCCAACCTGCCAGAGAATTTTTACCCATGATTGATGAGGTTGGTTTTACTTCACCTCTAGTGTTTTTTTTGTCAAGATAGCATATAATCATAGAAAAAAAGTTGAAACGTTTACTTAACATTTTCAGGTATATAAATCTTTAGTGGAGAAAACAAAATCTATAGCAGGAGCGAAAGTGGAAAACAACAAATTCTGCTTATCCGTACATTTCCGTCGTGTTGAAGAAAAGGTACAGTTTCCTTTTTAATCTCTCTTTTAGTTCCCTTTTATACTTGGTTTTACTTCACATAGTAATTTGAATTCTCATTTTTTCTTCTTCTTTTACATGTAACTACGTACAGAGGTGGACTGAATTAGCTGAGCAAGTGAAGTCAGTGACTAAGGAATACCCAAAACTTCGATTAACTCAAGGAAGAAAGGTGATTTTTTAAAAGTTCTTATTCTTTCTTAATTATTACATAAACAGTAGTGCTGTATGCAGAATAAAGAAATGAAAAAAAGCATATTAAACGTGGTTTTTTTTATTGTTTTATGAACAGGTTTTGGAGATTCGTCCCAGCATTAAATGGGACAAGGGAAAGGCAATTGAATTTTTGTTGGAATCATTAGGGTATGCTAATTCAAATGATGTTTTGCCTATATACATTGGCGATGATCGAACAGATGAAGATGCTTTCAAGGTATTTTATTATGTCATAATAATATTAAAATTAAAAATATCTTTGCATTTCTAAAAGAAGTAATTGTACTGACATTTTGTTATGGAAAATAATCAGGTTTTGCGCGACAGAGGACAAGGTTTTGGAATTTTAGTGTCCAAAGCACCTAAAGAAACGAATGCTTCCTATTCTTTGCAAGAGCCATTACAGGCAAGTACACTTGAAAATATTTACTTTATTATTATTATTATTTCTGTTTTATTCTTACGTCCTTTCGTAATGATTAGAATTATTGCTAATATATACAGTCAGGATACTAATATGTTGGTATTTCTTAATATGGCAGGTTATGTACTTTTTAAACCGTTTGGTGGAGTGGAAAAGATCGTCCTTGCAAAAATATCAGAGGAAATAAAACCAGAAGACTAGCTAACACAAAGAGCTGACCCTTTAACCCTGGAAGTTTTGTTGGGGATGGGTTTAGAAATTAAATAGCTTTTGTAGCACCTTTTCTTTTTGGAAGACTCAACTGTAATTGAAAAAATGGAGCAATTTTTGTAATTTTCCGAGTATAAATTCAATAAGAAAGTATTGTGCACTTGTCACTTCTCTCCTATAATATATTCCCTGGTTTCCCTTTTACTAATCTCTTATACCAAAAATATCCTTTTATTTTCTCATAGAGAGTTTGGAATATTACCCTTACTATTAAGTACATGTTTCTCAAATTTATTCGAGTTATTATACCTTTAATAACCATCAACAAGAATAATTTAATAAATTAGTTCATAATAAATAATTTGCTTAAGGAGCGTGCTAAATCAACGGAGGACCGGAGAAAGAAAAGGAAGGGAGTATACGTATGTATATCTGGGTGCACACGTGTTGGCATGTATTAGTTCAATTTGTGCATGTGAATTTGGAAAACCGCGTGCATTTGTATGGACTGATAAAATGTTTTATGGTGCAAAATGGAACAAGAACAACACCCTTTCACGTGGAGGCTTTGCTTTTGTTTGTGAAAATTAAATGTTTCTTGTTGGAGCTGGATACCATCTTTGAAAGATGAAACACTCTTTACACTACTGACATTTTCTCCGTTTTTACTTACGCTATTGAGAGGATCGAATTTAAGTATGGAACAACTTTCGAGTAATACTGTGAAGGTTTTGCATGTAATAAGAAAGTAAAGGCTGTATCTAGTTGGTTAATAATACATTGAATTAACAAGAATCAGAGAAAAGAGAGAACTGAAATTGAGGCTAAAATATTCTGAAAATAATCGATATAATATTCATCTTCTGATATATCATAGCAAAGGTGGAGATATAGATTTAAAAAAGGCAATTCGGTATACAAAATATTTTACGTTGACGTAAAGTTCGGAGATGAGCCACTCCCAAAAAATATGATGTAGACAGTCACTACAAAAAAAAACTCAATTACCAACAAAAAAAAATGTTGGTAAATTGATCAAATTGGTTGGTATTTTGACTTACTAACCGATTACCAACGGAAATTGGCCTGTTGCTAAAAGGCTCGATGGTAAATTTTACCAACCAGATTGAATTGGTTGGCAAACTTACCAACTAAAAATTCGTTAGTAAACACCAAATAAATATGTTGGCAAATTTTGAATCTTGAGTCCAAGATTTTCGTTGGTAAATTTACTAACAAAAATTCAGTTGGAAGTTCGTTAGTAAATTTACTAACATATAGAAATTGAGTTAGTAAAATTGGTTTTTGATTATTTAAATTGTGTTTGTAATTGGTTGGTAAATATAGTAACAAGAAAATTTCCATTAGTACTATGTTAGCAACTATACTAATGGATACCAATTTGGTTGGTAAATCCGATAGTATAATTTTAAAAATACATTGGCAATCAGTTGGTAATTTTGTCTATAGAAAAGTTCTATTTAGTAAATTGTAGGCAATTTACAAACAAATTTCAAATTCATTAACAAATATGGTTATAATAATTGTATTAATATTCATTTAAAGCTTTAAAAGATCCCAAAAAAACGAAAACAAAATAAAAAACATACTAAAACTTTATAAATAATAATATCTATCATGAAGTTGAAAGCAGAATCCAAGATGTGTCTAACATAAAAGAAGCTAACATAAATCTAAATGTGACTCGTGTCATTTGGCGACGAGTCGTGTCTACGAGAAGGCGGTGTAGGTAAGCCACCTATGAGGACCGATAGACGGTTTTGGAGTAGTTGATCAACTTGCTCGCGCACCTCTTGCTGCATTTCTTGTCTCATTTCTTCACGCATTTCTTCTCTCATTTCTTGTCTAATCTCTTCTCTGATCTCAGATCTCATCTCATGCTTCATCTCTTCCTTAATTTCTTGCAAACGATGTCCTACACATTCACTCACCCGTGTATTGGAGTCTAGATCTTGAGGTGGAGATATCGAGCTGGAGGAAGCACCAACATGCCCATAGAAAGGAGCTTGAGAACCAAGACCATAAATGCGCGTCTTCTTAACACCAACTTCCTCCAAATATATTTGTGAGAAATCAACTTCAGGAGGCTCACCGGACCCATCTTCAGGCTGAGACGCAGATAGAATTTTAGACATTATGGCGTCCTGGACAAAAAAAAAAGATATAAGCTCTATAATAATAACTTTGACAGAGAAAACATCAAGAACACAGTCATAAAATGTAACAAAACTGAACAGTGACGCAGGACATGCTGGGTAAATTAAGAGGTGACGCTAGAGATTTTTTGAATGCAAAAAATGCAAGTCGTCGAATGGAAGAGGATCTACCTAGTAGAGCAGCTGCTCCTATTCTGTCAGAATCACAAATGCAAATAACGAAAGCCAAAGAAAAAGCTGTCCAAGCAGGTAATAAGCATAAAAATGGAGTGTGGAAGATTGTTGTTAGAGATAATGCAGCTGCTTCAAAAGATGCTCATGAAGCTGAGTCAGGTTGTAAATATGATCGATCAGCAAAAGAGGTTGTGAATATCCTGGGCAAAGGAGGTTGTGAAACTGATTCTCATGAAGCTGATATTGATGGTCATTCAGCAAAGGAGGTTGTGAATATGATCGATCGACCACACATTACTGTTGTATCGTCTGTCATAGCTGGAGTTACGGAAAGCATTAACTTATCAGCTGATCTTGCAAATATTTCAGCAAAGGAAATGCCAGCAGATGTCTATTGTCAACAAACTGAGAATGTTGAAGCTGCCAAAAATAAAATTTCTGTCACAAATGATGATACTGCAGAATTTTTATTAGGAACATCTCAAGTTGTTATCCGAGTTGATCAACAACTGTCAACAGTTGAATCCTCTAAAGTTGTTAAGAATAGTACTCTGTTGGGGGAATCAGGTTGTGAGGACAGGGGAAATTTGAATGCGATTAGTGCAAGTCGACGAATTGAAAACAGTCAACAAATTGAGAAGGGAGATACTGCCAATGCTGCAGAAATTGTTTCAGGGACATTTCAATCAGTTCCTCGAGTTGACCATCTTGCTGATCAACTTGAATCGGTTAGGAAATCTGTTCAGATGTCTAATGCAACTGCTAAATCAATTCAACGGTGTGGAAGAGGGAACGAAGGCTCTACTGTTATATTGGTGCAGCAAGCCAACAAGTTGGTAAGTTCAAATCCAACATTTTCAGTCACAATGCCTAATTCAAATGAAGATGAGGAAGCTATAACTGATGCTACACATAACAATGAGCCTCTATCTGATCGAGGCCATAAGAATGCTCAGACTGATGCTTCTAAAACAGCCTGCTCAAAAGACAAATTTGCAACTGATAGGGGGAAAAAATCCATGTCTTCTGTTTCTTTAAAGCCAATAAGCATGAAAGAATTTGAACTCTCAATAGCAAACAGCTCATGTGATATAGGCTCAGTGTCAGGTACCAAATATGACCACTCGCAGCAGCAGTTGTATGATCAAACTGGACAATGCTTCAGTGGCAAGGCCAATTTTATGAATAAGCAAAACAGTGACAACATTCCAACTGCATTTGGTTCAGCTTGGTTTTCAAAGCATAATGGCTGGAATAAATCAATGCAGTCCAGTATTCAAGCTGTGAGTGATGGTGTGCATGACACTGGACAAATTGCCATTTCTGAATCAGATGGACAGAACCATTTCGATGACCAACAAATTGCAAGAACTTCTGATTCATCGAAGACCAAAACAGAGAAAACTGTCCAGAAAAACAATAACCAGATAGTAACATCATCCTCTAAAACAGTTCTTGTGATGGAAAAGATGGAAAATCTTAATGGAAACAAGATTGGAGGAGTGATTAAGAAGGTGAACAGTATTACACCCATGTCAATTTCAAGTGCATACAGCGGGGAAGATATCATCGACAATGAAGATATTTCAAGCTTTGAAGAAACGAGTAAACACGTAATTATATCTACCATGAAAGAATCGGTCATAAAATCAAAACTCTGGGATCAAAGACCTTTCGATGATGACGAGAGTTAGGACGAAGGCTCTGGTGGAGGGTCGTCTACAGAAGAAGAGAATCAACAGGAGGGTTATAGCTCAGGAGAGGAAAGTGATACCACGACCAAACCATCTGCTCATCCGAGTCAAGTTAAAAGGAACGGAATCTCAAAACCAGTAGCTTCAGCTAGTGTTTTGAACCCAAACAAGACTACAACAGCATATCCTCTGATGGACCCACAAACAAGTATCACACAAAAAGAACAAGAACAGAATGTTATCATCTCCTCTGCTGACAAATCAACTACTGAATACGGATAAAAGAATTGCATTTTTTCGGAAAACAAGGCGATAACAGTATTGCATCAGTCCCTTGGAATGTTCATATCCTCAGAGCAAGCTCCTATCCAAAATGAAACGGAAGGAAGGCACATATATGAAGAAGGAGAAGAAGAGGATATTCTAACGCAATGCCGAATAAATGCTACAAGGCGGGGGGATTTATCTCCAATGCACAGTAATCCTAATAAAAAGAATCACCGAAGGGAAAGAAGTTGGGACGACAGATCGGTTGAACACGCAGTAGTAAGAAAGCTCCCAATGAGAATGGCAAAGCAAAAACACGCAGTAGCAAGTAAAAGGTGGTATATATAACCTGTAGTTGGGACCCTTAGACAGAATATTGAAGATTCGCAAAATCAGAAGAATGCTTTCCACTGGAAAATAACATTCAATTATCATCAATTCTTTGACTCTTAAGTAACATCTTGCATGCTTTGTGCTAATCCTATAAATTGTGACGATGACTACTATAGATATATATGTTAAAATTAAATGGCCATCGCAATCAAAGTAGCAAACGTCACAGAAAAAATGGGAGAAGTAACTTACGTAGGTGCTCTTAGATTTCTGGTCCACAAACTCCTTGTTCGCCTTGACATGTGTCTTCTCTAGAAGCTCATGTGGATGAGCTGGTCTTCCCAGTTCTTTAGCCTAGAATTGAAAACCACGTTCACTATATTAATACATAATCACTAGCTTTGGAGATATTATAACTAGGCTAATAAAAAAGGAATATACCATTTGTCTTGCATGTTCTCGGTGACTTCTGGAGCCTCCTGTGTGGCGCGAGGGACCAGAACCTTCACCACCTTTTTCACTTAGCCGATTCCTTGAGCATTGTGCAGACTTGGCTTTAAAAGCCTCAGTCTCCCAGTGAGGCTTCCAGCTGTCCCAAATAGATACTGGAATAGTTTTGCGCTTCTTCTCACAACTTCTTGCTTCAGATAACATACCCTTGTATCGTTCTGCACATTTGCTCATAAACTTATCCTTTATGGAACCTTCATTTGCAGCGTCCCACTGAAATCGTTTCTGTTTGAGAACATCAAATGAAAATAACACAAGATATTGATAATAACAACAAAAACAACTTATACCGAGTATAGTAAATCCCTTGCTCAAGAAAGATAAAGGAACTCCAAATATTATTGATCTTATAATGCTATAACTTTACCTTAAACTCTTCCCAATAGAAGTCTTTTGTCTCTGGTGTAATAGACTTCCAATTATGTCCTTCAGGATCCAGTTTCTCCTTGAAGATTTTTGTGACAGACCGAGTGACGTCATTGCCCGGGTCCAGTTGGCTAAAGTAAATAAGAAATGAATTATGTTGTTACTCTATTCCATTTAAGCCTTTCATATTCTTTCAAGAAGGATTTGAGATGCACTAATGCATACCAGATAAGCAAGAAACAAAATATTAAAAAATATAAACAAGTGACACTGTTACTCTTACCCTCCAGGGACGATTGTAATTGGGATACGGTTACCGCCAATTGTGTTGGACGAACTTGCTGATCGGATTTCATCTGCAGGTGTACCAAGATCAGAAGAAGAAGATGGTAAGGATCTGCTTAGAGTTGCATCCAAATGTGGTGTTTCTGTAACTGGAGGTTCAGGTGACTGATCAGCTTCGGGTGACTGATCAGATGTGGGACTCAACATCTCACGAGATCTCGGTGTGTTTGAATTCCTATTTTCAGCATATCTACGTGCTCCACCTCCCCTAGGTGCCATATCTGCGATTCCAAAGCCAGATGCAGATGAACAAATAACATATTTAATGAATCATGGTCAAATCTAATTGGATACAATAATTGATATATTATTCCAAGAGTAATTAAATGATATATTACTCCAAGAACAAAATGCTTTGAAAAAATAAGGCATACAAGTATTAATCTAGAGATGGCAGATTCAAAAGACAAACATCTAAAAATGAACAAATTTACTTTATAAAGTATTTCAAAAGACAAACTTACTTAAGTTAAAAAAAACAAGAACCCATAAAATCTGAAATCCAGGAACTTTTTCTTAAAAACTAAAAACTAAAAATAAATTATATACTATGTTTCATTCATTCAGACTCTATATTTGAAGAGATTGAAGCACTTTGACTCTATTCACTGTCATTTTCATCATATAGCTCTTCATTCTCATTATCCTCATCCTTATCTTCATCTTCGTCCGATCCAAATTCAACATGAAGTTCTACCTCATCATCTAAATCATCATCCTCGTCTCTTATGTTTATGAATCCACCATTTGGATCATTAAGGAGAATAATGTCATCGTTAGGTACCACATCAAATGTTAAACCAACTTCCTCAGATTGAAATGGCTCAACACCATCTGTCGGAGTTGACTGTGAAGATGATGGAGGCATGTCCACCAAACCCCGTGCTTTTACTTTGCACACAGCCCACCACTCACTCTTATCACGTCGTAAGCTAGGATAAGTTGTATAATACACTTGAGCCGCTTGCATTGCCAAAACAAATGGTTCATACTTCTTTAACTTCTTTTCATGGTTGATATCCACAAGTTTATATTGTGGGTGAATCTTCATTCCTGCCTTTGGTGTGGGATCAACCACTCGCACTTAAATAAAACAGTTCTCTTTATATACTCACTACCCTTGTACTCCAATTCAAGGATATCAGTTAGCACGCCATAGTAGTCACTATCATCTGCACTATAATTAGTTCCTTTTATGCATACACCGCTGTTGTTAGATGATCTAGAAGAACTTCGGCTTTTAGTGTGAAATTTAAAGCCGTTGACTGTATAACCAGTCCATGGTTGTGCTGTTCGACATGGACCTTCTGCAAGGGCTTTGATGAACTGATTATCTATATGGACGCGTGCCTATAAAAGAAAAATAATTAGAGTTTCTTATAAGTGAGGTAAGTATAAGTGGAAGGATATTGTACAAGTACTCACATATGTTTTAAACCATGATGCAAATTCTTCATCAAGTTTCTTATCCACTTCCTTCTTCGTAATTTGTAGGAAATTTTGACGAAGGGAGTCAATAAAAATCCTTTGAATCACATCCAAGAAAATATTTTATTAAGGTTTTGATGATTTTGTTAATCTACAAATGAAAACAAAAGCTTGAAGTCTTACTCGATATATGGGTGTACTTCTGGGCAATTTAATAAAACATAAATATGAGCTGCATCAAGTTCTTCTTCAGTCATATATCTTGGTTTACATCTCCCAAATGCTTTACCTGGATAGGTAAATATAGAAAGATTACCATCGCGCTCATCTTTTTCCCTTGTACCACCATCATCATTCCGTGGAACTTTTCTATGCCTTGTGTAAACATGAGGTTCAAAGTAGTGTGAACAAAACGATGAAGCTTCCTCAACTAAATACGCGTTGCATATCGATCCTTCAACTTGTGCCTTATTTCGAACATTATTTTTCAATTTCCGAAGGTTCCTGGAAATAACACATAAGCTCAAATAACAAATCTGAATTAAAAGAGTTCCTGGGAGCAGAAGATTACAATAAACTACTGCTACATCTTCTGTAGTAGCAGATGACTGTATGCAGAATAAAAAAATTGAGCAGCACCTTCTGGTACATAACAGTAAGATTCATTTCAGTACATTATGGAGAATACAGAGCTTAGTTAGTTCTTCACAGTATAGAATTCATTAGTTACAATACTCCTGTTACTCCTGTTTCTTTATGTCATTCAAAACAAGTTAATGAATCTGTTGCTGAGGATATCTCAAAACCAACAAATGATCTATCAATCTGCAACAATCTTATTAGCACTGTTCCATCGAAGTTGTTAGATGAGAATGAGGATGATGCTGATTGTAATCCTTCAGATGTAAGGGATTATCATCACGCTCTTAATGAAGGTAATCAAGATGAGTATGTCAAAGACAAGAAGGATCCACGTGATGAAGGAATCAATGGGGATGATGAGAAAGCTAATTTTTCAGCTGAGATTTCTGCCTCAATAATTAAAGATGTGTCTGCTTAAGGACAAATGATCGAGAGGAAGAAGCAAAGCAGTTAGATGAAGTTTTTCAGGCGCGAGCTAATGATGATTTGATGGAAAAAAAATCCTCTGGAGAAAACACTCAAAAACAGCTGCAGCATTCTCCAGTTCAGATATCGAGCTCAACTGGTCTATTTGATCATAACCAATTCACTGCTCGGAATGTGATTAATAATCAATCTGAATTGGATGTGAAGGAGAAGGTGGACGATGATGGTCTGGACTCAAATCCAATTTCCATCGATGCAGACACTAAAGATTCTACTGATCAGTTGGATAATGCAGTTCAAAGCAGCAATGTACCAATGCAGATGGAATGCTCAGCTGCTCAAATTGAATTAGAGCACACAGAATCAAATGGCCAAGTGAAGTTAGTTAAAGAAAGGAAGAAAACTGACAGTAACAAGGAGGATTCAGATGTTGTGGAGTTAAGTCCAAATTTTGAAGATGCTGAACATCATGAGCTTTATAAACAGAAGGATTTGGCTAATCAGTGCAGTCATTCTCCAGTTCAGATATCGAGCTCAACTGGTCTATTTGATCATAACCAATTCAATGCTCGGAATTTGATTAATAATCAATCTGAATTGGATGTGAAGGAGAAGGTGGACGATGATGGTCTGGACTCAAATCCAATTTCCATCGATGCAGACACTGTAGATTCTACTGATCAGTTGGATAATGCAGTTCAAAACAGCAATGTACCAATGCAGATGGAATGCTCAGCTGCTAAAATTGAATTAGAGCACACAAAATCAAATGGCCAAGTATCAGCTGATCAATACTCTATGGGTAAACCACGGGAAAATGATTGCAAAAAAGATGCAATAAAGGTCAATACTGTTACATTGAATAACAGGAATTCAAACAAGTCTCCAGAAAGAACCACAATTTTAGAAGATCAATACTGCAATACATTGCCTAAAAATGCAGCATCCTCGTTGAATCAAAACAGGCAGATTGTGAAGACATATCAAATTATTGAGCAAGTAAAAGGTAGTATATACAAGTATTAACATCAACTATAAAGATACAACTATAAACAGCAACTACAAAGATACAACTATAAATAGAAACTATAAAGATACAAGCAGAAAGATGAAATTTTACCTCTCAAATGGGTACATCCATCGATATTGCACCGGACCTGCTATCATTGCTTCGTAAGCAAGATGCACGGGGAGATGCTCCATTGAATCAAAGAAGCTGGGAGGGAATATACGCTCCAATTTACAAAGAATTTCAGGTATTTCTTGTTGAAGTCTAACCATATCCTCTTCCCGAATTGTTGTTGAAGTGAGATCCCTAAAGAAAGGCTCATCTCAGCAAGTGGTTCCCAAACTTTTTGTGGTAATAGCTCACGAAACACGATAGGGACCAATCTTTGCATGAATACATGACAATCGTGGCTTTTCATACCAAACAGTTTATGTTTTTTCATGTCCACACACCTTCCCATATTTGAGACATATCCATCTGGAAATTTCAGATTCTCCACCCATTCACACAACACTTTTTTCGACTTCTTGTCTAGTGTATAACAAGCTTTCGGATATTCGTCACCAACAGTATGTAATTCAGGGCGTCGGCAGAACTCTTTCAAGTCTTCTCTAGATTTGGCATTATCTTTTGTTTTACCATCTACGTCCAGCACTGTGTTGAACACATTCTCGAAAAAGTTTTTTTCTATGTGCATAACATCTAGATTGTGTCGGATCAGATTTGTACTCCAATACGGCAAATCCCAAAATATGCTTCTTTTCTTCCAACCCGAAAACTTACTAATTTTGCCATTAACAATATCAGCCCCAAGCTCTGTCACCTTTTTCAACCCCAATTCATTTATCTCCTTCAATATATCATCACCTGACCGTATCGGGGGAGGATGCGTTCGGACCACTTTATTTTTTCTAAATGATATTCTGTTATTTCTGTATGGATGATCCAGTGGTAGGAACTTACGATGATTGTCAAACCATGACTGTTTGCCACCTTTAGTCAAAGTAAAAGAATCTGTATTCTCCATACAATATGGACATGCTAGCTTACCCGCAGTACCCCATCCAGACAACATCGAATATGCAGGAAAATCACTAACTGTCCACATCAAAGCAGCTCGCATGTTAAAATTTTGCTTTTTGGAGATATCATATGTGTCCACACCTGTACTCCACAATTGTTTTAGTTCTGCAATCAAAGGCTGCAAGAAAACATCAAGCTTTTGCTTAGGGCTATTCGGTCCAGGAACTATAACCGACAGAAATAAATAGGACTCTTTCATACACATCCAAGGCGGCAAGTTGTATGGTGTCACAACTATTGGCCAAGATGAATATTGTTGACCTGTTTGTCCAAATGGTTGAAAACCATCTGTGCATAGCCCTAATCTGACATTACGACTTTCTGCTGCATAAGATGGATGCATCTTATCAAAGTGTTTCCATGCGGGCGCATCTGAACAGTGACGCATCACATTTTCCTCAACTTCATGCTCGGCATGCCATCGCATATGTGCAGCAGTCATGTCGGAAGCATATAACCGTTGTAATCGTGGAGTGAGGGGAAAATAGTACATATGTTTGAAAGGTACAAGATTTCTCTTTGAACTCGATATTTGCCTAGTAGGCTTGTACCTGGGATGGCGACAAAACTTGCAATGGTTGAGTTCGCTGTCTTCTCCCCAATAAATCATACAGGCATTTACACAACTGTGGATTTTTTCTACTGGCATGTTCATTCCCTACATTAACTTCTTAGTTTCATAGAAATTATTTGGCATTAAGTTATCCCGAGGAATCATCTCATTCACATATTGACAAATATCATCAAAACATCTATCAGATAGATGGTGTTCAGACTTGATGTGCAATAAGCGTGCAACAGCTGACAATTGAGAATGTGTTTCACAGCCAGGCCACACCTCTTGATTTGCAGAATCTACCAGATCATAAAATTTCTGCGCAACAGGATTCGGTAATTCATCCCTATCAATCGGATCAAATGAGGGGCCAGCGGCGTCAAGGACCATTCTGTGGTATGAAGTAGGTGATCCAGGCTCATCAATTGCACCCACATTTACGGATTTTGTATTCATAGACTGATCCCAATTTCGCATCTCTTCATGTTGATTTATATTTCTCGTAACCTTATTTTCTCCATGCAAGTACCATATATGATATCCAGGTACAAAGCCATCGCGCAATAAATGCTCGTGGACAGTAAGAACATCTTTAAAATTTCTATTCTGACACTTTTTTCGGTTACATGGGCACCTTAGTCTCTCACCATCCCTCCCTTCACGATGATTTTTTGCAAACTCGATAAATTGCTCAACACCCCTTATGAATTCGGGATTATACAAACCTCTCGTTAGCCTTTTGTACATCCACTCGCGATTTGAAGTCATTTTTCTGACAAACTTTCTTTCCTGATAATGTAAAAGTATTACAGTAGCATTTATTGATTACAAAAAATCTTTGGACAATAAAAAAGAATACTAATAATCAAATTAGGTCTAAAATCCCCGTATATTGAGCAAGAGCTTTCAAATATTTAGCAAAAAACTGGCAGAATAAAAGTTCAAACAGGGCGTCGGCAGAGATAGTTACATACCATAGCAAAGGACTAAAAAACAATCAAGTGAAGCTCACAAGCATATCAATTCATATCGACAATATACTGAAAAAATAAGATTGATAAAAAAAAACACTTGCCACTTAGCCGAGTGGGTTGTGGAATTGAGAAGAATCCAAATAATAGCTTGTGAGAGACTTACCACTTTGCCGAATCTATTTTGCAATTGATCAGAAGAATCCAACTGATATCTTGTGATGAGAGGCTGCTTGAGATAATCTTTCAGTTGGGAAAAAAAATGGACGAACTTGCTGATCGTGGCTGGAACTGTCGGAGTCGTCGTGAAACTGAATGAAAAAAAAAACGCGGGGTTTTTTCAGAAACAGAGGAACTGGTTTGGCGGCTTTTTTTTGTTTAACATATCTTCTTTTTTTGTTTGTTTAATTTTTCTTCTTTTTTGCGCCAGTTCTTCTTCTTTTTGTTTAATTTCTTTTCTTTTTTGTTTAATTTCTTCTTCTTTTTTGTTTAATTTCTCTTCTTTTTTATTTTATTTCTTCTTATTTTTTGTTTAATTTCTTCTTCTTTTTATTTAATTCTCCCGCATTCCATTTTTTTTGGGAGTATTTTAGTTATTTTATTTTATTAGACTCTTCTACTATATTAATCAGTCACATGGCATATATAAAGAGTCTTTGGTTATTAAATTATCATATAAAATAATAAATTTTAATTGCACCAAACTATATATGTGTATAAAAAATTAAAAAATAATTGCATTCATGTTTAAATTACAAAATATAAACTAAGTCCACAAATAACTTACAGCTTGTTTGGATAGTTGTACCTATTGTATTGTATCGTATTGTTACATTAAATACAATATTTTTTATTGTTACTAAACTTGTATCTTATCGTATCGTTAAATATGTCGTTACATAACGACGAAATGTGCCACTTTATATAACGATCGATTTGGTGTGGTCGCGTCGTTACCTTGTATTTTTCTCTCAATTTCACCCTTCATTATTATTAAATAATTTTATTTTATCATTTACCCTACCTTTTACAATCAACTTCTTTTAATATTTTTTCTCTAATTTATAATATAACCAATTTATTTGATTATTCTTGAGATATTGTTGATCTTAGGTAAAGTTTTATTAATTTTGTTTTCAAAAAACACTTCCCGTTGGAGGAAATATCTTCATGTTTTTTTATGAGCAATATATTTTTTCATATAGGCATGTGAAATTAATAAGAATTAGTAAATCTTTTATTTCATTGAGTATATTTGTTAATTAGAATATTATTTTCTACTTGTAAAAGTTTTTCGTAGTATAGTTATTACAAAATTAGTCAAAAAATCAATATCGAGCCAACTATCTCAAGGTATTTACTGAATCCACTGTAAAGTGAAAATTCATCCAAGTTGAAGAGAATAGGAGGAATGAAGTGGAAAATTATTTAATTAAGTACATATCATTTATTTGTTATAGCTCAACACCCCTTATGAATTCAGGATTATACAAACCTCTCGTTAACCTTCTGTATATCCACTCCCGATTTAAAGTCATTTTTCAAACAAACTTTCTTTCCTGATAATGTAAAGGATTACAGTAGCATTATTGATTTCTAAACATCGTCAGATAGTAGTACAAAAAGAGTACTAATAATCAAATTAGGCCTCAAATCTCAATTATAATGAGCAAAAGCTTTCAACATATATCTACAATACACTGGATAAATTAGATTGATAGAAAATACTTACCACTTACCCGCCGAATATTGAATTGTGGAATTGCAAATATTCCAAACGATAACTTGTGAGAGACTGTTGTGAGATTATCTATCAGTTGGGAAGATAATGGAAAGGATTAGCCATACTGTGATCGTGGGTGCAGAGAAGAAGCTAAAATGGCGCCAGTTCTCTGTAATTTTAGGAGAGTGGGGATGGTAGGCGGTACCCTCTATGCGCACCTGAAATTTGTGTAATTGGGGGTAATTAATTAGGCGGTACACTCGATGTAATTTTCTTTGAGAATTATTACTTTAATTTGGTGTTTCATTAATTTTATATATATATATATATATATATATATATATATATATATATATATATATATATATATATATATATATATATATATATATATGGATATATATGGTGGCAAAATATTTTTTTTCCTTACTCTTATTTTCTGTCTTTTAATTTGTTTGCGTAGACTTATTTAAAAAATCTTAATTGTTAGAAATTTAAAATCCATAAAATCTTCAAATATTAATTTGAGTTTCGTAATTTTATTTTTGATTCTTAATAAAACTATGTTAATACTAACTAATCACATGAATTATACATGTATCGTTTGGTTATTATATTATCATACAAAATAATAAATTTTAATTGCACCAAACTATATGTATAAAATAATAAAATTTTAATTGCACTCATATTTTAATTATTAAATATAAACTAGGTCCAAACATAATTTATAGCTAATTACTTAATGTTCGAATACGCAATGAAATTATTTCTAATTAATATTAGAACGAGTATTATTATCCACGCCGATATGCGCGTACACTGACCATGTCAAATATTAGAGTTGTTTAGAATTATACAAAAGGTCCAGACTTGCTGTCGACAGAATCCTCACTGAAGAATGCTACAGAATTTTCAATGACAAACTCGACTACTGCTCATCTTTGTAAAGACTATTACAATTTTGCACAGAAGTCAAATGAAAATGCTGCATTAACTGTTGCCACTAATCAATCTACTGTCAAGCTAAAGAGGCTCATTCAATGCCAAAGTTTGATATAACACAACTGACTAAATATATTGTTTCATCAAAGTACATTGTTCCATGTGATCAATTCTTCATATACAACTACTGATGCTATATCTAATGCTGCCTTAGCTCAACCAAATTCTGCTTTACAGTCTGCTGATAATCGACAACACACAAGAGAATATGGACAATGGTCATCGATGGCCAACAAATAAGTAACACCAAAATCCAACAATAAAACTCAGATCGCAGGAAAGTGTTGCGCAAATTTGAAAAGGGAGCAGGAAAATAGACTTAAACAACGTTTCCATTTTGAAAATCATCGAGTAGAAAGAGTAATCAAGGATGCAATTCAAACTCCAGTTTTTTAAAACACTATAGTTGGAAAATTAAAGACCAAGTGGGAGGCTCCTGATTTCATTCCAAGTAAGCCTCCTTGTCGCACATGTATTCACTTCCTAGATACACCACCAAACAATGTGGTCGACCACATTGGAACAAGTAAGTCAGGTGCTATTTTGATGAAAATTGCAACATGGGCAGACAAGAAATCAAATGTTAATTAGGCAAATTCCAATGAGAGCGGTCAAACAAAAGCAGGCTGCTACAAATACGTCATCGAAATCCAACCGTTCAAAAAATAAAAGATGATTTTTGAATACCTTTTGAACAAAGTGGAGGACATAGAAGTACAACTTCAACATTATACAAGTTTGGAAAATAAGGGACAACAATCAATTGGGTACTATACATTTTACTCTACGACTTCATTAGTATCCTCAATTGTAATCTCATCACATAGTATGTTATAAACTCTGTGATGATCATAAAATATTTAGTCATGTCAAGTTCTTATTTTATGCATGCTTGTTAATAAGTGAGGTTGTCAAACCTCAATTAATAGGATTAGTACGGTAAGGATAGCCCGGTTTCAATACCGGTCTACTGTCCCTTATTTGAACTTTTCCTATTTGTTGTAATGTTATTTTCAATTATTAATAAAAAACTAGCCCTAGGCTCTTGCCTAGTGGATTAAAAAAAAAGATCTATTAATAAAATTTTCCAACCGATTAAGTATTAGTTGGCAAGTTTACTAACAGATACCAATCGGTTGGTAATTTACAAACGCATTTTAAATTAGTTGGTAAAATTAGCAACAAAATCTTTCTGTTGGTAAATAATTGGTTGGTAATTCGTTACTAATCTGTTAATAAATAATAATTCATTTTTTACAACATATTTAACAACGGATATGTACTCCGTTGGTAATATTACCAACGAAAAATATTTGTTGGTAATATTTGAGTTGGTAATCCATTAGTACGCAGTTGCTATATTAGCCGCCTATTTTTCCCGCCATATTTACCAACTGAATTATTTAGTTAGTAACATTTTGGTTGGCAATTCGTTAGAAATCTGTTACTAAATTATGAAAAATAAATTAGTTACCATTTGGTTAGCAATTTGTTGCTAATACACCAACAAATTCGGGGAGTTGGTAAAATCCGTAAGCAATTGGAGTTTTTTTTGTAGTGAGTCTATATCAATGATTGATTGTACGACTCGAATCCATAACCTATAGCTCACAGAAACAACTTTGTCGTTATTGCTCCAAAGCTCCACTTCAGATATATCCTAGATCTAGATTAATATTAGTTCAACAAGGGCAACATTACGAGAGAGAGAGGGGCTGGCAAAGCTAGGAATATGTCAAGAAGATCACTGTGTCATATGTGGGGAGGAAGCAGAAACAATAGACCACCTAATCTTTGAGTGTAAATATTCGAGAAATTGCCTGAATGGGATATTAGAATGGCTGAATATAAGAGTGCAGCAGTGCAGAATAGGAGGTATTTGGAGAAGAATGACAAGGAAAATAAGGGGCAAAACATCCAGATCAATTATAAGCACATTTTTGGCAGCGACAATCCATCATATATGAAAAGTTAGAAATGTCGCTTTGTGGAATCAAAAAGTGTTCTGACCTCAAAAGATAGTAAGCACTATTAAGGAAGAATGCAGGATGAAGATACATGCAATCATGGAGCGAAGGACAATGTCGAGAAGACAGAAGTTATGGATAAAGAAGTTACTGTAATTTACGTAATGAATAGATAGGAATAATATGTCAAAACAGTTTAGAAGATAGAGTAGGAAGAGGCAGTAATGGAAGGGAATTCTTGTAAATTTTTGTGCAGGTGATAAATAAAGATTTCTCATTTTACCAAAAAAATAAAATAAAACAAGGGCAACATTAGAAGTCATACGAGAACTAACAAATTATATAAAAGTATCTAATACATTTCTATCATTCGTAAATGATATTAAAACTGTTTTTTTTTTACTTAAATACTACTCTTACTAAAATAAGTTCAAATATTAGATTACATCGAAATGTCACTTGTTCTCTTTTTTGGGGACCAGGATACGAATGTAAACAAATTGCACGTTAATTAATGTAAGGAAATTCTTCGATAGACCATTGAAAACCTTCAAACTAGTTAATTTTTTCTTTTCTTTTCATGTAAGCATTATATCGTTGGGGAAGACCTTTTTCCTCCTTTGTTTGTCTGGGGTGGGTGGGTCTGTGGTTGTTTGGGGGTGTGGGGGGGGGGGGGGGTAAGTGGGAACTTAATTAAGGGCGAGAAGTAGGTTGGTATTGATGAAGCCTGAAGGCAGTATTGAGAAGTGAAAACATGGAGATTTGAAGGAGAAAATCAGAGAAGATGAAGATGAACAGTGAGAAGGAGAGAGAGAGATAAGAAGCTTCTGGAGGAAACCCGAGAAGCAAATGAATTCCTCAAACTGAAAATATCTGTGACATGACCCTATATACAATTAACACTGGGTCGGGTCAGACGGCCCAATGACAAAATAAAAGTGGGCTCAGATATATACAACCCAAACAGCAATCATCACAGCCCAATACATTGTATACCAGAAAATACAATAAATATACAATGTATATACAATGTGTACAATCATGTATAGTCTTTCATCTCAACACCCCCCCCTCAAGTTGGAGGGGGAAACCACCTGCGACTTGGATAACAGTGGATGAAGTACAGTGCCAGGCAATGGCTTAGTGAGCAGGTCAGCCAGCTGACAAGAAGTAGGAACATGAAGCAGCTTGAGAAAACCATTCTGTAGCAAATCCCGAATAAAATGGCAGTCCACCTCGATGTGTTTGGTACGTTCATGAAAAATAGGATTGTTAGCTATATGGACAGCAGCCTGGCTGTCATAATATACAGAAAAAGGAGAAGAAACAGATACCCCAAGATCAACCAACAAACGAGAAAGCCAAGTTAACTCAGCAACAACTTTGCTGAGGGCTCTATATTCTGCTTTAGCAGAAGACAGAGAAACAACAGGTTGCTTCTTCGATTTCCAACTAATCGGGCAACCACCCAAAAGCACACAAAATCCAATAACAGATCGTCTAGTATCAGGGCATGCAGCCCAGTCACTATCAGAATAGCCAGCAACAGAGAAATCAGCATGGGCAGAATAAAATAAACCCATAGAAGGAGTGCCCTTAAGGTATCTCAAAACATGCAAGGCAGCAGTCATATGGGGAAGTCTGGGGCATTTGAGGAATTGACTCAGATGTTGAACTGCAAAGCATATGTCAGGCCTAGTATGGTCAGAAACAACATCTTACCAACTAGACTCCTGTACTGGTCAGGAGAGGATAAGAGGTCACCAGAATCAGCATGAAGTTTGATATTTATGTCCAAAGGAGAAACAACAGAGGAGACATTTGCACAGTCAAACTGATGCAGTAAATCAGAAATATACTTATGCTGATTAAGGATCATTCCACCAGGAACAACTGAAATTTCAAGGCCCAAAAAATAATGCAAAGATCCTAAATCGTTGATTTTAAACTGATCATCCAGAAACAGTTTCAGGGCAGTAATTTCATCACTGTCATCCCCAGTAAGGATAATATCATCCACGTAGACTGCCACAACCGCAAGGGAGCCAGGTTTACCTTTGATGAACAAAGAATAGTCATTCAAAGAATGTTTGTACCCTCTGGAATAAAGAGCAGAAGATAACTTGGCATACCATTGTCTGGATGCTTGTCTTAGCCCATATAGGGATTTCTTGAGTTTACAAACCAAAGGAGAAGAAGTAGAAGAAAGAGGAGAAACAGAACCAGAAATAAGAGCAAAAACTGTCAAACCTGGAGGAAGTTTCATGTAAACTTCCTCATCCAAATCTCCATGGAGAAAAGCATTATTGACATGAAGCTGAAATAGAGGCTAGTGATTCTTGACAGCCACAGCAATAAGGCATTTCACAGTGGTCATCTTAATCACAGGAGAAAAAGTGTCAGTAAAATCAATCCTTTCAACTTGTGTATCACCCCAAATAACAAGCCTTGCTTTATACCTTTTAACAAGACCATCAGACTTGTATTTGATTTTATAGACCCATTTACAGCCAATGGGCTTCTTACCAGGAGGAAGAGGAACAATATCCCAAGTATGGTTAGCATCCAAAGCATCAAACTCCTATCTCATTGCATCCTGCCATGCTGGGACAGATGCAGCTTGAGAGTAATACAGAGGTTCAGATTCCAAAGTGGAAGAAGAGGAACTAGAAAATGCAGGGAGGTGACAGACATAATCCTTAAGATAGGAAGGAGGATTATGCTGTCTAGTGGACTTTCTAGGAGTAGGAAGAGGATGTGAAGGAGGTAACACAGGAGGAGGGATATCATGATTGAAAGAAGGAAGGGAAGATGGACCAGCATCAGTAAAATCAGGAACAGGAGAATCAGGGGAAGCATGTATAGGAAAATCTGTGTCGGGGAAATGATCAGCAAGAGGAATAGAAGGAAAAGATGAAGGAGAAGGGTGAGCAGAAGTAGGTTTATTCTTAAAAAGGAAACAAGTTTCATGGAAGACAACATCCCTAGAGACAAAACACTTCTTGGAAACCAAATTATACAGTTTATTACCCTTTTTGGCAAAGGGGTAACCCAGAAAAACACAAGAGAGGGCTCTAGGTTGCAGCTTGTCCC
The DNA here is from genome assembly GCA_034376525.1 of Nicotiana benthamiana. NCBI lineage: Eukaryota > Viridiplantae > Streptophyta > Magnoliopsida > Solanales > Solanaceae > Nicotiana > Nicotiana benthamiana. The sequence continues at coordinate 120,778,112 of CM067336.1, forward strand.
TTTGAGGAATAGGGACAGCAGCATAAGCAAGGCACCCAAATGCCCTCAAATGAGAATAGGATGGAGCTTTGCCATACTAAATTTCATGAGGAGACTTATTGTGAAGAATTCTGGAAGGTATTTTGTAAAGAAGATAAGTGGCAGTCAATAGACAATCCCCCCAGAAAGACACATGTAGTCCAGATTGAAAAAGCAGGGCTCTGCATGTTTCAAGAAGGGTTCTGTGCTTTCTTTCAAAAACACCATTCTGTTGAGGTGAATGAGGGCAGGAGGTTTGGTGAATAATCCCCTGGCTGCTACTAAAGAAAGATATGCCCTCAATGCTGGATCCCAATTCTAAGGCATTGTCACTTCTAACAGTTTGGACCACAGTGTTAAACTGAGTTTTAACAAAAGATATGAAAGACTTAAGCAGGGAAAAAGCATTGCTTTTAGATCCCATTAAGTGTGTCCAGGTTGCCCTAGAAAAATCATCAATTATAGTAAGGAAGTACTTATAACCAGAAGAAGTAGAAGTGTGGTAAGGCCCCCAAGTATCCACATGTATTAATTGGAATGGTCTAGTAGTACTGATACTGCTGTCATGAAAAGGGAGTCTAGTCTGTTTGGCCATAGGGCAGACAGAACAAGGAAAAGGTTGTTTAGAAGCAAATGGGAAAGACAAACCAGAAATATGTCTCATATTTGCAAAAGGAGTATGTGCTAGTCTTAAATGCCAAATGTAATTCATATCAGTGGTAACAACATTATTACAAATGGAATTATTTACAAATGGAGGCATGCCAACAATTTTGCTGTCAGACACATTGTCATCATTACAAAAATCAGACAAAGCACACACAGAAGTAAAAGATGAACCAGGAGAGGAAGAAGGGGAAGAAGGCACCTAAGACAGTTTGTATAGGCCAGCTTCCTCTTTACCAAGATCCAGAGGCCTCTTCAGAGAAGGGTCCTGTATCATGTGAAGTAAACAGGAAGTTGGAGTGAACAAAACTATACAAGGCAATTGTTTTATCAACTTGTGAACATAAATCAAGTTGTGTTTAAAGGAAGGAACCAGAAGCACATTGTGAAGAGTAAGGGAAGAAGTTAATGCAAAAGAACCTGTACAAGTTACTTTCACTTTGTAACCATTAGGCAGAGTTACAAGATAAGGAACAGTCAAAGGTATGATGTTAAAGAGTAGGTTTTTATCATGTGTCATGTGATTAGATGCCCCTGAATCTATGATCTAGGTGACATAATTAATATGTGTAAGCATGCATAATTTGGAATCACAAACAAGACTCTCAGTCAACATAGTACCAGCAAAATTAGCAGCACACAGGGAGGAGGAACTTGATCACTGGAATCCCCTAACTTGGTCTGTTGCAACAAGCTCATCAATTGATCATACTGGTGTCTGCTCAACCCTGGTATCACAGAGCTGTGACCATCTATGTGTGTAACATGGTGATGGCTGGCAGGAGGATCCCCAAGAGGAACAGACAAATTAGGATTCCCATGATTAACAGACACACATTCCTCACCAGTGGAGGCATGAGCAGCTGCAGATTTTCTTCCCTTGTTGTAATTTATGTTTTGAGGAAACCCATGGATCTTGTAGCACTTATCAATTAAGTGCCCAGATTTCTTGCAGTATCTGCAAAATAAGGGCCCTCTGCTTTGCTCAAAATTAACTCTGGGTCTGAAAATAGGGGGTTTAGGCACTGTGGCCTCATTAAACCCAACTGAGTGCTTGTTTGCATGAGCATTAAAAGACATAGAGTCTGGGCTGATTTGAGAAATAGATTGAACTTGTCTCTGTTTCTCATCATTAAGCACTATATTGTAAACACTGTCAAGGGAAGGAAATGGCTGCATCATCAACAGATTACTCCTAACCCCATGTATGCTTCATTTAACCCAATAAGAAACTGGAATACCTTGTTTTCATCATCTTCCTCAATTATTCCATTTTTAGCAGCACACACACATCTCCCCATGATTTGTGCACATTGTGCCCAATTCATCCCACAAGCCTTTGAGCTTGTTGAAGTATGAGGCTACATCTAAGCAGCCTTGAGATGTGTGGGAAAGTTCCCTTTTTAATTCAAAGATTTGGTCTTGTTAGGGGTACCATATCTTTTCTCAATTTGGGACCATATATTCTATGCAGTATCGGAATACTGCACACTATCAGCAATCTGAGGAGACAGGAAAGAGGTCAACCAGGAAATGACCATGTTATTACATCTATCCCACAGTCTCTGTTGAGGCACATTAGTGGTAGGTCGAGGACATGAGCCGTCAACAAATCCAATTTTGTTTTTAGCAGATAATGCAGCAATCATCTTGCGCCTCCAACCCCCATAACCACTACCCGAGAAGGGAGTGGGGACAAGAGAGACCCCAGGGACATCGGAGGAATATACAAAAAGGGGGCTGGTAGAGTCTACCGAGGAAGAGGTACCAACAGTGGTATTAGAAGCCATGATTAATGAATCAGCTTAAAAATAGTGTCGGCAATCAAAATATAACAGAACCAGATACTCACATACAGAACCAGATAATCACATACAAAGCATACAATAGTCAGAATAAGGACAGATTTACCCTCCTTCTTCGCGATCGGAGAAGATCGGCCTTCAATCAATCAAAGAAAACCCTAGGTCCAACACCAGAAACCCTAGGTTTTGAAACTCACCGGAGTAAGGTCATAGACGTCGGAAAATCACCCAAAACGTCCACCAAGCGAAGAAAAAGTCATTGGATAACACCAAAACTCTAGGTCCGAAAGTCGGAAAACCCTAGAATTTGAAGAACTCGTCGGAACGAAGTCAGAGATGTCGGAAAATCACCCAAAACATCTACTTATACAGGATCGGAGCCTCAAACAGACAATAAAAGTCCCGATTAACCGATTAACATTCATCGAAAAAAAAATATTTTTCTCAGATAATCGAAGAAAAACTTCAGTGGAAGTTTCATCAAGCATCGATAACACATAACAGGGAAGGATCAAAAGATTTTCCTGCTCTGATACCATGAAAACATGGAGATTTGAAGGAGAAAACCAGAGAAGATGAAGATGAACAGTGAGAAGGAGAGAGAGAGATGAGAAGCTTCTGGAGGAAACCCGAGAAGCAAATGAATTCCTCAAACTGAAAATATCTGTTACATGACCCTATATACAATTAACATTGGGTCGGTCAGACGGCCCAATGACAAAATAAAAGTGGGCTCAAATATATATAACCCAAACATCAATCATCACAGCCCAATATATTGCATACCAGAAAATTCAATATATATACAATGTATATACAATATATACAATCATGTATACTCTTTCATCTCAACCAACAAGAAGCACACAGTAAATTGTAACTGCATGCATATAGTTGTATGTACGATTGAGTTCCAAAGATGGGGGATTGAAAATAGGCCAATGACACGCACATGCAAATACATTTAATAAGAACACAAAGCTTTAGTAGTTTAAATAGTCGAACTTAGAATTTGATTTGTCGAATACAATGCTGTTTTAATCCTATTGTTTTAAATTTTAATCCGTACTTACTTCCACTATATGCCTTAATGGAAGACCATGCATAACAGCGAGACATCTGTGTATTTAATAGTTGTAAAGACTACTGAAGAGTGTCAGAAACAGCAGTACTAGGTATTAGTAAATGACTAGTTGAGATTCGTTAGCCAATATCATATCTTTCAGATGTTTATCCAAACAGGTTTCACAATTTAAGAGGCCAATCAAAGTTTGATTAGAACTCTTCAATATGACACTTATGAGATGTACCATATAATATTCTGTCGAATAATAAGACCTCTCCATTTGTCACATTTTTTTTTTATTTATAAAATTCATGCCTCGGACATTGCACATTATGGAAAAATAATAGGCACATTTATCTCCAAAACAAAACACATACGCATCTACTGTCAATTGTCACACATTGGCAATTTGGCATGCCATGCATAAACTATAGCCACAGGAAGAACATGGGTTTATACGCATACTCACGAGATATAGTAGTATTCATATTACCTACTTTGGCAATAGTGAATTGTAAAAATTTTTCTAGGGTTCAAAATTGTGGTCAGTAGTTTCTTGTATTATAGGGGGCTGTCATAGGCCTCGGAATAACCAGTAATCCTATTATCATTGGCGTCTAATAGCTTTGTCCGATCAAGATAAATATTGACACATTACATACCTATAGTAGCTAATGGACCAATTATTGATGGAATTGAGAAATTAAGATGATTTACTGGCTGTAGTATTCTCCATTGCAGAATAGATATAGCAAAAGTTTGTGACCTTTATAGCAAGTTTTAATAACTCCTTACAAGACAATGCTTCTTGTTCCTTTTTAACATCTGGCACATGCTCGTATTACTTTATGTATCAACATACATATACGGTTTGTAAACTGTATTTATAAAACAATACTGGAAATATAAATTAATATAAACATAAATTATGATAAACAGAAATGACATAAAACAAAATGATCATAAATAATTCGAGCCAACTGAATTCACGTTGTCACCTTAAGGAATTTAATCCCCTTCTAGCACCCAAGGTTATGGATTATTTCCTCCCAGGATAGAACGAATTACACACTGGTGTAGTGGTACTCCAAACACCAGTGTTTCAGCGAACACAAAGATCAGTATGAAATCACTTACTTTTTGCTTTGTTTGTATGCTAAAAGTATGCAGAAGAATGAGAGAAAACTCAGAAATTCGTAGTGAAATTCTGAGCAGAATAGTGTTGTATTTATAGCTAAAATTTGGGCTGGAATCTGAAATGGTGAAACTCTTCAGAATGGCTATTTCTGCAAAACTGCCACTGCATAAATGTCATTACATAAATAGCTATTTACTCAACAATAAAGAGGAAAAATTGATGGGTAGTTAATTTTCTGTTACAAAAATAGAAAAATAGATTGGATTTAATATTAATATTTAATATTAATATTCTGTTATTAACAAATATTTAATAACACATTTTTTTTATATTTTACTATTAACAAATAAATTTGGTCCAAAAAGTTAATCAATCAATCGATTATCTGACCAAATCCGAATCCGAATCCGAATCCGAATATGAATCCGAATTCGAAGCCGAGCCGAGGGAGCGCCGGCGGCGACGACGCGAGGCTTGCTTTCTTCTCAACTCTTTAAGAGCTAGAAGAAGAGCAATTGCTTATAAACCCATATAAAATCTCTTCCTCTTCCAATATGGGACAATATCCATATGCTAAGAGAGGGAAACTTGAAATTTCACCAAAATTTCATTTCCTTCTATTTCCCATTCACCCTCTTTTAAGTATTTAATTTATTAATTAAATACATACACCCAACAATCCCCCACATGAACGGGGAATGGCTATATCGCGGAAGTATGCATGAAAAACTGTGTGATTTGCAAGCAAGGATTAATTGCATCTGGATAAGTAGGTTTCCCTTTGAACTTTCCGTAGTGAACTTATGTCGGATATACTCTATCAATCGATAGATTTGATATCTTTGAACCGTCGAACTTTGGTGTATACCTAAACAACCACAAGTCACACAACCAACCCTTAACCGTCTTTGGTTTCATTGTTGTGTTCGTTTCAGCCATGAACACCGCCTGGTTTCATAAGTGCATAGAGAACTGGCCTTACAAAATTCTCCTTAAAGCGGCTAACACTTCACACTTACATAGGTGATTCCTAAACGTAGCATCCCGTAGATACACTATTTGATATACCCCGTATCAAACTTAGAAATCATTAAAAATCCTTAATGTTTTATCCTTTGTACTGAACATTGGTCTCATCACGAGAATGGACCAAAAGTTTGGTTGACAATGTTGAACCGTCATAAATGACTTTGTTTGATCTCCTTGAACCTAGATCTTGGGATCTCCAGTCATCTAGGTAGAGTTACCGCCACTATCACTTGTTCTCGGCCAGAGTCCCATTCCCCTTGATGACTTCTCAACTATCTCTCTAGTTAGGCCTTTTGTAAGTGGATCCGACACATTATCACTTGACTTTACATAGTCAATCGTGATAATTCCTCTAGAGAGTAATTGTCTAATGGTTTTATTTCTTCATCGTATATGACGAGATTTATCGTTATACATAACGCTGCCAGACCTTCCAATTGCCGCTAGACTATCACAATGTATGCATATTGGTGCCAACGGTTTGGGCCAGAATGGAATATCTTCCAAGAAATTCCGGAGCCATTCAGCTTCTTCACCGGCTTCATCCAAGACTATGAACTCAGCCTCTATTGTATAGTGGGCAATACAAGTTTGTTTGGACGACTTCCAAGATGCCGCTCCTCCACCAATAGTAAACACATATCCACTTGTGGACTTAGAATCAGTTGATCCGATGATCCAATTTTCATCACAGTATCCCTCAATGACTGCAAGATATTTACTGTAGCGCAAAGCATAGTCCTGAGTATGTACTAAATACCCCAAAATTCATTTCGTGGGCCAATGAGATTGACCCGGATTGCTCGTATATCGACTCAATTTACTTATAGCACAAGCTATATCTGGTCGTGTATAATTCATGATGTACATTAAGCATCCTAACACACGAGCATAATCAAATTGTTATATGCTTTGGCCTTTGTTCTTTGCTAATGCAAGATTCATGTCAATTGGAGTCTTTGCAACTTTAAAGCCCAAGTGCTTGAATTTTTCAAGTACTGTCTTAATATAATGAGTTTGTGACAATGGAAAACCTTGATAAATCTTATCTTAATTCCCAGAATTAAATCAGCAACTCCCAAGTCTTTCATATCAAACTTGCTAGTTAGCATACGCTTAGTAGCATTTATGTTGGCAATGTCATTACTCATTATGAGCATATCATCCACATATATGCAAACAAAGACTATGTGATTCGGAAATTTTTTAATGTACACACATTTATCACATTCGTTTATCTTAAACCCATTTGACAATATTGTTTGGTCAAATTTTGCATGCCATTGTTTGGGTGCTTGTTTTAGTCCGTATAGGGACTTAACAAGTCTACAGACCTTCTTTTATTTACCTGGAACCACAAATCCTTCAGGTTTTTCCATGTAAATTTCTTCCTCCAACTCTCCATTTAAGAAGGTTGTCTTTACATCCTTTTGATGAATTTCAAGACCATAAACTGCAACTAGCACTACCAACGTTCGTATGGAAGTAATTCTTGTAACTGGAGAGTATGTATCAAAATAGTCAAGACCTTCTTTTTGTCTATACCCTTTGACCACAAGTATTTCCTTATATTTGTCAATAGTGCCATCATCTTTCATTTTCCTCTTAAAGATCCATTTAGAACCAGACGATTTATTTCCAGGGGGAAGATCAACCAATTCCTAGGTATGATTATTCAGTATGGATTCAATTTCACTATTAACTCCCTCTTTCCATAACAATGATTCTGAAGAAGACATAGCTTCTTTATATGTTTGAGGCTCATTTTCTAATAAGAAAGTCACAAAATCTGGTCCAAATGAAGTAGACGTTCTTTGACGTTTACTACGTCTTGGATTAGTGTACTTTCTTTTGTTTCTTCCCGAGGTCGTTTAGATCCTTCACCAATCGACTCACATTCCTTTTTATACGGATATATATTTTCAAAGAATTCAGCACTATCTGATTCTATAACCGTATTATTATGAATGTCAAATTTTTTTGATTTATGAACCAGAACTCGATATGCTTTACTATTAGTTGCATATCCTATGAAAACACAATTAACAGTTTTCGGTCCTATTTTTACCCTTTTGGGTTTAGGAACTTCCACTTTTGCCAAACACCAAACACCTCCACACTTTAAAATAATTCAAGTTGGGCTTCATTCCTTTCCATTTCTTATATGGAATTGATTGTGTTTTGCTATGAGGTACTCGATTTAGTGTTCGGCTAGCCGTAAGAACGGCTTCCCCCACAAGTTCTGTGGCAAACAAGAACTTATCAATAATGCGTTCATCATCTCCTTTACTGAACGTTTCTTTATTTCTGCAATCCCATTGGATTGGGGCGTGTAAGGGCCCGTTGTTTGATGAATAATTCCATATTCTAAACATATTTGTTCAAAAGGAGATTCATATTCACCACCCTTATCACTTCTTATCATTTTGATTTTCTTGTTAAGTTGTGTTTCAACTTCATTTTTGTATTGCTTGAATGCGTCTATTGCTTCATCTTTACTATTAAGTAAGTAAACATAGCAATATCTAGTACTATCGTCAATAAAATTTTGTGAAATACTTCTTTCTACCGCGAGACGGTATTGACTTCATATCACAAATATTTGCGTGAATTAAGTCTAAAGGATTTGAATTCCTTTCAATTTACTTATAAGGATGTTTAATATACTTGGATTCCACTCACACTTGACATTTTGATTTGTCACACCAAAATTTAGGCAATACTTCCAAATTAATCATTTTCCGTAAGGTTTTATAATTAACATGACCCAAACATATATGCCATAATTCATTTGACTTAAGTAAGTAAGACGAAACTGAAATTTTATTATTATTCTCCACAACCATTACATTCAGCTTGAAAAGTCCCTCAGTGAGGTAACCTTTTCCTACAAACATTTCGTTCTTACTTATTACAACCTTATCGGAAACAAAAATACACTTAAATCCATTCTTAACAAGAAGTCCAGTAAAGACTAAATTTATCCAAATTTCGAGAACATGAAGGACATTGTTCAAAGTAACCACTTTGTCGGATGTCATTTTGAGAAATATCTTCCCACATCGTTCAATCTTGGCCTTTGCAGCATTTCCTATGGAAATTGTTTCATCAGGTCCAAGAGGAGAATAAGTAGCAAAAGCTTCTTTGACAGCACAAACATGCCGAGTGGCTCCAGAACCAATCTACCACTCTTTAGGATTGCCCACCAAGTTGCATTCGGAAAGCATGGTGCATAAGTCATCAACATCATCATACTTTTCTACCATGTTTACTTGACCCTTCTTCTTGTCTTTATTCGGAGCACGTCACTCCGTAGATTTGTGTCCGGTTTTTTGCAGTTGTAGCAGTTTCCACTGAACCGCTTCTTACTTGGGTTGTATTTCGGACCAGAAGCTTTCTTTATCTTCTTGTTCTCTTCAACAATATTTGCTCCCATTATTGTTGAACTTCCACGGCCTTTTTTTCAGCAGCTTTGTTGTCCTCTTCAATTATCAATCTAACAATGAGATCTTCAAGGGACATCTCCTTGCGTTTGTGTTTCAAGTAGTTTTGAAGTTCTTCCCCCAAGGAGGCAACAACTCAACTATTTCTGCTACTTGGAAGGCTTCATTGATGACAAGACCTTCAATGAAATTTTCGTTAGTAAAAATACTAAGATTACTACTTTCAACATCAATATTAATTTGATTCATACTTTTAGCAAGGAGATCGTGAATAATCACTTGCAGTTCTTGGACTTGAGTAATAAAAGATTTGCTATCTACCATTTAATAGTCCAAAAACTTTGCAGCCGCAAACTTTTTTAACTCGGCATCTTCAGTTTTATACTTCCTTTCAAGCGCAGTCCACTATTCTTTTGACGTTTTCACGTCATTGTAGACATTAGACAAAGCATCCTCCAACCCGCTAAGAATATAATTCTTGCACAAGAAATCTGAATGCTTCCACGCCTCAGTTACGAGCAAGCATTCATTATCAGGAGTATCATCGGACAACACATGAACATCTTCCTTGACGAACTTCTGAAGACTTAAGGTAGTCAAATAGAAGATCATCTTTTGGTGCCAGCGCTTGAAATCAATCCCGAAATTTTTTTCGTGTTTCTCCGCCGGTGCCAATGCTTCCGGTGTTCGGCTCGTTGATGCATTGGCTGTCACCATTGGAACAGCTTGGTTCTCATTCTCATTAGTCATTTCTGTAAAAGAATGACACCAACGTTAAAATCACGTAGATTTTAATAGAGTACAAAACCACGAAGGTTTTACTCTACAGAAAATAATACTACAAATACAAAAATATATTAAATTCCTTAAGCTTTTTAGTAAACTGTATTTGTAAAACAATTTTAGAAATATAAGTTAATATAAACTGAAATTATGATAAACAGAAATGACATAAAATAAAATGATCATAAAATAATTCGAGCCCACTGAATTGACAGTATCTCCTTCAGGAATTTAATCCCCTTATAGCACCCAAGGTTTTGGATTATTTCCTCCCAGGATAGAACGAATTACACACTGGTGTAGTGGTACTCCAAACGCCAGTGTTTCAGCGAACACAAAGATCAGTAGCAAATCACACTTACTTTTTGCTTTATTTGTATGATAAAAGTATGCAAAAGAAGGAGAAAAAACTCAGAAATTTGTAGTGAAATTTTGAGAAGAATAGTGTTGTATTTATAGCCAAAATTTGGGCTGGAATCTGAAGAGGTGAAACTCTTCAGAATGACTATTTCAGTAAAACTGCCACAACATAAATGTCATTACATAAATGGCTTTTTACTCAACAATAAAGAGTGAAAATAAAGAGGGAAAATTGATGAGTAGTTAATTTTCTGTTACAAAAACAGAAAAACGGATTGGATTTAATATTAATATTTAATAACATATTTTTGTTAATATTTTACTCCGAAGCTGAGCCGATCGAGCGACGACGACGGCACGAGGCTTGCTTTCTTCTCAACTCTTTAAGAGTTAGAAGAAGAACAACTGCTTATAAACCCATAAAAAATCTCTTCCTCTTCCAATATGGCACAGTCCATATGCCAAGAAAGAAACTTAAAATTTCATTCAAAATTTCATTTCCCTTTATTTTCCATTCACCCTCTTTTAAGTATTTAATTTATTAATTAAATACATAAACCCAATATATACTTGTGTCAGACAGATGGAAAAAAAGTAAACAATAATCTATACATTACAGAGAGAGAAGATTGTCTTTTCCCTCTTTTTCTTTTTCTTTGGGGGTGGGATGTGGTATGTGTAGGTTTTATACATTATTGGGTAGAAGGAACAGTTATATAGTGACAGAAATCAAGAAGTAGGACTAAATTTAATTGGAAGGTAGAGAAGATGAATGATCCTAGGAAGTCTTAAAAAAAGAGAAGGAACGAGATCTTGCAGAGGCTGCTACAATTCATTATATAAAAATATATTCGAACCTTAATGGGTGGAACGAGGCCATTGCTCATAAACATAACAACATCTCTACACCATTGGGCACGTAGATTTGTGTGAGCCTACTTAAAAAGACTCGAGGAATCCCATATTTGTTTCTTAATGGATTCAATTTTCAAGAAACCCTTATATATATGCCAAAATATTCTAGAAAAATATTTATATTAATATTATTTAACTTTAGTGGTTTACTACTATTTTTCAATATGTTAGGTGATGAAAAGGAAGCCCACTTGAAATAACTAGGAAAAAAAAAAGAGAAAAAACATTAGTAGTTTGTTGAAGAAGAGTTGGAATCCACTTAAAGTGCTTGATGTGAAGAAGACATTGGGATATTAAATGGGACATCCAATATGCTTCCAAGGCCATGACTAAAAACTGCTTCTCTTTTTAGACGTGTAAAGAATGGTCTTCCCACTAGATTCAACCCCATCATTGGTGCCTCAAATCTAAATAAACTAAGTCACATAAGCACCAATTATTGATAGGACAAGAGGGGTGGGCGCATATCCTTTGCTATAACCACCTTTAACCTCACAAACTTAACGAGGCAAATTTAGAATTTAAAATTAATGAATTTCACCGTTTTCGTGTAATTATATTAATGGTTTTAAAATTTGATGCATATGGTAAAATGTTTATCTATGTGCGAAGTATTCTTTTCGTCGGAAAATTATATTGTATACAAAATTGAAATTACTTATATATAATCTTATCTCCGTCAAGGTATATATGTGTCGAAAAATAAGATTCAGTTAAACCTAGAGCAATTATATACTGCCACTGTTAGCAGCTTTAATCGATCCTTTACTTTTACTCATACCATCACTACGATATGATTCACCCAAAATTAATGTTTTCTTAGATCTCTCCTATGCGTTAAAGTGAGTTCTCGAATCCACTTAAGCTTAGTTTATTGCTGATATCTTCTCCAGGAGAAGAAAAGAAAAAACCACAAAATATGAAATTTGTATACAGAAAAGCATTTACATCTAAAAGCGCTACTCTCCTGACAATGATACGACCAAAGGCAACAGCTAGCTTAGCTAGCCTTTTTCTTTTTTCTTCTAAAATATTCATCCATTGAATAAAAAGGAGGAGGGTTTTTAAGTAAAGGGGAGCACTGAAATGAGGTTGAGAGTACACGTGTTGAGAAGAGGAATTGGTCCCCACATCGATGGTCGAGCTTTGTGTAATAGAAAATGGTGAAGTTTTGTACTAAGATCGATGATAATTGATGAATAATTCAATTAAATGGTGAGATTATGGGAAATGTCTGTTTTGTTCCCATGCCTTTGCTGGAGGAAGCAGTCGATCCAGATGTTGGGAATAATAGAGTGTTTTCTTTTGCTACTTTGGTTTTAGTCCCATCTTTCGGCGCTACTAAATCATTCATATACAAAGATTCTTAGTACAATTTACAAGGCATTAGGCTAATTAAACGCTCTTATTATAGAATATTCTTATAGCAGGCGGACTGGCGACTAACATCTTGCACATAAATTTATATAGTATAGTACTATATTTCTTCTCAAAGAGAAGTGAATACAGTTGTTATTGGTAAATGGACAAATAATTAACAGATCAAGTAGCATGTTATTTAATTGTACACAAGAAATAATTGCACTCTTATTAACTTTGGCTCATAATTCGAGAAAGCCATGCATGTACATTGACGATGTATAGCTTTTCTCCTGGAAAAAAGAAGTTTATAATCTATCGTCTCGAAATCATTTTGAATGATTAAAGATGTGCCGGTAATATTCCAGCACAAATGCTCCATATATTCTTGTAGTTAAAGCCTTCATAGCTCTATCGTCAGATATAGAATTCTGCTTTATAGTATAGAGTATAGACTCTCCGGTATATATCTCAAATAAAATAGGATAAAATTTTATATGAAATGGCCACATTCATGTTGATGTACGATGACCTATATACCGTGAGCGTTTCTGTGTTAAAACAAAATCAGAAAAACTTAGAAGAATAAAGAAATGTAAAAAATTTATGGAGAATTAGAAATATTCCGAGTCCACAATTTTCTTGTACGTCCTTAAGGAATCTTAACCCCCTCACACGTTGCCAAGGTAATGGATTAAATCCTCCCAGGATAAAACGGAATAAACCTTCCTGCAACAGTGGCAATACAAACTACAGGATACCAACGAACTCAAAGAACGGAGCAAAATCACACTTACGAATTTGAGAGAGAGAGAATGCGAATTAAAATACAGTATATTCAGAAAGAAAGAAGTTCTGGAGTGTTTTTCGTCTGTATTAGATGTAGCCTTGCCTCAGAATTTATTTGGCGTATTTTTTTCAGCAATGATTTGTTTTTTATTAATTATTAAATAATTAAATAAACTTTATCCAAAAATAATATTATCGATCCGAAGCCGAAGCCGAAGTCGAGCCGAGCGAGCGACGACGACGGCGCGAAGAGTCATTCTCTTCAACTCCTTTTAAGAACTTTAAGGAGCGATTCTATATATAAGCACACAAATGTGGTTGTCCCTCACCATTGACGGACAAAGTGGAAGACAAAATTTATTTGGCGTATTTTTTTCAGTAGTGATTTGTTTTATTTAATTAAGTAAATTTTATCCAAAAATAATCTTATCGATCATTTTCCGAATCCAAATCCGAAGCAGAAGCCGAAGCCGAGCCGAGCGAGCGACGATGACGGCGCGAAGGTTCATTCTCTTCCACTCCTTTTAAGAGCTTTAAGAAGTGATTCTATATATAAGCACACAAATGTGGTTGTCCTTCACCAATGAGGGAAAAAGTGCAAGACAAAAGTTCACTTCTTCAATTTTTTAATTTTCCTCCATTTTATTTCCCTCCATTTCCAATTCACACTTTTTCTACTTTAAAGCCAAATAGCTTAAAGTCTTCAACAATCCCCCACATGAATGGGAATGGCTGTATCAAGAAAGATCATAGATGAAAGCTATGTGATTTTTCAAGTAAGGATTAATTGCATCTGGATAAGTAGGTTTCCCTTTGAACTTTCCGTAGTGAACATATGTCGGATATACTCGGTCAATCGGTAGATTTGATATCTTTGAACCATCGAACTTTAATGTATACCTAGACAACTATATGTCACACAATCAACCCTTAACCGTCGTTTGGTTCTCATTGTTGTGTTCGTTTTAGCCATGAACACCGCCTAGTTTCATATGTGTGTAGAGAATTGGCCTTACAGAATTCTCATTGAAGCGACTCCCACTTCACGCTTACCTAGGTGATTCCTAAACGTGTACTCCTTTAGATTGACACTATTTGATAAATACCTCATCAAACATAGGTAATCATTAAAGAATGTGTAAAGTTCTATCCTTGTTACTGAACATTATCTCATCACGGGAATGGACCAAAGTTTTTATTTTGACAATGTTGAACCGGTCAATCATAACTTCGTTTGAGCTCCTTGAACCTAGATTTCGGAACAACCAAAATTCTAGGTAGAGTTACCTCCATGTTGACTTGTCCTCGGCCATAGTCCCATTCCCTTAGATGATTTCTCAACTCCTTCTCTGGTTAAGCCTTTTGTAAGCGGATCCGCAATATTATCCTTTGATCTTACATAATCAATAGTGATAATTCCACTAGAAAATAGTTGTCTAACGGTATTATGTCTTCGTCGTATATGAAGAGACTTTTCGTTATACATAACGCTCTCTTACCGTCCTATTGCAGCCTTAGTATCGCAATGTATGCATATAGGAGCCAAAGGTTTTAGCCAGAACAAAATGTCTTCTAAAAAATTCCGAAGCCATTCAGCTTCTTTATCGACTTTATCCAATGCTATTAACTCTTATTCCATTGTAATGCGAGCAATGCACGTTTGTTTGGAAGACTTCCAAGATACTGCTCCTCCGCCAACAGTAAACACATCCACTTGTGGACTTTGTTTCTGTTGAACCGGTTATGCAATTTGCATCACTATATCCTTCGATAACTGTAGGATATTTATAATAGTGCAAAGCGTAGTCTTGGGTATACTTCGTTTCATTGCCACCCAGTGATGCTTGTTGGGATTACTTGTGAATCGACTAAGTTTACATATTGCACAAGCTATATCAGGTTGTGTACAGTTCATGATGTACATTAAGCTTCCCAACACACGAGCGTACTCCAATTGAGACGTACTTTCACCTTTATTCTTCATAAGATGATGGTTTAAGTCTATTGGAGTCCTTGCACTTCTAAATTCCAAGTGTTTGAATTTTTCAAGTACCATTTTCCCCTAATGTGATCTAGACAAATCTAGACCTTGAGGAGTCCTCAGGATTTTATTCCCTAGAATTACATCGGAAACTCCTAAGACTTTAATATCAAACTTACTAGCAAGCATACACGTAGTAGCTTGAATGTCGGTAATGTCTTTGCTCATTATTAGCATATCATCAACATATAAGAAAACAATGACTACATGATTTTGAACGTTCTTAATGTAAACACATTTATCATATTCATTAATCTTAAAACCATTTGACAACATTGTTTGGTCAAATTTCGCATGCCATTGTTTGGGTGCTTGTTTTAGTCCATAAAGAGACTTAACAAGTTTACACACCTTCTTTTCTTTTCTGAAACCACAAGTCCTTCAGGTTGGTTAATTTAAATTTCTTCCTCAAGATCATCATTTAAGAAGGTTGTTTTTACATCCATTTGATGGATTTGAAGACCATAGAAGGGGGCTAAAGCTATTAGCATCTGAATGGATGTAATTCTTGTTACCGACGAGTATGTGCCAAAATAGTCAATACCTTCTCGTTGTCTAAATCCTTTGACGACAAGTCTTGCCTTGTAATTGTCAATAGTACCATCGTCTTTCATTTTCTTCTTGAAAATCCATTTAGAACACAACGTTTTGTTACCTAGAGGAAGATCGACCAATTCTTAAGTATGATTGCTTAATATGGATTCTATTTCACTATTGATATATTCTTTCCAGTATTGTGCCTATGAGGAGGACATTGCTTCCTTGAAGGTACGAGGTTCATTTTCTAAAAGAAAAGTCATGAAATCTGGACCGAATGAAGTAGATGTCCTTGGACGTTTACTTCTTCCCGAATTTTCCTCATTAGGCATACCATCTGTTTTTTCCTCCCGAGGTCGTTTTGACTTTTGGTAGGTCACTCACTTTCCTTTTTATACGGAAATATGGATTCAAATAATTCAGCATTATCTGATTCTATTATCGTATTAATGTGAATCTAAGAATTTTTTGATTTATGAACCAGAAACCAATATGCCTTGCTATTGGTTACATATCCAATAAACACACAATCAACTGTTTTAGGACTTATCTTAACTCTTTTAGGTTTAGGTACTTGTACCGTAGCTAAACACACCCAACTTTGAAGTATTTCAAGATAGGCTTCCTTCATTTCCACTTCTCATAATGAATGGACTGTGTTTTACTATAAGGTACACGGTTAATTATTTGGTTAGATGTAAGTATAGCTTCCACCCCCCCCCCCCCCCCCACAAGTTTTGTGGTAAGCCAGAACTTATCGGCAATGCATTAATCATCTCCTTCAATGATCGATTCTTTCTCTCCGCAATACCATTAGATTGTGGAGAGTAAGGGGCAGTTGTTTGGTGAATAACGCCATTTTCCAAACATATTTCTTCAAAAGGAGATTCGTATTAGTTATCCCTATCACTTCTTATCATTTTGATCTTTTTGTTTAGTTGCTTTTCAACTTCATTATTGTATTGCTTGAAAGAATCAATTGCCTCATCTTTACTATTAAGTAAATAATCATAGCAATATCTCGTGCTATCGTCAATAAAAGTAATAAAATACTTTTTCCTACCGCGAGATGGTGTTGACTTTATGTCGCAAATATCAGTGTGAATTAAGTCTAAATGACCTGAATTCCTTTCAACAGACTTATAAGGATGCTTGGCATACTTTGAATCCACACATATTTGATATTTAGAAATAACGCAGTAAAATTTTTGCAACACTTCTTGATTTATCATCTTTCGCAATGTTTTGAAGTTTACGTGACCTAAACGCCAATGCCATAAAGTGTTTGACTCAAGTAAGTAAGAAGAAACATTCTCTTTATTGATAGGAAGTGTTATTACATTTAGCTTAAAAGGGCCCTAACTCAGGTAGCCTTTTCCTACATACATATCGTTCTTACTTAGTAAAATACTATTAGAAACGAAAACACATTTGAATCCATTCTTGAAAAGAAGTGAAGTAAACACAAGGTTCTTGCGAATTTATGGAACACGGAGGACTTGGTTTAGAGTCACTATTTTTCCCGATGTCATCTTCAATGCAATCTTTCCAACCCCTTCAATTTTGTCCGTAGATGAATTTCCCATGAAGATTGTCTCGTCTGGTCCTGCGGGGGCATAAGTAGAAAATAATTCCTTGTTAGCACACACTTGGCGGGTGGCTCCAGAATCTATCCACCATTCTTTCGGATTTCCTACAAAATTGCATTCAGACAACATGGCACGTAAGTCCTCCATTTCATCTTCAACCATGTTAGCTTGATTCTTTTTCTTCTTATCATTCTTTGGCGCACGACAATCCACTCCCTTATGCCAAGTTTTTCCACAATTATGGCAATTACCCTTGAACTTCTTCTTGCTTGGGTAATTTTTTGGTCCAGAGGCCTTCTTCCTCTTCTTATTTTGTGGTTCCTCCTCTACAATGTTTGTCCCCATTATTGTCGAGTGTCCACGTGGATTCTTTTCAGCATTTTTGTTGTCTTTTTCTATCCTTAGACGAATAATCAAGTCTTCTAATGTCATCTGCTTTTGCTTATGTTTAAGATAGTTCTTAAAATACTTCCATAACGGAGGTAACTTTTTAATGAAAGCAGTTACTTGAAAGGCTTCATTTATGATCATACCTTCAATAACAAACTCATAATTAGTAATAAGATAGTCTTATTAATAAAATTATTGACTCAGTTCATACCTTCAGCAAGGAGGTCATGTACAATGACGTGTAGTTCTCGGACTTGAGTTATGACCGACCTAGTGTCAATCATCTTGAAATACAGAAACCTTGCAGCCACGAACATCTTAAGTCCGTCATCCTTAGTCTTGTACTTCTTCTCAAGCGCATTCCATAAGGCTTTTGAAGTTTGCGTGACACTATAAACATTGTACAAGCCATCTTCCAAACAACTCCGAATGTAGTTTCTGCACAAGTAATCAGAATGTTTCCATGCTTCAGTTACAACAAGTCGTTCATCATCTAGATTGTTTTCTGCCAAGACTGGAGGATCCTCTTTGATGAAACGTTGCAGACTCAACGTAGTAAGATAGAAGAGCATCTACATTTTCCGGAGTTTGAAGTCAATACCGGAAAACTTTCCGAGTCTTTCCGCCGGTGCCATAGCATGGGCAGGAGTAGAACGGCTTGACGAGGAAGCAACACTCATAGCATTAGCACCCATTCCCGCAACACTTCCATTACTTGTGTTTTCATTCGTCATTTTTCTGTAAAGTTGATAACAATACAGAACCTTGTTAAATCAGTGAAGTTTTGATATCTTCAAAGTGAATACCAAACTAAACATACAACACGTAACAACGGTGAAGTTTTTATATACTTCAAACCCCTATGTTTATTATTATGGCAAAGTTTTTATGTACTATAAACCGGACATAAGCAATTATTGGAGTAGAAAGCAACAAGGCTTTAGTCTCCAACAAAGTATATGGTAAACAGTTTAATAATCAACACATAAATGTTAGTAATAAAATTCCTTAAGCTTGTGAGCGTTACTCTGTTAAAACAAAATCAAAAAACTTAGAAGAATAAAGAAATGTAGAAAACAGTAGAGAATTAGAAATATTCCGAGTCCACAATTTTGTTGTGCGTCTTTAAAGAATTTTAACCCCCTAACAGGTTGTCAAGGTAATGGATTAAATCCTCCCAGGATAAAACGGAATAAACCTTCATGCAACAGTGGCAATACAAACTGCAGGATACCAACGAACTCAAAGAACGGAGCAAAATCACACTTACAAATTTGAGAGAGAGAGACTGCGAATTAAGATACAGTATATTCAGAAAGAAATAAGTTCTGGAGTGTTTTTCGTATGTTTAAGATGCAGTCATGCCTCAGAATTTATTGGCAAATATCAGAAGAGGTGTCTAGAAAAAGGTGCCTTTCAGAAATATGCAGCCTGCCGCGGTTCTACCGCGTTCCTACCGCGATCCCGGCAGAACCGCAGCTTGAGATGCTCTCTGAAATTGACTGCTATGGTTCTACACTAATCGCGGTTGAAAGGCAGCCAGCTAGGTTCTGGCGTATTTTGGCATATTTGTTTCAGTAGTGATTTGGCTTTTAATTAATAATTAAATAATTAAATAAATTTTATCCAAAAATAATCTTATCGATCGATCATTTGATAAATCCAAATCCAAAGCTGAAGCCGAGCTGAGCGAGCGACGATGATGGCGCGAGGGTTTATTGTTTTCAACTCCTTATAAGAGCTTTAGAAAGTGATTATATATATAAGCACACAAATGTGGTTGTCCCTCACCAATGAGGGACAAAGTGCAAGACAAAAGTTCACTTCTTCAAATTTTCAATTTCCCTCCATTTTATTTACCTCCATTTCCAATTCACACTTTTTCATCTTTAAAGCCAAATGACTTAAAGTCTTCAACATATACTTAGGGCAAAGGTATGGTCATGAGTACATCGCATTTGTATGTTATATTTAAGGGCTAAAATACTGAGATTATGGAAGGGCTCTAATCGAGGGAGGTTCTGGATGCAATTCCGAGGAAAAGAGTCGGTGAATAGAGAAATGTTCAAGCCAATGTTTCATTGAATACACTGCATCGTTATATACAAAAAGCTAAGAAGAAGAAGACTAGTAAAAGTGTAAAAAGACTAATCAACCCTTTAACTTGTATTAACAACCATAACTGCCATTAGATATCTAACTAACAACCTAAGCACTCAACTAACAAGTCACGTGTAAGCCATGTGAAATTACAATATGCCCCTCAAGTTGGAGGGTCCAAAATGTTGAACACTCCTAGTTTGCCAAGAAGATGAACATGTTGATCTATCCCCAAAGCTTTAGTTAGCATATCTGCCTGGTGCTCCTTGGTATTGATATGCACTTCCTTAACTGTTCCTTCCTTGATCTTATCTCAAATAAAATGGCAATCAATATGTATGTGCTTGTTTCTTTCATGAAGCACAGGATTGTCGACGCCCCTTTTTTTCCTCATAAAAGAAGAGAAATCAGGTTTACGACATTATGGACAAAACAACTCTTATTCCCTGTTAGGAATTGGGCTATGAAGTTTGAAGAGTCTCCACTTAATGATTATTGTGCATTAGGACACTTTTAAGAAGATTTTGAATAAAAACCAGAGTTCGGGTAAGGGCTTGAAATTATCTTGAGGGGAAGGTGTTAGGCACCCCTCAAGATCCACTAGTGTGGTTCCCGGTCTTGCTTAGATGTGACTTTAAGAAGCGTAGAAATAGAAAAGTAAATGTACATGTAAAGAATACAAAGCTAATGGACAATTTTGAAAGAGGAACAACGCAAGTAAAAGAGAAATTTTTAGAGAAAGTATTTGGACAAAGAAAGTAAAGGTAAATATAGATCATTCGATACAATATCCACACGTATTCCCAAATAGGGGTCGCTTTATTATATTATCGCATTGTCATCATCTCCATATCCTATCGTTCCCATCCCTTTAAGGTATTTAACCGCGTTTGTTCTCGTTTATTTATTGCATGCTGATGCCCGTCCTAACCTATTAGTCCCGGGGTATTAGGACTTCTAATCCTAAAAAGGGGAAGGAGGATAAGACATATATGGAGTTTCAAAGGTAAAAATGCTAAGGAGTCAACCAAAATATGTAGCACATAAAGGTATACAAATCAGGCATTCAGAGGCTCGTACAAAACCCAGCAAATCACAACAACAATTAGTTTAGCATGATTTGCAATTACTAATTTGGTCTTGAGTTTAAAATTGATAATGGATAGATTAGTTTAACACATAAAGTTGGATAGTAAATCTAATTTGAGCCCCCTGGATCCGGTTTGTTGAAACTTTCAGAATTTTTGAAAACTAGTGATGATTTTGAAATAAGAATTTGGGATTCACAAAATTCAGAAATTGAATAACCGAATTGCTTTAAGTAAAGTGGTTCAATAAAAGTATGGAAGTACGGATTATGCAGGAAAGATAGGTGGATTTCAAAAAATGCAGGCTTCGCATTAAAAGATTCTTATAGATTTAATATAGCGTAGAAGGAAGATTTGATCAGATTTCAAAATAGGCAGTATTGGAAAAAATCTTTTATTGAAGGCGTCTAAACAATTAGACGAGTTTTAACCCTATAGGCATGACGTCTACAAATTGGTTTGTTGTTGCTTTTAAACTTTCAACGGGCCTACTATTTGCCTAGAGTTTTTATACAGTCCCTATAGACATGATTCCTATATGCACTTGATTACGGAATGTTAAAGACTTATGAGCAGAGTTTCTAGATGCAATGTTAAGATCCTATAGCCATGATTTCTAAGTGATTTGCAATACAGAAGCCCGATAGACAAGGTTTCTAGATGAGATGCAATATTGAACTCCTATAGGCATGATTTATAATAAAAAATCCTATAGGCATGATATCTAATACAAAAGTCCTATAGGCATGATTTCTATTATGAGACAAAAAGAAAAGAGTCCTATAGGCATGATTTCTATTATGATTAGCAAAAATATAAACCCCTCCCATACTCTTTTCACTATATTCCCAAATTATTTTTACAATGCTTGTTACATTAAGGGAGAGAAAAGACTAAAGAAATAAGTACATCAAAGCTAAAACGGACACGAGGAAGCTCAAAGCAACCTTCATGTCCAACATATATATTTTACCAAATCCAGGCTCCAGATTCCAATGATTTCTCTTAGAGTGTTTCAAAGTTCCAAGGGCTTTCAGGAAGCCCAGGAAATGCTTACAGCGTAAAATAATGATTAGAATAGTGCAAGGTAGGTATCAAGTTCAGAGGGAACTCAAGGGTCCCTAAGCATGGCTTACCAGAGGAGGGTATGGCGTAAAGAACTAATAGTGAGTGTAAAGTGAGGGATTAGAGGAAGACCAATGCAAAAGGTGGTCATACCTAGCCATGAACAGGGCTGGCACACCCCTGACCTTTACATGTCTTAAACAAATAAGAGCAGACTTGAAATAAAGTCAGACTTAGACCTGTATGATGATTAGGGCATCAACAAACCTGAGTCAGGCTCAACCTATAAACGGGGGTAAGGGAATGAGACTGATTTGAGTAGAGGTTTAGAATAACCTGGTTATGAACTAAAAGTGGCAATAGAGTATCACTCTAATCCAAAAAATACTCAAATACAAAAGGGGGTCAGGGAAAGGGATCAAATATGAAATCATTTGCATAAGAATAGAAACAAAATCAAACAGAGGTAGACTAAAGGGATTTGGGGAGAGGGAAGTACATGAAAGCATTCATAAAAGCACACAGTATTAAAACAAATGGGTGTATGGGTATGGATATACATGCTGAAGTTTTAACTGTATAATGAACATAAATAGACATGTGAAAAGAAATAACTAAACATGTAGCTTTGGAGATGGTATTAAATCATAGACCTACCAGTTTGCAACTTCAAATGGTAAAGCAAATAGGGCAAATGGAACCTTATAATTTAGCCTTGGCTTTCAGCCGGCTAAACTTGAGCAGCAGAACAAGTAACGAAGAAAAGCAAAGAGGAGAAGAGAGAATTTTGAATGTGAACTTGTATATGTTCATCAGTTTGAAGTGAAGATGAAGGGGGTTTTTATATTTTGAAACAAGTAGCAACTAAGGCGGGAAAATAAATTAGTATCAATCAAAATCAATCAAGAAACGAATTCACTTTATTTAAGGGAGTCTGACTTAGGGTAAATAAACAGAGTTTTACATACGGAAAGGAAATCAAGAATGGGTTGTAGAAATAAGGGGTAAATACATTTAAGATTTTTAAAATGCACACGGTTTAGACAAACAAGGCAAGTAGAACCATCAATCGCTCAAAGAATCAAGGAAATTAGGATATGAATTGATACCGAATTTAATCAAAGAACAGGTCCAAGTTAAAGAGCCAAATAAGTACGTACAAATCAGTTTCCAAAATTAAGGTTATTTCAATTAAGGGAAGGCTGACTATAAAAGATGCACAAAAACATGCAAGGCTGAAATTAATAGAAAAGTCATGTAATCAGAGAGCAGAAGCCCACAAGCATGGGACGTAATTAAAAATTCTTGCAGAAATCATAAGCATGAAGCGCTTAAACAGTTAGGGTTTCGACATTGAATATGCAACATACAATTATACACAGAAATCGAAAACAACCTAAAATCTACGGTTTTCATCACATCTTGAGTGTACCAAGAAAACATAGGGGAAGATAAACTCAGAAAGGACATAAACTTTCACGGGCAGCATAAGGAAACTAAAGAACACAGTGAAAGGTTTACTTGGAAACCCTAGAAACACCATAGCAAGGAAAATACATAGGATCTTTAGCAGAAAACACTCAGGAATCATAGTGAAAGTAAAGAAAACACAATAGAGCAAATAAAATAGAGAAATAAGAGAAACCCTAAATTTTCGGAAGACGAACAATTTTGAAGATAAAAATTGGTAAACAAAATATGGAAAACACTTTGGAGATTTAGAAAATAACTTAAATTTGAAGAAAATCATAAAGAAACACAGAAGAAAAACTTAAAAATTTAGGGTTTCAGAGAGAAACCTAGAGAACAAGAAAGCATGGGACGGACTGGTTTCGAGTCAACAACGGATTCATAACCTTAAGACTTGCTGGAGATAGACCGGACATGGTCGTAGAACTCGAATTGGAAGTTATCTGAATCGGAGACTTTCGAAGTCTGGCCTCGATCTATGAACAGAGGAGCCATAGAAGGGAGTGGGGCGTGAGTACAGGTTGCATGAAACCTGGAAAGTCATATTTTCCGGTGAAATGGGGTTGTAAAGTGACCGGAGAAGGATAGGATTTCAGAGTAGGTTGAGAGAATTTGGGAATGAAGGGGATACAAGGGCTTCGAGATTGTAAAATGATTTAGGGTGAGGGAGTGTATTGGGTTTAATTATGGAAGGGATTATTGTGTGACGTTGATCTAAGTGATCAACGTCCACGATTTAATAGAGGGAACGGGGAGGGTAAGTTTAATGGGTAACTGGGTAGGGTAATTGGGGTTAAATTGGGACCGTAATTTGCCTACAATTGAAATTAAAAGGGGCTATAATTTAAATGGCTAATATTTCCCTAATTTAAATTTTATAAAATAGCAAACAATGTTTAAAAATCCAATTAAAAATACTGAGTTAATAAACAAAGCATACTTCTTATTTCCCATTTTTTGTTATCTTCTAATGCCTTTACTTCTTATTTCATAGCTTCTATCCACCTGCTGTCGTTCACTACTTTTTTGAATGTGTTCGGTTCTGTTAGCTGAGAAAACCTAGCCAAATAGCATTAATAGATTGTACTAGTATGATAATAAGTCAGGTAGTTGGAAATAGGATAGTTGTAACTGGTTGTCTCCTTTGTTGTGACATAATCTTTCATTCATATTGGATCCTTAGCTTCTCTTTTAGACCTTTTGTCTGGTCTTGAAATCCCCCATCTTTATCTTCCGGCCTGCTGGCGGAGATCTCTACACCTTTTTGATGTTCATCACTTTGTGTACCTGCATGAACAATATCCATATTGTGCATATTTTGAGAAGTTTCCTGCACATTATTATTGCTTATCTCCTGCACAATTGGAAGATTCTCTTGCAGACCACTTTGCGCATTGTCTTGTAAACTTATGTCTTCTATTGTTGAAGTTGATACATTTCCATCATACGTGTTGCCACAATGGATGTGTGTGCAAAGGTGAGAATTGCAGTGTTCCTTGCTCCATGTACTCATGTGAATCATATGATTTGCTCCCATCCTTCTTAAAAAATGAAAACTCTAATTCCTTGAATATGACATCTCTACTTGTAAAGAGCTGCATTGGGGCTAAATGAAGCAGAATATAACCCTTTTGTCTCAGAGTATTCCATGAGAATGGCTGCATTGGCCCTCTCGGCAAACTTGTCTGTTTTAACTAAATTTGCTGCATAAGACAAGCAACCTATAGTTCTCAAATGTGCAATATTAGCATTCTTGTGGTGCAACAACTCATATGGAGTTCTATCTCCTAGAACACTTGATGGTAGACTATTAATCAAGTATACTGCTGTCTTAACACACATGCCCTAGTATCTATTTGGAATTGATCCCTAAAACTTCAAAGCCCTTGCAGTGTCAAGTATATACATGTGCCTGCTTTCCACTATGTCATTCTAATGTGGAGTGTAAGGGCAGCTGCTTTGGTGTATTATACAAGGACCTATTAACAACTTAGAATATTGTGCATTAGAAAATTCAGATTTTTGCTGCAAAAAGAACACCCGTGTATATCTAGAGTAATCATCAACAGTTATTAGGAAATATTATTTCTTATCAAATATATCTATCTTATAGTGTCCCCATAGGTTCATGTGTACAAGATGAAATGCTACTTCTGTTCTGGAATTGCTTAATTGAAACTTCAATCTAGTCTGCTTTCTTGGTGGACATATCAAACAATATTCATGTGACATTTCACAGGTTTTTTTTAATTTAAACCTACTACATGCCTAATTACTGATGCAGATGAGTGACCTAGCTTGTTGTTCCAAACTTCACTTGAATCTCTACTTGTCCTACTCACAACATTGAGTGCATTTATTCTGTTAGATTGTTCTCTAAGTATATATATGCCTCCTCTTTCTTTACCAATCCTCTTAGTCTTGCCATTCCAAAGATTCTAAAATACACAAAAATCAGGAAAGAAATTGGCATTACATTTCAGTTCCTTTGTTAACTTTGCTATTGAGAGCAAGATAGACATTAAACTAGGAACATAAGGCACATCCTTATCTCTCTCTTTTCTAATTGGGTTGCACTACCAATGTGAGTAATATCAGCTTGCTCTCTAGTTAGAGGATGCACTTTATCCCTATTATTTTTTTGTACACTTAAAATCTGATAATAACTCTAAATCAGAAGTGATGTGATGGGTAGCACCTAAATCTACAACCCATTTCTTCTCCTGTGACTTTTATGTAAAATTGCTCATCAGACACTTAACCTCACTTGCTCCTTGACCTGCCTTGTTTGCCATGCTTGACTTAGGATGTGAATGCTTGTGCAATAGATTTAGAATATGATTGTATTGGTCATTTGTAAAGTAGTGATATCCCTTGTGCTCAGAAACTCCACAAGGGCCATCACCCATATCCTACATGGAAGATATATTTACATCTGCGTTGTTAATCATAGCCATAGGCTCTCTTCTCCAGCCACCTGGTTTGCCAACATTGCCACCTTGCTTACCAGTATTAGGATTGTTCCATCCAGGTTTACCATTATTTGTCCCATTCCAAACATTTTAATTTCCAGTGCCTAGATTCTATTGCCATTCACCTTGAGTTCTTATTCCATCACTATCTTCTTCTAGGAGCATTATCAACAGGATAACCAACAATCTGATAAAAAGTTTCCTTAGCATGTCCCTTAAGATGACAAAATTCACATTGTAGGTATTGTCTCCTTCCTCTTCCCCATCCTGCTTGCACAGCTAAAGCTCTATCTTATCAGAAGTTACAACACTCACTCATATTTTCTGTTGACTCTCATCTTGAATAATCATAAAAAAAGTTTGATTTAGACTTGGAGCATTTGTTTTCATAAGGATTTGTCTTCTATCTTGGTCATATGACTCATTCTAACCAGATAGAAACTGCATAACTCTTTGTTGATGCAAAATTCCTGCATGCTCTTTCTATTTTTCACAACAATTAGAAATGCAACCAAAATATCATATTCATGCCGTAATTCCATTAATTTTGTAAAATTATACTGAAACAGAACTAGTTCCTTTAGATAATGTGGAAATTTCATGGTAAAATTGAAAATTTCTAACACGATTTACGTTGTTGAACGTTTCTCGTAGATCTTCCCATGATAGATATGCATCAGATGCATACCTAGAAGCTTCACTGCTACATTGTTCATAATCCATGATAGAACAATGACATTGCATGTCTCCCATTGTTCGAGTATCTCTCTTTCAGACCCACTCATATTGCATCTATCAGTGATGAAACCTAATTTCTTCTTTCCCAAAAGTGTTATTCTCATAGATCTACTCCATACCCCAAAATTCCCGGAACCTTTAAACTTCACAGGTATCATGAGTGACCTAGGATTTTCAGAAGATCCAATGTACAGTGGATGATTGTGATCAATCGTCACCATCTTCGACACTGATGAATCAGACTCGCAATGAATGAAGTTTAACGAGCTTCAACAAATCTCGATTAATCGATGATAGAAATAAAAGAAGAATTCAGATATCTAGCGAGACTCAATCCAGGTATATTTCTTTGATACCATGCTAAAATATAGATATATCGAAGGGCTTTAATGGTGGAAGGTTCTGGAAAAAAGAGTCACTGACTAGAGAAATGTTTAAGCCATTGTTTCATTGAACACATTACATCGTTATTTACAAGAAGCTAAGAAGAAGAAGAAGACTAGTAAAATGAGGAACTTGATAAAACAAAATAGGGATTATAGTTGTAAAATATCTATCAAATTTGTCTAAATACTAGACATAAGGAAACATGAGATAAATGTGGGGAACTCAATTTTAGGTATCACTTAATCTTGTTAGGGCTTGGTGTTTTTCTTTTAGTATTCAAGGCTCCGGGAGGGGGATATGTAAGAAAAATTACCAACTTGACCGTTAGCCTGAGTGTCATATTTGGTTATTTACTAAAATCCCCTCTTGAAGCTGTAACCTTCATTAGCATATTCGTTTTTCGTGCTTTCCATGATCAAACTAGAAGTTACCAAGGAACCATGCATAGAGCTGAATAGGGAGCCGCCGAATACACCAGCTACGCCAAACATGTAAAATGGGTGCATAAGGATGTAGGCATTGGGTTCAGCAATAATGATATCCCCCAACATACCAAAACTAGGGATAGCACTAGAGAGTCGGGAACTTTCACTGCAATTAAATAGGCTCACACCTACCCTTTAACTTATATTAACAACTATAACTACCATTAGCTATCTAACTAGCAGCCTAACATCTCAACTATCAAGTCACGTGTAAATCATGTGACATTACAATAGGTGTCAAATACGCGGGCTGAGCAGATTTTGGGTGGATTAAAATGGATTAAGTCAATAATAATATGTCCAAAAATTAGCTGAGATGAACTGAGTCAAGATGGGCTACAATTTGGGTCATAGCCTAATCCCCCAACTTTAATAGACTTTACATATATATATCGGTTTTTTTTTTAAAATTGTTTAAATATCAAATAAGTTTTTTTTATTTTGTTATGCCCACATATTAAGCAAAAACATTATTTGAAAGATATTTTAGCAAGGTTTCTAATTGATCGATTTGACTAAAAATAAGCCAAACTTTAAATGGGGACGGGTTGAGCCAAGATAGCCTGAGTTCAACAATGGGCGGGTCAGTGGCCAGCCCAACCTTGGACGAATTGGACTGGTCAAATGGATTTGGGTTTAAATTGCTGCCGCTAGATATATTCATTGTATTCATTGTCTTTTTTTTTATTATTATTGTAATTCAATGTATCTCGTTGTATTTCATTGAATTCACTATCTTTTTTTTCATTGTATTTCAATGTATCCCGATGTATTTATGTATTTCACTATTCACTGCCTCGCTATATGCCAGGAATGTATTTATATATTTTTTTAATTAATATAATTTGTGCATTCAGATGTATTATATAATTTTCTGAAGAGCGCTATGTTTTTGGGGTATTTTTCGATTGAGAATCTTTTTTATAACTTAAAATACAAAATTTATGTGTTATAATTGAGTTTGTTGAGTTATATTAGAAATCTATTATGTTAATTGATTCATTTTCCATTTTAAAAATAGTGCAATCCCCTATTTCACGCCATGAATGCAGTCGAATACAGTTGAATGCAATAATATGTCCAATTATAATCCCATGTTTCACTCCATGAATACAGTTGAATACACTCGAATACAACAACTAATTAGCTGGACTTCCGTAATTCACCTATTTTTGCTATTGTTATTCATGAATACAATTGCTTAAATATATCAAATACATCTTATAACCATAAAAAAAATATCAATAATCCGCAATATAGCAAATGATATCTATAAATAGCTAATTACTACCAAAAGATAATGCTTTATAAAAGATTTTGTTCAGAAAATAAAGATTACAACTCTGAGGACAGACCCAAGTGTCTCTTGCACCATTAAAGCGTGCTTTTCTATCTCTTTATATAAGAATTTACTGATTGAAGAAAATATTCCAACTTTGTGAAAAAGTTATACAATGCATGCATGAAGAGTAAAGACTCCGCAAATAATTGAAGTGCAACTCCAAGAAAAGCACCATTAGTTTATCGAAATGGAAGACATACTTTCGGCACATTCGTATCCATAATATGGGATCAATGCTAGAAAAAACAAAGGTTACCTCTAATCGAATGTTAAATTCTTTGATGATCATAGGAGATTAAATGACCTGGGAGGGTCCATACCGTAATTTTAAATTAATATACAATATTAATTGGGTTCATACTTAGATATTTAAAAATATTTAGTAGATTTCTTAATAAAAATACAACGTCTATACAAATGTTATTTGGTTCCCGGAAACCCGCTAACAACACTCTACATCTGCCACTGTAAATGACTCTGCTTCTATTGTTTAGTTTGAAGTAGTTTAAAGTTTGGTACATCAAATTTTTATGCTCTTTTTTTTCTTCTTTTGCGACCACGAAAGCTTCATTTGTGTTGGGTTGTGGTGTTATTTCAGAGCTTTAGGATCAAATTTATAAGCTTTTCTTTTGTTTCTATTTACTACAATAACTAAGTTTATGTATGTTAGGGTGTTTCAGAGTCTTTAAAATAATAAAAAGTTTTAAAATTAGATACTTGATACTCCTTTCTTCTTATGTGACTAGCTTTTTGTTAGTTTTGAGTGTTTTCAGAATAATTGAAATAATTAAAAGACTTGAACTTTAGAATCTTCATGCTTGAAGGGTAATATAGCAAAATTGTTCGTTCATTTGTATCAAAGAAAAAGAGAGAAATGTGAGTCAGGTTTAAGCAGCCACAAACAATTTGAAACGCTATGTTTCTTATTATTTCTCCTGGACTATTAAAATAAAAAGAAACAAAACTTTAAAATTTTGTAAAAAAATTGGCATGAAGAAGGGAGCAAAAGTTATTTCCTAGAGTAACCGTATGATTGTGATAGAAAAAAAAAGAAGGAAAGATACAAATGTAATATAGGAACACTACAAGAAAATTATTAATTATATGTGAATTTTACATGGGGATTTGATTCGCAGATAATACTGTAGGCGTATAAAATTTATGGAATTCAATTCATAAATTAATTTGGACTATGTTTCAAATTCAATATATACTAGTCCAAATAAATTTTGTTATGGATTAATTATAAGTCCAATATATGTGGATTAAATAAGTCTTAATTCATTGGGCTAGCCCATTTAATTGGGCTAAAGCGATGAGCTCACTTGATTAAGCGCAAGATGTCATCTTCCTAGAGGCCAAGTTTGGTGCCACGTGTCAAATGATGTGGCACACCAAGTCAAAAGGAAGAGCCAATAGGATTGTGACACATGTCAAAACGACAAGGTACGCCAAGTCACATTAAAAGGCAAGTGAAATCGCGACATGTGTGCAAGTGACATATTCTGGCCAATCAAATATGGCTTAGTACGCTTCAATCTGATTGGTTAGAAAGAGTTTGTTCTTATCCTAACTCTTTCCTCCCACAACTATAAGTATGGGTCTTCATAACTTAGAAAAGACACCAGAAATTATAACAAGAAGTAAGAAAAAGCTCGTGGATAAAATGCTGTAAATTCCTCCATAAGTTTCAAGTTTCAAGCAATCAAGTTCAAGTTAAAGCTCAAGAACAAAGAACAAATCAAGTTCAAGCTCAAGAACGAAGAACAAATCAAGGTTCAATGAGTACAAGTTCAAATCAAAGTTCGTGCTAGTTGAATTCAAGATCATCCTTCGTGGCAACAAATATAGATTTAAGATCAAGCTAGAAAGGCTTTGAATTTATTTACTATTAGAAAGAAGAATCAAAGGATTCATAGAGATTGTAGCATTCAAATATTTAAATAAAATACTACGATTATTGCAATATTTTTCGGCCTAATTTTATTTTCTCCATGCAATATATTGTCTACAAATTTTGGCACGCCCAGTGGAACAATATTTACCTCTCGTCTCAAATTTCAATCACCAAAGTTCAAGAACATTGAAATGGCTTTTAAGAAAATTAACTCC
The DNA here is from genome assembly GCA_034376525.1 of Nicotiana benthamiana. Lineage (NCBI taxonomy): Eukaryota > Viridiplantae > Streptophyta > Magnoliopsida > Solanales > Solanaceae > Nicotiana > Nicotiana benthamiana. The sequence goes on from CM067336.1 coordinate 120,809,799, forward strand.
AGTTCAACTTCCACCAAGGCTTATAATTCCAGGTTCTATGCTGCTGTGGAAAACATCCTCGATGTTATCTTTGAAAGTTTTGGAGAAGTTACGAGGAGCAAAGCAATCTCTTTAGGAAAACAAGCACCCCAATTGCCGCCTCCATCAACACCTTTTTGAGATATGCATCCTCAAAAGGAGCATGATCTTCCACAAACGTACCCGAAGGAGGAAGCGATGCTATTGAAAAGATTAAAAAAACTCTTTCTGTGCTTGACCTCTCCATATCCAAGTACTCTGCTGCAAAGTAAGATGATGATGCTTCAAGTGACAGATTTTCTTCACTTACACCACTTAGCATGAGCCAATCGAACGTTAATCTGCATGACAATACATGATATTCGCCATCGTCCACAGCCGCCATCCAAGCCATGGTGACAAACACTTAATCTGTAGAGGAGCAATTAGCAAACTTGGCGAAAGTAATTGCTGGCTTGACCAAGTGCATGCAAAATCAAGATGCTAGAATCGACAAACTAACTGATAGTATGGGAATCTTGATGGAAGAAGAATCTACCCACGCACTTAGCAAGCTCCCAGAAGTTTCAGAGAGTGATTCTCCCCCAAGACAGGTAGCATCCGCTAAGGCTATCCCTGGCTCATCTGAATGGATGATTCTGATCGATCAACTTAAGGAGTTCACTGAAGGAACTATTAAGAACAAGTATGAAGTTACTGCCAAGTCCTCCCTTACATATGCAAAGTCGTACACTTCGAGGGTCGATATGTTGAAGATGCCTATCGGATATCGACCTCCAAAGCTTCAATAGTTTAATGGTAAAGGTAATCCAAAGCAACATATGGCGCACAACAATGCTGGGACTTATAGAGATTACCTCGTCAAGCAGTTTTTCTGCTCGCTAAAAATTAATGCTTTTGACTGTATGCAGACCTCGAGGCTGGATATATTGATAGCTGGGATCATCTAGAGCAAGAGTTCCTTAATCGCTTTTGTAGCATGAAATGTACTGTGAATATGATAGAACTTACAAATACTCGTCAACAAAAGGGTGAACCAGTTATCGACTTTATCAATCGTTGGAGGAATACAAGCCTCAACTGTAAAGAGAGGCTTAGTGAAGCTTCTGGCATAGAGATGTGCATCCAAGGCATGCATTGGGGACTCCGCTACATTTTGCAAGGTATCAAGTCTAGCACATTTGAAGAACTTGCGACTTGCGCCCATGACATGGAGTAATGGCCTCTGCCGGAAATGAAAACTGACTATCTATGAGACTCCCAGAGGGAACGAGAAGCAAGAAGTCAGGAAATTGAGCAAGTTTGTACCCATATATCAAAACAGAGAAGCTATGAATGTCAACACATCACCTGTGTGTCACACCCTTTTTTTAACCTCATTTAACCCTTCTAAAAATAAAAAGATATGTAAATCTCAAAAAGGTTTTCAATTTAGAAAGTAGCAAAATATTGCGTTTTGAAGGATTTTTACAGTCGCAACATGACATTTGATTTCGGTGTGCCAGATCAGCATTTTTTAAAATAAACTTTTCCCTTCAAAGCAAATTTGAATCTTAAATCAGTTTGCACCAGAGATTCTATGTAAAGAGAATCATTTGACTCGGGGAGAATGTGGTAGACATTCCCCAAGTCTCATGAAAGTTACGGTTTCATACTCGATCTAGTTGGATTTTAAAATATCCAAATTGAGGTAAAAATACATAAAGGAAAATAAACACGAAAGATGCTCGAGGTCGTCCCCACCTAATAAAAGAAAATAATTAAAAAAAGAATAAAAATTACTGTAAATTCCACTTTCGGCCTCCAATTACAGAATACTATGGGCCATTCCCCGAAATAAAATATCTACAATCTTCAGGGTATTCTCCGAATAAATTTAACTAAAAGAACGTCCTCCCGCCTCAAAATAAATAAAACGTCCTAATATTACCAACCAAAGTGTTGACAACCTAAACATGTTACTAACGATGAAGAAATGATGATATAAAAGTAAAAATGATATTAAACACAATTCACATGTGTAGTCTATGACCAAAGCTCAAAACCGTTTAAACCCCAATTAACCAGATTTCTATCTCGTCCAATACCACTCCCATAACCCAACTAATGTCCATCCCGTTATCTTTCTATTAGAAATCACTTACCGGCTTATTAAGTTTTTACACACCAACAAATATCAAGACAAGAATCCAACAGTGGTTATACTTGAAAATTCAATTCAAGCAGATTTAAAATAAAAATAAAAATCGAATATAGTATAATAATTAAAGCATGAAGCGCACACAAGTATAAATCATGCACATGAGAGAATTCTAGATTACGTAGGGAACAAAGTAAAGAGTTCACCTCAAGTGGAGCCAAAACAGTGATAAAAAATTAAACTGATCAGAGATCTCCATGCAAATTCAAAGAGCATCAGTATTTTTCAGAAATGAACTAGAAATAAAACCAGACAGTAGCACTTCAGATGTATTCCAAATCTTGACTCCAACAGCAGACCGTAAACCTCAAACAACGACTTAGACCAACTCCACCTCAACAACAAAATTCGGATCCCCAAATTAGAAACTAAAGCTAAGTCTAGAAGAATACAATTAATTTGGATCTAACTTATATTTCATCTTCATCCTCATCATTTTTGCTTCTTTAATAGACCCACAATTTGTATTCATGTTACCAACCTTAGTTTAAAGAAGCTCATTATTTTCTAGGCCATTAATTCTTATATGGGTATGCACAATTTTGGCAGAAGTTAAAGATTTCAAATGGACACAAGCAGTTATAAGGGAAGATTGCTGAACGATTTGGTGGAACCAGGGATGGTTTGTTTGGTTGACACACTAGCTATTCAGAACTGGAAGGACATGGTCCTTCAGATGGATAAGAGATTGACTAGAAATAAAATCATTGAATCATGTCAAATGCTAAAGTCAAAGATGGCAGGGTTACAATGAAAGTCAAAGGAGTTCAAGTGATATTTGATGCAGAGAAACTGGAGAGATACTAGACATCCCTGCTAATGGATATGATGATTACACCAAACAGAGATTTCCAAGTCTGGATTCCCTTCCATCTGCCCTTACAATCGCTAGGAGATTTTGTGATGTTGCAGAGGTGAATGAGGCCAAGTTTGTGCACAAGAGTAAAATGAAGACACAACACAAAGTCATTTTTCAGTTTATCAACAAGTGCCTATTTCCCAAGCAGGAGAGAAGACATATTGCAAATAATATGGACTTAGTTCTGATGAAGTGCCTTGAAAGTGGAAGGAAAATTAATTAGCCTGCATTCATCATCAAGCTACTTTATAGGGTTATCAATGGCTCCAAGACTCATGCCACCCCCTATGGCTTTATTCTGACTACGATTCTGGATAGGTGCAATGTGCCTCTAAAAAAATGGGAAATGGCCTCAAGCAAGGACTACTTTGGTATTAAAACTGTGGTTCTTGTGACTATTTAGTCAATGCCATCCCAAATGAACCTGGTTCATCCAAGAAGACTCCTATCAACAGTAAAGTAAGGGCTCTTGTTTAGGAAAGTGAAGCCAGGGATGCTAAGATAGCTAGGCAAAAGGCTCGTGTGGCAAAGGTGGAATCTGAGAGGGATGCTCTCAAAACTGAGCTCACCAAGGAAAAAGAGAATAATGATGGAATTCTTCTCAATATGCCGAATCTTCGCTAAGCCCAAAAACAACCCTCTAGCTCCCCCAAGCCTTAGGAATTCTAGCCTTTATTTCCTAAACCTGTCAAGACCTTCAATGACTCAGATTAGAGATTTTTGTTTCTTTTTGCTCATATTTTGAATATTTTTGCTTTGTGTTAGTGGATTGTGGTAGCAACATATCTTCTATCAATGATATCTACTGTTTTTGCTCTTGTTAATTGTTAATCTTTCCTTGATAATTTAAATATGTTTGCTTGATTAGTGACAATTAGTCCATGATTGCACTTGCAGTTTCCCCTGTGGCCATGAGTACTTGTTAAAATCCGGGGCTCACACTTTGTGTGTAACTTTTCAATGATGCCAAAAGGGGGAAGAGATATTGTGCTTTAAATTTTCTGAATAAGTGATATTTATAACCTAATTAACCTGGTCCTTGATGATAAGTGAATTTTCTAAACTTTGAATTGATGGTTAAGCTGAGTTCTTACATGGTCCAAGTAAGAAAAAAAAACACAAAGTTTGTCATCATCAAAAAGGGGCAATTTGTTGGCCCAAGTACAGGTGAAGTTTTAAAGACTGACAAAAGAACTCAGACATGGACTAGGTCCATCTTGTGAAGCACAGTCATGATCAACCTAAACATGTGAGATGCACGTGAATGAGATAAATATAACTTATTAGAAGTAATATCTCCTGATCTGATCGAAAAGGTTGCATATTGGATAAGGAGAGAAATAATCCTTACATGAAGAAAATACAATTGAGGAAGAGGATAGTGTTAGAGTATGAGATCAACTTGAACTATTCTACAGTAGAAGAGTAGCATCTGTATCCCAGTCAATCTCTAATTACTAACTTATTAAATATCACAGTTGTTCTCATTTACAGGTAATGCATATAAGTAGAAGTTAAACTTAAATTGAGAGCAAAAGAGTAAGGCGATTTCGCAAGCAATTTATATGTGATTCAATCGTGCAATCCTGAAGCTACTTGAACTAGATAGAAGAACCAGTTCCAAGTGTCTATCTTTTATTCTAGCTCAATTGTAGCATGTGATTTTACATTGTAATTTTTAGCTTTAATAGAAGAAATTATATTAGGTATCTGAAGTGTTTAAGTTAGAGTTAACTTGAAGTTGTCAAAATAGTTGAGGCTGTGTGCCACAACTGGATTAGAGTTAACCCTAAGTTTACAAAAGAGTTTTTGTAAATGCAGTTTTTGGCTCAGTTATTTTAGTGGAAGTTTGGGAAAATCCTACTGAGTAGTAGGTCGTGTTTATTTACCTTTTGAGCCAGGTATTTTTCACGTAAAAATGTCTATGTTTTTTATTTTATTTACTAATTATTTCGCGAACATTAGTAGTTGGAACGCATAAAAGAACCAGGTCCTTCTATATTTCAGTTAAGTAAAAATTTGATACCACGCAAATTATCCTTCCTCCTTGTATAGTATTGAAGTATAAAACATTAGTCTAAATAGTCAAGAATGGTAAGTGTTTCTTCAAGCTTATTTTGGTGAGCAAATCTTTGAATGTCTTTGCAAATGACATGTGGGTTCTTTGTGTGGACTGATAATAAGTTGGACAAGTTATTGTGTTTTAGGTGTTTTGTCATCGATGATGATTGTGGAAGTAGGTGGCGAGAAGTTGAGATATGGGTAAAATCTTCACTGTGTGTTTTATCTTTTGGGTAGGAAAAGGGACTTAGGGTTATGGAATTGGGTTTGGATTTACGAAATTAGTTCTATGGGCTTAAGTCCGAAAATGGGCCTAAAAATAATTTATTTTAGTCCAAATTTGATTCTTTCTCATTGAACAAGACAACATTACTACCAATATATACTAATTAATCCTACTTAAGTAAAAATAACTATTAAAATAAAGCTAACCGTTAAAATAAATTTATTTTTTGGTATTTCTTAAATATCATACTAAAAAATAAAAATGGGATTAGATTAAAATCATAGCAAAATTAAAATAATATTCCTACTAAAAATACTAATATTTTCTAAAACAAGGTGAAACTATTTTTGCATTTTTGTATTTTCTTTGTTTTATGAAAGGTAGATAAACTAATAGCAACTACATAAAATATCGAGAATTTTTGGAAATACTTTCTGTTCCAGTGATAAATTGCTTAGGAACATAGCTTACACTTGTAATATTAGGGCAACTCCTAGAGTTAGATTACACCTTCAGCATTATCTACTGTAATGTTGAACTTTAGGTATAGTGCAACTAGTCAGATTTTGTTTATCTTTTGATAGTCAGCTGCGTACATAGCTGAACTATGGAATTATACGGAAACTACTTTGGTGATTAATATAATTTTAATTACCAAAAAAAACTACATAAAATATCAATTGGCTAAATAAAAGAAAATATTTTTGTAATTTTTATTTTTGTGATAAAATATAATGAATGAGTGAAAACAAGTTAAAATAGCGATATTAGACCTAAAATAAATATTTAAACACTAAAATGTGTAAAATCTTTGGGATGGTCAAACATTACATGTCTACAGCTACCCCTCTTAGACTGGAAATGCGAAAAGTTTTCAGACAAAGAACGACGAGACGGGTTTTTGACCTGACCCTTATTTAGAGAGACCAAAAACTAAAGGAAAGGAGAATACGATTGAGCTCTGGTACCTGAGCTGCCTACATATCCTTGGAAATAAAGGAATCATGCCACGTGTAGTTCAGAATCAGAAAGAGTGATGAAGTATACCAAGTTAGAGAGCCGATTGAGATGCCGTCGAGGTTCCCATCTGCGGTCCTATTATAAAATCAAAAATAAAAGGAAAGAAAAACACAAGATCTACTTGCTCCTTTAACATGAAGCTGAAAATTCACCCAATTCTCCATGTGGGCATCCTGCTGACTTGAATTTGATGAAAACTGGAAGTTGACCTTGTTCTTCGAGTGGGGGGTGGGGTGTTCCTGAAGCTTAGACTTAAAATAAACATGCAATTTTAGTAGACTTGAGCTTCCAAACCTTGTCTCTCGGGTGGGCTCATGCTACTTCTGATTTGAATTAAAATTGCTCCTATTCCCCAGGCGGGATCCAGCTGTCTTTGACTTGAATATTGAAACTGAAAGTTAACCCTGTTCTTTAGGCGGACTCCTGCTGTCTTTTCCTTGAATCTTGAAAACTGAAAATTGACCTTATTCTTCAGGTGGGCTCCAGATGCTTCTTGAACTTGAAAATCAAAATTAAGTTTGAAATGAATTCTATTGTTCTCTAGATTGGCGCCTGCGATTAACTTAAAACTTGAAATGAAATATCCTCGTTCTCCAGGTGGGAGCATGACGATAAGTTGAAACTTGAAATGAATTTCCTCGTTGTCCAAGTGGGCGCCTGCAACCAACTTGAAACTTAAAATAGATTTCCTTGTTCTCCAGGTGGGCCCTACGACCGACTTGAAAGTTGAAATGAATTTTGAGAAGAACTTCCTCGTTCTCTAGGTGGGTGCTTACAATCAAAACAATAAAACAAACAAAATTGTCTGCCCCAGTTTGCACTAGGAAGATTTGTGAGATGTTAGAAAAACTGTAAATCGCATAAGCTATTGATGCAATGATGAGAGTAAAACTAAATACTCGAACAGGATGTACGTCTTATAGGGATGAATTCAAACGACTCAAACTAGGAAGTGCATCTCCTTAGGATGAAACTTGAATGAACCAAACTAGGAAGTGCGTCTCCTAAAACTTGAATGACTCAAACTAGGAAGTGCGTCTCCTAGGGATGAAACTTGAATTAATCAAACTATGAAGTGTGTCTCCTAGGGGTAAAACGTGAATGACTCAAACTAGGAAGTGCGTCTCGTAGGGTAAAATTTCAACTTAAGAAGTGCGTCTCCTAAACAGTATAACCTGAAATACCCAGATTAGGAAGTGCGTCTCCTAGGGTGAAACTTCAATGACTCAAACTAGTAAGTTCATCTCCTAGAGGTACAATCTCAAATTAGGAAGTACATCTCCTAAACAATGTAATCTGAAAAACCTAGACTAGGAAGTGCCTCTCCTAGGGGCGAAACTTCAATAACTCAAACTAGGACTTGCATCTCCTAGGAATGAACTTAAATGACCTAAAACTAGGATGTGCGTCTCCTAAGGGTAAAATCTTAATTTAGGAAGTGCATCTCCTAAAATAAAATATAACCTTAAAGACCCAGACCAGGAAGTGCATCTGCTAGGGAGAAACTTCAATGACTCAAACTAGGAAGTGCGTCTCCTAGGAATGAACTTAAATTACCCAAAACTAGGAAGTGTGTCTCCCAGGGATAAAATCTCAATTTAGGGAGTACGTCTCCTAAAACAAAAATATAGCCTGAAAGACCCAGACTAGGAAGTGAGTCTACTACGGGTGAAACATTAATAACTCAAACTAGGAAGTGCTTCTCCTAGGAATGAGCTTAAATGACTTATAACTAGAAAGTGCGCTTTATAGGGTAAAATTTCAATTTAGGAAGTGCGTCTCCTAAAACAAAAATATAACCTGAAATACCTAGACTAGGAAGTGCGTCTCTTAGGGGTGAAACTTCAATGACTCAAACTAGGAAGTGCATCTCCTCTTAAATGACCCAAATAGGAAGTGCATCTCCTTGGGGTAAAATCTCAATTTAGGAAGTGCGTCTACTAAGCAGTGTAACCTGAAAAACCTAGACTAGGAAGTGCTTCTCCTAGAGGCAAAACATTAATGATTCAAACTAGGAATTGCATCTCCTAGGAATGAACATAAACGACCAAAGCTAGAAAGTGCTTCTCCTAAAAGTATAATCTGAAGGACCCTTGGTAGGAAGTGCGTCTCCTAACGGATAAAACTTCAATGACTCCAATTAGGACATGCATCTCCTAGAGATGAATTTAAATGACAAAAACTAGGAAGTGCATCTCCTAGGGGTGGAATATCAATTTAGGAAGTGCGTATCCTAAAAGAAAAGTATAACCTGAAAGATCTAGACTAGGTAGTGCATCTCATAGGAATGATGTGTGATCTTCTCAATAGCCTTTGCGTAAGAAAAATTGGGGCATTACACCTGAAAAATTCAAGCTTTGATATGAGCATAACCTTCATCCCTGTTTTAGACAAAGAAAAATTGTGAGTTTAAAACAGGGTGGTTAGTTTGTGGACTTGATTAAGAGAGTGATTTATCTTGCACTTGTCACGATCAACTTGGACTTCAACTTGGAAAACAGTGCTTGTTATCGACCTACCACTTTTTCGGACAATCCTTATCACAATAAATATTCCTGATTCGCTCAAGTCCAACAACTTATGCCCGGTGCATTGAACTTGTGTTCTAACATTCACCAAATCTTTGTATTTTTCATCAATCCCAAAGAACATCTATTATCACCAACTCAATGTACACATTATTCTTTTGTGTCTTATGCCATTTTGATGTGCTTTCTAGACTTGGCTTTGTGCGATTAAAAAACTGGGAGTTGATTTTGAAGTCATTTCGACAAAAGCAAACTCAAAAGGGACTCAAACAAAATAGGAGGAACAAAATAAGGGGGAAAACGAGAAGGGATGGTATCTAACAAGAAAATAAATTTTACCTAGGGAAAGAACAAAGTAGAAACTAATCTGATTTGAAGGCCATCTATATTGACCATGACATGCATTTTGGATTAAATGGCTTGATCTGTTAAGCGAGTCAAATCTTCAACTCTTGTTATGCCTCTAAGTTGTGAAGTTGGGCTTAAACGCTCCAATTATCCTATTTGATCCACAATCCTCAATCGACTTGTAGTGCCCTGAAGGGTTTTTACCATCAAGCCTCTCTCATTTTGCTTTTTTTCTCAACCCATCGTCTCCTTATGGTGCCTATGAGGGTTTTCACCGATAAGACTCTCTCATTTATTTTTTTGTCTCTTTGTGCTAAGAACAAGGTATTACCCATGATGCAGGAAGATCATACTTTCACCATATATTTGATTTGGCATCCTTAAAGGTTGGTCGGAAGGTATTTCTTTGGACCGTAATGTAGGCTTTTGGACAAGGTTGGAAGGAAAGGGTGGCATGAAGGCTCAAAATAATTTAAGATAAAAGGGTTCAAAACTACAGGTTTTGAAATCAGATCTTTTAGCCAAATTAAAACTTCTGCCCTAGTTTCTTAGAGTATGGAGATCTTTTTTTTGTATTTTTTCTTTGATGAGACCGAACCTCAAAGTAAGACTGCCTACATATCCTTAAAGGAATCACGTCGAATGTAGTTCTAACACAAAGTTGGATTATTTTGTTGTTTTTCTTTTTTTTTCTTTTCTCCTTTTTTTTTTCCTTTCTTTTTCTTCTTTTCTCCTTTTTTTTCCTTTCTTTTTCTTCTTTTCTCTCTTTTTTTTTCTTTTCCTTTCTTTTTTCTTATTTTCTCTTTTTCTTTTCTAGTTCCTAACTCTATTTCTGATTCCAAAAGAGGGCATGAAAAAAAAGGCTCAAAAGGGATAACAAAAGATAAAAAGTATTTGGGTAGTAGAATAAAATGCCATTGTCATACCGAATATTAAAAATTCCAAGTACAAATATGCGATTGAAGATAAGAAAATAAATTATTCATAGTATCTATTGATGGTATCAACACAAACAATAAGTGTCTACGATCAATACTTTTGTCCCAATGAATGACCTTTGCCAGTTCGAACCAGACTTGACTCAACCTTATCTCGACGTGGAAGAATGCATTTTAGCAATGACTGATCTACCTCAAGCTACTTGAGAGACATTCCCTTGTTATATGCTCTCATTAACCTCTTGATTTTCCAGACCAACTGCCTCAATTTCACTCAATTCAAGCTTCATATTATCTCAGAATGCGTGAATATTTACTTGTTCCCTCAAATGCATCCTTTTGGCATATTCAAAACTGTGTCATTGCTTCATGATTAGACTAACTTTCAAGATCAGGTTGCGAATTCTGCCTGCATATAATGTCACAAGAGTAAGTATGAAAAGAACTATAAAAGGAAAAGTTACCTAAACAAAAACTGACTAGAACTAATAGAAAATAAAGATTGCACTAGACAGATGGTGAAAAGAATTTGAACAAAACAAGCAAAATAGACATATGTTACAACCCTGGAACAATCCTAGATAACACTAGACGAGTTACTACCACTAAACGAACTAAACAAAATAATAATAATAATAATAATAATAATAATAATAATAATAATAATAATAATAATAATAATAATAATAATAATAAGGGTTTGAGCCACAAGAAATTATCTGGATTACAACCCTGAAATAAATCGAATAATAGAAATGACTGCAAAATAAACCACAAAAACTCCTCCATGACTAGCCAAGAAAGGAGTGTCTTTCCAATTATCAAGCTTGACATCTTAGCCACTAGGTTGCACATCAAAATTACGAGGACCTTCCCCAATTTCAATATCATTAACTTTAGTCAGCATGCTCGCAAGAGGATTCTCATACTCCCTGTCACCATGCATCCTACCCACAAAGTGTGCATAATCATGTGCAGGTAAAAGATTTCGCGTGATGTTCTAGGTGTCACTGTCCTAGACCACAATTATCCCTTCTTGAACCATTCTTTCTATCTCCCTTTTCAAAGCACCACAATCTTCAATGTTATGCCCTTGTACATTAGATTGATACATGCACCGTATAGCAAGATCAAAACCTTTTGCATATGGGTCTGAAGTATAGCCGAGGAGCTGCTCAATCAGGCTTGAATGTTTTAACTTTTCAAACAAGCTTATGTAGGATTCTCGCATTGGCGTGAAACTGCTTCTTTGCCTTTATTCCACTCCATGCCCCTATTTTCTAGGGTTGTTGGATGCGCATAAATGTTTTGAAGGCAAGAATGTATTATGCGATGCTTGCGCTCGCCTTAAAGAGTGACCCAGTGGTTAGACAGATGATCGGACGTTATTTGGAGGATAATACTGAGGTTGGTTTTATGGAGCTTGAGGATAGGTTTGGGATTGGGTTCGGGGTTGAGGCTAAGCATATTGGTAAGGCGGACGCGTTGGGCCATATCATCCTTTTTCTTATGACACGGCCAACTTCCTTTGTCGTTCTCAATTGCTTGTGTTGTGGCTTTTAAGGAAGAATAACTCATGATCTTGCTTGACTTCAGCCTATCTTCTACCATTTCTCTCTTTTACCACATCACTAAAAGTCATACCCATAGTCGAGATCAAATGCCCAAAGTAAGTAGGCTCTTGATCTTGAAGAAAGTACTCGACCATTTAATCTTTTTCCATAACGGAGGATTGACTTGCGCGGCTTGCTCTCTCCATATGAAACCATATTCCCTGAAACTTTCACTGGTTTTCTTTTCTATCCTGGTCAAGGATAGGCGATCCGAAACAATGTCTGCATTGTACTAAAAATCCCGAGCAAAGGCCTAAGCCAAATCGTTCCATGTGTACCACCTGCTGGCGTCCTGGCATGTGTACCATTCTAGAGTACCCCACTCAGACTCTAGATGAAATATGCCATTAATAATTCGTCCTTCCTATCGGCACCTCTCACCTTACTTCAAAATCCTCTCAAATGGGCTATAGGATCCCCATGTCCATCGTATAGATTATACTTTGGCATCATAAACCCGGTGGGCAGTTGGACATCAGGGAACAAGCACAAGTCCTTATAAGCCACACGTACTTGGATTTTTGTCCCTTACATATTCCTTAATGATTTCTCCATACTATTCACTTTCCTGAATATTTCATCTTGTTCCACGTTCTTGGATAGTTTCTCGGTCTCAACATGAGGCTCAAAGTTATGGGTGTAGGAGTAAGGATCCAGAACTTTGAAGGTTGTTTTTGGAGCATAGTATTAGGTATCTGGAGCATGGGATGTATGATCATTAGAAGATCAATGTAGCGTAGCTCGCGGAGGGGCTGCAAAAGTAGGAGCAGATGTTGGAAAGGGTATGCATTTGTTTTAGCTGTTGGAGCATGAGAAGTTTGGGAGGAAGTTCCAGGGTAGTTGTGGTAAGTGGTAAAACGCCCGATGCATGTTGAGTAGAAAGAGCAACGGTAGTGGGAACCTGGGCTCTTGATAGTGGTGGGATAGTTGCAAGGTTTCAGTGTAGTTAGTGGGGAATGAAGGTGGAGGATGACCCCTGATCCACGACTGATATATTTCTTTCATCTGTTGTTTCATCTTCGGAGCTCCTCTTTCAATTCAGATTCCGACTCCACAATCTCCCTCGACGGATCAACAAATCCTGTGTCCAAGTCTTTGCTAGCCAAGGCTACCTTGCTCTTTGGCCTTGTATTGTATGGATGAATCACCAAAGTTCCACAAACTAACCACTCTCTGTTATGATAACAATGAAAGTATCAAAGAGGGCAAAACAAAGCCAAAATATTAGCGAAAGGGAATTTATCAGATTGAAATATCACATTGCATGCAATGCCCAAGCAACAAATAACGGTTCTAGAATGACGTTGAAGGTCACAAGGTCATCTGGCATCATCCCAATATTTTTCATTTTAATCTTCACGTTTATTTCTTTTCTGGCACTTCTTGGCTTGTTCATTTTATTTCCGATTATTGCTCTTTTATTTCCTCTCACCCCTCACGTTCCACAACTTCATTCTCCCTTTTTACCTTTCTTTAATAATGATTCGATCAAATCCTAGGTACGTTGCCTACATATCATATTTCACATGAATCAGACCAAGGGTAGTTCTGAAAAAATAATGGAAAAAATAAACAAAAAAAAAATTATTAGATTTTTCAGTTATAACAAGTTTTTTTCCAAATACAAATGTGGAATACGATGACAAAAGACTCGACAAACTAAACTAGACTATGATAGACTCTGACACCACCTAAAAGACTGATACTATTGTACAAGAGTAGAAAATAAAAGGAACATTAAAACAAACTTAAAATATAAAAAGTCTCTTCAAACAAGCTCCCAAATGCGATGGTCCCGGGGAATCCATCATGCTCGAGCTCTGGTACACTGATCCATGCCTGAATGAAAAAAATAATACCAAATAGAGTTAGTGCCTTGAGACACTATGCGACGCCATAATACCTTCTATTGGACACATGCAAGACATGATTAAGGCTATTTTTGTAAAATAACCTACATGGTCAAAAGGTGGCTAAAAGAAAAAAATCAATAAAGGTGACCTCAAAGACATGGAAATACATCACTAAGGCTTATATGGATTCGTCAATAATTATGGCCCAAAATTAATTTGCAGAAATGATCCATTTTGCAAAAATAACTCATATTTGCAGAAGTAGCTAAAGATGAAAACTCAAAAAGACCGGACCTTAAATTAATATGACACCTAGTTGTGGACTCAAGATCCTAAGACATGGGTCATTAAACTACTTTGCGAAAATGATCCCATTTTGTAAGAATGACCGATGTCGCCAAAAAGTGGCTAGACATGAAAATTCGACCAGGACGAGCCTTAAAGTAAAGATACACCTAATTGGGGATTCATGACTCTCCAGACACAATTAAACAAGTAATTTTGCAAAAATAGCTCTATTTTGCTAATTGGCCAATGTGGCCAAAAATGGCTAGACACGAAAGATTTTGCAATGACCCTCGAAGCTAAGAACCTAAGACTCACTAGGAATATTGGACTCTATGTAGGCTGCCTACATATCTCGTTCTAAAATACAAGAATCGGGTATGCGTAGTTCGGGAGTATTGGATACGGGTGAGAATATTAATTAAATAAATAACAACTGATTTAGTGAAAACATTTTTTTGTCTTTTTCTTAGAAGAAAATTATGGGAAAGTGCAAATTTTTTTTGGGGGTTTTCATTTTCTTTTGTCTTTTTCTTAAAAAATTTATGAAAAAAATTATTATTGGGTCCTACTTGCTTTAGTTTTACACTTCATCCTCTTTTCTCTCTCATTTACCCTCAACAATTATTAGTCCGCCAAATTACCCTTTTTACCATTAAAGAATGGAACATGTAGTACATAAGATGCATCAGAATGGTCTTTTCTTTTTAGGTACACCTTCCCTGGACGGGCCCAATCCATTCATACTGGGGATCTGGTATGAGGCTATATTATTCTAGGTTTAAACTTGGGGCTATGTTCTAGACCTGACTTACCCGAGCGAACAACTCGAGCCGGGAGGGGGTTGGGCAGCGTATCAGGAATATAGAAGCTTCACCGGCTTTGCAACTTATCCGAACCTTGTTCTAAAATTGAGATATGGCTCTACAAGAAAAGAAGCCACATGAAGTGCACGCATCTCAGATGATTTAGAAGACGCAATAGGAAAAAGGGTTTCGTACAGTTTATATACAGTTCAATTATTATCAAAGCGATAAAAAGCGGTATTTACCACATTGGGCTCAAACACATATAATAAATCAGATTATAAATAAAAGCCAAATATAACAATTATTCTAAGCTCAAATTCTTGAACCCTGAACGCGATATTCTGGCTTCTTTTCCCCAGCAGAGTCGCTAGAGCTGTCACACCACCTTTTTTACGAGGAGGGGTTATAAAGAGTTTTTCCAATTAAAGTGAAAATAAATGAAATGAGATTATCTGTTAAATTTAGAGTCGCCACTTGGGATAGTTATATGGTGTCCCAATTAACTGGTTTATTTTAAATCCCAAATCGAGGAAGTTGACTCTTGTTAATGGTCCGCGAATATAGCAGACTGGGCAAGGAATTCTATTAATCCGGGAGAATGTGTTAGGTATTCTCGGGTTCAGTAGTTTCATCATGGTCGCTCAACTATTTGTAATTGGCCTATCTGATTTATTTTTAAACATGCAATTAGGCCTAATTACCTAATTGGCCTTTTATCCTCTTTCATTTATGTCTTTCAGAGACAATATTGTATTATTTTGTTGCACCCTTATTTGTAGTATTTCTAAACCATCTGTGAAATTCTGACTCCAATTCTGGGTAGTTATGTCTAAGGATTTGTATTGTTAACATTTAAATGGTTATGTTTTGTTCTTCCGCCTATTAAATTCCAATGTTTACATAATGTTGACTCTTAATTGTTAATGTACTAAAAATGAGAAAAAGGTAAATAATGCAAATGGTTAGCTTGCCTAGATTTCACTACTAAGCACCATCACGACTCCCAAGGGTAAAAATTTCGGGTCGTGGCAATTTTGGACTAGGCTCGACAGAAAATCGACCTCTCGGCCCCAATATTACCTAACAATCAAATACAAATTCCAAACCTCCTCTTTTCTCATTTCTTAGTTTAATCACTAACCTAAATAATTGCTTCATAAACAAAACCAAAGACAACATCTTATCCTTAAATATTTAGCAGCCAAAATATCTCGCAACATGACTTAATGAACCCAAAATAAGAAAGGCATTTACTAAATTGGGTAGAGAAGTAAATAGAGCTCGTAAACAAGGAAGAATTGAGTGACTAGAATTAAATTAACATAGGCTCATTGAACAATTCTTGCTTGGAAGTGGTAATTTGAAAATATATAGTGAAGCCTGAACTATTAACTATTAAGTCATTTTATCAGAATAGAGCAGTCAAAAAATAAACAAGATAGACAAACCAGAAACTAAAATTAAAAAAACTAACGAACGCAGCTACATTTTCATTATAAAAACAAATTCAAAAATATAGGTTTAGATAGGTACCTAACTGTGCAGGAATTAGCTTGAAAAAAAATCAACAAAATCAAGCAGCAATCTGAGTTTAAATCGACTTGTCGCCGGGGAGAGCAACGGCAAAGAAGCACAAAAACCTAGGTCGCCAAAAAGAAAAAGATCCTCGACCAGAAATTGTTACTAACGATTTGCCTCATGAAAAGGTCGTCGGTGTAGAGAGTTTTGGGAGAAGTCCATTGATTTGAGCTTCTCATTAAAATGTATTGCTTACAAAGGTATATATAGAGTATAGGGAAATCAAACCTACCAACTATAGGATTGTACAATAATGAAGGAAAATCAAAACCTACCAACTATATGATTGTACAATTAATGAGAGAATATTCTACCAATAATAAAAAGATACACAAAAGATATTTACAATATTTCCTAATACGCCCCCTCAAGATGGAGGGCCGGAGAATACGCCAATCTTGGACATCAACAGAGGAAGCCGAGGACTGCCGGTTAGGGCAGCGGCCATGGAGCGCGAGGCAGAGGAGACGCTGATCGACGTCGAGAGAGAGGGATGCCGGTTAGTGCAGCGGTGGCGCGGTAAGATGCCGAAGAAAAGGCGTTGAGAGAGAGGGCTGCCGGTTAGTGCAGCGGCGGCGCAGCAAGAGGCCGGAGAGGACCGTGAAGGTCGGCGGCTGATCTTCTTTGCCGGAGAGGGGCGGCAAGATGCCGGAGAGGGACGCCGGAGAGGGCTGCCGATTAGTGCAGCGGCGGCGCGGCAAGATGCCGGAGAGGGACGGCTGATCTTCTTTGCCGGAGAGGGGCGGCAAGATGCCGGAGAGGGACGACGGAGAGGGCTGCCGATTAGTGCAGCGGCGGCTGCGGCGGAGAGGGTTGCGTTGGCGATAAGCCACTGGCGTATGATACCATGTAGAGGGTTTTGGGAGAAGTCCATGGTTTGAGGCTTCTCATTAAAATATATTGCTTACAAAGGTATATATAGAGTATAGGGAAATCAAAACCTACCAACTATAGGATTGTACAATAACGAAGGAAAATCAAAACATATGTTATGAAATAATATAAAAGACAAGAACAATAATTCAAGAACAAGAGCAATAGAGAGAAGAGTAGAGAGAGTTCTTCTTATTGATACTTAGAGAATGTTAGGGATGGTTTACAATGGTAGAAGACCCCTTTATTTATAGGGAGGTATTGACTTAGCTACCAAGAATAAAACTCTAGAATCTCTCTAATTATAGACATTCACCTTAAATAGGAGATTTCATAACACTCCCCCTTGAATGTCTATTCAACAATGTGCCTCGTTAAAACCTTAAAACCAAAACCCAATGGGAAAAATTAAAGAGAAGGAAAAAGAGTACACATGTTTGAATATGCGCCTATTGGTTGCCTCGTTAAAAACCTCGCAAGGAAAACCCAGTGGGACAAAACCTTGTAAGGGAAAAAGAGTGCAACGCGCATTAACTCCCCCTAATGAGTACATCAATTTATATCCTTGAGCATTTGCATTCCAATCTTGTGCATCATCTTCAAAATGATCTTTGGTAGACGTTTGACAAATCAACCATATTGACTTGAATAAATATTACGTACCTTGAAATCATCATTCTTGATAGATATGAAGATCTTCATATAATGTCGTGGAATAACTCTTCAATATCTCCATAGATGCATTCTCAATGCCATCATGCTTATAGTTATAGCAAGATTCATATGTACACAAATTGTACTTGAGATGTGGTACTTCAGGACCAAGAATTGCATATGCTTCAAGCAACTTAAATCTTTCAAGTTAAGTCATATAAGCCATATAATAGACTTTAGATGCATATCAAGTTTTCCATGTCATGCTAGACAAATAAGATATCGAAAACTGACTATACATACCTTTGACTTTATACTTTCAAGCATTTGAACTATAGGTTCAAAACTACATGTCTTTCACATGGAATCAATTCTTCTTGAATTGTATCTCTTCCATTTAGTTACTTTCTTTGGGTCAGTAAATGCGTATAGCATGCTTTGCAATATGTTGCAATTGAATTATCCCTTTTATGAACTTCAGGTTCATATCATGATATTCGGGGATATATATATACAAATGATAATTCATCCCATGTAACCTTTTCTCAAGTGTTTATCATGTCTCCCCCTCATGTTAGAAAAGCTAACTTGTTTCCTCAACTTTGGGAAATCATCTTTGTGCATTATCATGTCAATATACACGGCACATTAATAATTAGATGAAATTATTTGGTTCCTGACCCTGAACCACTTGTGAGGGGAGAATATAATATACTCTCGTATACAACGTATATCAAACTGATATATATAACTTTGTTCTCATAAGAAACAGTTTAGCTATTAAGTGGAAGCACTCAATAATTATCTTGCTAAACCAACTTTGATATAAACCAACTTATCAAGATGAACTATCTTGAGTAGGAAATCTGGAAATTATGCTCGAAGTTAGATTACTGAGCAATTTACCTCGCAAGCACCGGCCAGGCTGCGGGTTAATAACAATTGCGCATGTAACCATTTCATAGATGCATCATATGTGGTATACATGGCAGGTGAATGGGCCCATATTCACCTTTGATATTTCCAGAATTTATGGGCTTCAACCCGAACTCTTTAGTTGGTCAGTTCATTAATGAGAACAAGTGATACAAGAGAATTCGTAAAGAACTTTCTAGTTCTTTGATATTCACCTATGTGAATTTGCACATCATACTTAAAATGAGATGGCTAACACGAATGCCAACTAAATAAATTATCAATATTGGTAAACTTCAAATTTACACCATGACATGTGCACTTATCAATAAACTTCAGGTTTATTATGACATGGGTTTTTATACCAATAGATATCCACTTTATTGTGGCATTATTTCGTTTGTGTAGTACAAACTGGAGAACAAAGCGGGTAGCTTTTCATATACAAATTACCCCGCTACAAGTTGTTGTAGTAGGAGATATCAAAGCCTTCCTTTATAGTCTCAATATAATCAATCGCTTTCGCGTGTACTTTGGAAACTGAATAAGTTTCTTTGAGACTTACTACAGCACAATACTCAATTGTGTTTCTCCAACATAGTAATAATTGGCTCTTCTAGAGCTCTCAATTAATTTTGTACTACCACAGATTCATCAACATCCATGTGGTGAATATCTTTCTTAAAGAGAAAGTTATACCATTATGGTCATGTCAAACTTATATGCAAGATATGTTTCTTGCATTATCGTTGTCCTTTAATAGTCATATTTCCAAAATACTTTGGCGTACAATAGGTACGTGACCAACGATTATTCATGCCATATATCATCTCAAACCTCCTTCTAGGGGTGAGTGTGGTATCATCTCAAACCTCCTTCTAGGGGTGAGTGTGGTATATTTAATACCAATTTCATGTTCATATTATTCCAATAATGAATATGTATTCGTGAATCAAATGTTGTCACATTCACTTCGAGGATATGTGATTTTGTTATCCTTTTCAAATCTATAAATGCGTCAGGCATTTGATTTGCTATTCTTTGCAAATGGATAATCTTTTGTGCCTCTTTCTCACAAATAGAGGTGTGTTGATCAAGATGAGATAATGATGCATTTTTCCACAAAATTTCCCGTTTGGTTTCACCAACTTCTCCCCCTAATTTTGGGAAAACTGTCTCATCAAATTGACAGTCTGCAAATCGTGCAATGAACAAATCTCCTGTCAATGTTTCGAGGTAGCGAATAATGGAGGGCGATTCAACCTCAACATATATTCCTAACCTTCTTTGCAGACCCATTTTGGTGCGGGATGGCGGTGCTAAAGGCACATATACTGCGCATCCAAAGATTCTTAAATGGGATATATTGGGTCCATGACCCAAAACCAATTGCAACGGGGAATATTTGTGTCAATTCGTCAGTCAGAGACGAACTAGCATTGCTGTATGCAAAATGGCGTGACCCCAAACCGAAGTGGGCAGCCTACGAACTAGCATTGCTGCATGCAAATGGCGTGAACCCAAACCAAAGTGGGCAGCCGACGAACTAGCATTGCTGCATGCAAAATGGCGTGAACCCAAACCGAAATGGGCAGCCTCGTTTTCATGAAGAATTCAAGATTATTCTCATCTATTGTCTCAATATGATATCCATTTTGAATGATATCTTTAAAATTCAACAAGTTCTTCTTAGACTTGGAGGAGAATATTGCATTCTCTAAGATAAACGTCGTGCCTTTGGGCAGAGTTACAGTTGCTCTTCCGGAGCCTTCAATCAATTTACTCCCATGGTTTGACATATAAAAGAAAATATACGAACATGAGAATAAACAACTTCAATCCGTTTGTGTCACATAATATTTTCAAAATCTGCTGATGTCAGTTAACTAAAATAAATCAGATAGTCGATTATATGTTTTCCATAATTGATTACTATTGCAGTTTGAAAATTTCAGTTTAAACATTTTCTTCAAACAATCGATTGTTAAACACAAACAATCGATTGTTAAGCACAAACAATCGATTGTTAAGCACAAACAATCGATTGTTGAACATTGACAATCTATTGTTAAACACACACAATCGATTATTTGCTATTTTGAAAAACTTCAGATCACACTGTCTTAAGACAATCGATTGTTAAATATAGACAATCGATTGTTGGCTTATTTTGAAAAATTTCATAGCACACTGTCTTAAGACAATCGATTGTTAAGTATAGACAATCGATTGTTGGCTATTTTGAAAAATTCCAGATTACACTGTCTTAACGACAATCGATTGTTAGACAAAGACAATCGATTGTGGATGATTTTTGAAAAATTCCAGATTACACTGTCTTAACGACAATCGATTGTTAGACAAAGACAATCGATTGTGGATGATTTTTGAAAAAATTCCAGATTACACTGTTTTAAAGACAATCGATTGTTGATCATTGACAATCGATTGTTTTGCAGTTTTTATGCGAAATATGAGATAACCGACTAGTTTTTCAGGTTAGTCGATTACCTCTACTGGAAAGTAAAAATATTATTGATATTTGAGCATATTGATACATTCTAAAGAACTAATACTAACATTATATCATGAACTAACTAATACGAGCTAATACTAATGGCTATTAGTTTATTCATTCACTAATACAAACAAGTAAAATAAAATCAAATAGCTCCATCTTCTTTCATCACGGATCCATCACCGATTAGGTGGTCTATCTTCCCCTCGGGTTGCTCAAAGAAGTCTGCCACATCCAAGTAGGTGATGTCAAAGTTGTCGTCAGAGACAAAATTCGTTTCAGGGCGTTTACTCTTTCGAGATGCTTGATAAAGGTCAACCAAATGTCATGGTATACGGCAAGCCTTTGACCAGTGCCCGTTTCCACCGCAACGATAATATATAGTTTATAAACTATTTGCTTTTGGATTCTTATCGTATCGTGCTTGTGGCAGAGTGACCAACTTCAGGTTGTCATATCTCTTCTTTAAGCCATTCCACAAGATGGGTGGATCTTTGACTGTGATATATTCAATTTTCAAACCTTCAGCAAGGTGATGGCGCAAGAAGATCAAGGCCTTAGCATAGTTTCAAACCTTCATCAAGGTGATGTCGCAAGAAAATCAAGGCCTTAGCATAGTTTTGGGTGGATGCATTATTTCTGTCTTTAATGGCGTCTCCAAGACCCATAGCATCTAAGTGGATTTCAGCATCCAACACCCATGTCATATAGTTCTTGCCCGAAATTTCAAGGGCAACGAACATTCTTTTCATAATTACATCAAGAGCGTGTTCATACTTACGGGCTCTATTACAATTATCACATTCACTTTAGGGAATGGATTATAATCATGTGCTTTACACAATCTCATGTCAAATATTACTTTCATAAAGTGAAAGATTATTTTGAGAATCTTTATTATTCTCATTATCACAACAATGACGATTATAATTTCGTCTATTGCCACGTCCACATCCATTGACACCTTTACGGTAATAATTTTGTCATCTTTCAGACTTATCCCATACTGCTACCACATTCTCTAAAGGGAATGGAGCAAATTCAATTGGACGGAATTCTTTGCCACGTCCACATTCATTGATACATTCATGGTAATAATTTTTTTGTCTTCTTTCAGACTTATCATATACTGCTTCCACATTCTCTAAAGGGAATGGAGCAAATTCAATGGGACGGATTTTCAATTATTTGCCCACAATCATACATGAATTTAATCATGACAGGACATAGAGATTTTACCACTTCATGTGGTAATAATTTCTTACAAACTCCATTAGAGTTATAATCAAACTTTGTTGTCTATGCTTTGTATATAAAATCAAATTATAGAATTCCAAGAATTTGAAAGGGAAAAGTAAATTACTTACCTTTAAGGTATACCAATTATATTTTCAATGTTTTCTTCCTTTTTGCTTTCCTTCTTTTGCTTTCTGTTTCGTTCCTCCCTTTTTTTTTTCTTTCTTTTCCTTCTTTTGCTTTCTGTTTCGTTCCTCCTTTTTTTTTTCTTTTTCTTTTCCTTCTTTTGCTTTCTGTTTCGTTCCTCCTTTTTTTTTCTTTCTTTCTTCATTCTTTCTTTGAAGCAAAATCCTACACAAACAAAAGTTAAGACAATCGAAAATTTCAATTGGTTAGAGACTCGTGCTGATAACGTGTTATGAAATAATATAAAAGACAAGAACAATAATTCAAGAATAAGAGCAATACAGAGAAGAGTAGAGAGAGTTCTTCTTATTGATACTTAGAGAATGTTAGGGATGGTTTACAATGGTAGAAGACCCCTTTATTTATAGGGAGGTATTGACTTAGCTACCAAGAATAGAACTCTAGAATCTCTCTAATTATAGACATTCACCTTAAATAGGAGATTTCATAACAACATATCAATAATAGGATTGTACAATTAATGAGAGAATATTCTACCAATAATAAAAAGATACACAAAAAATATTTACAATATTTTCTAATAACCTGAACTTGTAAAGTCAGCGGGCAGAACAATATCCTGTCAAAATTTGGATATGTTCTTCATATAGCAACATCAAAGAAAGAAAAAGCGGCTACGACTCTCTAAAATGGGGTCTGATGATCGTTTATCTTGAGAAAGAGAAGGATCTGATGGTTCTTGCTTTAGCTTAGCAACTCATTTTGGGATTGGGGTATGTTTATTGTCATTTATTAGAAGAAGAAGGAATGGAGCAAACCAAAATGGGGGAGATGCGCCGTTTTCAGATTTCTTCGAGAAGTGGCGAGTCTGTTATTTTCAGATGTTAGGTCTTAGTCCCTTTTTATGTTTGAAAACTGAGAGTCTTTTAATGAGAGGAGAATTGGCTATTGGGCAAGGCATGTGAATTGGGTAAAATAATCACATTTGGGCCATTGCATTTGCTCTTTGAGGTGGCCCAATATTAAAAAAAAGCCAATTCTTTTGTTTTCTTTCTTTATTTAATTAATTAAAATCTTAAATTAATTATTTTTGTAGAAATTAAAATTCTTTATGTACTTTTCATATTAAACCAACTAACTAGCTTAAGACTAAATAAAATGCTAATTTTAAAGACTAAAATCTATTGTGATTTTTGCTTAATAAAACTAATTCTTACGTGCAAATTGAACCAAATATGACATAAAATTAAAATATGATAATTTTTTAATAATTTTTCTATGATTTTAAAATATTAAAAATGCATGGATTGCAACTAAATAAAGAAAAACTCCTAAAAATTAATTAAACTTATTTTTGGTATATTTTTAGGAGTTATTTTCATGTAGGGTAAATATTAGGTTGTCACAGCTGTCCCTCTTTGCTCGAAAATATGAAAAGTTTTCGGGCAAAGATAAAGTGAGCAATTACGAGCAATGTTTGCTGGTTTGATACTCCATTTGGAAGTATTTTGAAAAAGTTTGACCGAACCTTGTTTCGGAGGTTACCTATATATCCTTGTCCATAAAGGAATCAGGTCGATGTAGTTCTAGAAGTTTTTGTAGCTCGGACTACTGAGAAAATATGATTTTACTATTACTGCTACTGTTTCTGCTTACTGAGCTCCTTATTACCCCAAAATGAAAGATGAAACGCTAAACTAGCTAAGCCTATCAACTATGAGTTATAAGATTCCTATCTATAAAACTTCTAATTCTGGATCTTGAGTCTTGGATGGTTCTTCCTACAGACTCTGATCTGAATCTTGATGCTCGTTAGCTTCAACTGCTGGTTCGATCTTCTTCAGCTTTTCAGATGAAGGCGGGACATGAGAGCTTGTGACTTCAATCTTGAGCAGTCCGCATCTTTTATTTGCTTTTACACTTAGAGTTTAACTTCTTTTCTTGTTTTTCTTTTCTTTATTATGGATCAAGACTTTTTCTTTTGGTCTTCTCAAAACATGCGCCTCAAGGTAGAAACCTGCTTAGGCACCAAAACAAACAAGCGAACGAAAATTTTCTGCCCTAGTTTTCACTTGGAAAATTTCGTGAGTTCTTGTAACAAAAATCTAAACTACTTCTTTATTGAAAGCTATAAAACCAACATTGTGTATCCTTGGGAAAAATAGATTAGGGAGTGGATCTTATATCTAAAATGAAATCGAATGGGGATCGGAGGCCCTAAGTTGGAAAGATTACTAGGTTATGCTAGTATCAACTAGGGAGTTGGACCCTATATTGAAAAGACTAACAGGTTGTGCTGGCAGGGTTCTCGGGTTATGCCGTAAAAGTCATCAAATTATGCCTGATAGTTCCACGGGTTATGCCGGGAAGGTCATCAGGTTATGCCGAAAAAGGTCCTCGGGTTATTCCGGGGAGGTCATTGCGTTATGCCAGAAAAGGTACTCGGATTATGCCGGGGAAGTCATCGGGTTATGCCAGAAAAGGTCCTCGGGTTATGCCAGGGAGGTCATCTGGATTTGCCGGAAAAGGTCCTCGAATTATGTTGGGGAGGTCATCGGGTTATGCCGGAAAGGTCCATGGGTTATGCCGGGTAGGTCCCTAGGTTATGCTTGGGAGAGTCATCGAGTTATTCCGGAAAGATCCATGGCTTATGCCGGAAATGTATCGGGTTATACCGAAAAATATCCTCAGGTTATACCGGAGAGGTCCATGGGTTATGCCGGAAAGTCATTGGGTTATGCTGGGGAAGTCATTGGCTTATGCCAGAAAAGGTCATCGGGTAATGCTGGGGAGGTCATCGGGTTATGGCGGAAAAGCTCCTCGGGTTATGCCGGGAAGGTCCATGGGTTATGCTGGGGAGAGTCATCGGGTTATGCTAGAAAAGGTCCTCGGGTATTGCCGGGGAGGTCATCGGGATATGGAAGAAAAGATCCTCGGGTTATGCTGGGAAGGTCCATGGGTTATGCCGGGGAGAGTCATCGCGTTATGCTAAAAAAGGTCCACGGGTTACCGGGAAAGTCATCGGGCTATGTCGAAAAAGGTCCTCGGGTTATGTCGGCAAGGTCATCGAGTTATGCCTGAAATAGTCCACTGGTTATGTCGAATAAGTCATCGGGTAATGCCAGAAAAGGTCTACGGGTTATGCCGAGAAAGTCATCAGGTTATGCCAGAAAAGAACATTGGGTTATGCCGGGGATCAACCAGGGAGTGGGACCCTATAGTCTACGACGTTATGCTGGTAGAGACTAGGGAATAGGACCATATAATGGGAAACCGTTGCTAGAGATTGGAGACCCTATGTTACCATGGCTTTGAATTTTTCTTCTTCTTTTCATTTAATTTTTGAATTTATAAATATGAGTAAAAATGCAGGAAAGAATTTGGAGGAGACTTCCCTTTTGGAATGATTATTACTGTAAAGCTGTTTCTAGCTTTTGCGAAGTTTCTTTTGGTTGCGCCTGCTTCTTGCAAGGTTGCTTTGTATTGCACCTGTTTCGTATTTCAAACAAAGAACAATTTTTAGTTTGAATGGTGGTTGATTTTGTGGCCTTGATTGTTTCAATCACTTGATCTCCGCCCAGCTTCTTTGATGAAGATATCAACTGTAGCTGTTTGTTCCTTGAGGATCGATTTCATTTCAGGCCCTGGAAAACCTTTGGTTTTTTCAGACATTTCCATGACTGTTGGCTGGTGGAACTCAACCTTATCGACTTTATTTTGCCTTTGGAGGCCTTTCCCTTTTGACTTCTTTTTTGTTTTTCTAACTTCAGATCATTGTGGAACTTTTTGTTCCTCAAACTTTGTCGCAATGGCTAGTCCCATGGACTTATCCTTTTCCAACTTTATTTCGCCCTTATAGGCCTTCCATTTCTAGCTTCTTTCTTCCAACTTCAATTTCAGAGCATTTAAGGTACCTTGGATTCTAAAACCATTGCCAAGACGGACAACCATGTGAGACTTAACCTTTTTCAATTTTATTTTGACTTTATGGGCGTTTCACTTTGATTTTCTTTCTTTTCAAGAGTTTTTTTAATGTCAAAGCATCGTCCATCATGGCCAGTCAAAGTTGACTCGATGCACCTGTCGAGGCTGGGTATCTTTTTAAAAATTTGATCGTATAAAACAAAAGCAAAGTAAATCAATCCTCTAATCCTTTCTTTGCCCCAGTTTTGGAACAGAGTAAGACCAAAAAGGATACAATGAAAAACAAACAATAGAATGGACAATGAATTTAAACAAGAGGTATCCCTTTCGGGGAAAGGAAAGAAGGACTTATCTGGAGTGCATGTGGACCTCAATGAACATGACATGCCTTTTGGACTAGATGTCTGATATGTGTAAACCATCCGACTCTTAGAAATTCATCACAACTTTAGTGTCAAAATCAAGAAACCTTGACAGGACTCTGTCAATGCCGATGGCTATGAGGATCTTCTTTTTGATCAGTGGCGCCCTTTGCAGATTTTCACTAGCTGACCACTCTCATTTCTCTTCTCACCATCGCGTTATAGTGTTTTTCACGAGTTTTCACTAATAAGAATCTCTCACTTCTAGTTTGTCTGCTTACTGTTGCCTCACAATGCCCGTGTGGGTTTTCACCAATAAGAGCCTCTCATTTTATTTCTCTACTCACCATCGCCTTACGGTGCTCATATGGGTTTTCACCAATAAGACTCTCTCATTTTATTTTTATCATTTTTTTGTATCAGATCCAAGTAATTGTATCCTCCAATTTTGAACATGTTTTACCGGTTGATCGGAAGGACTTGAACCATATTTGGGGTATAAAGAATTTGGATTGAATTACAACTTCGGAATCATTCAGGCCGGATCATTGCCGAACCATTATAACATCTGCCCTAGTTGCACTATTTTGGAATTTGGATTTTTATTTTAGTATGATTGAACCTTGAGAGAGGCTGCCTACGTATCCTTTCGAAATCAAGTCGAACGTAATTCAGGCAATTTTGTTTTTGATTTTTTCGGTTTTTCTTCTGTTTTGTTTTGTTTTATTTTGTTTTCTCTTTCTTTATCCCTTCCTTTTTTCTCTTTTTTTTCATTTTTCCATTTATTTTTTTCATTTAATTTTCTTTATCTCTTCCCCTCCCCCCCCCCCCCCCGCCCCTTTGTATCTTTCTTTTCTTTTCTTTCTCACTTTCATTTTTTTCTTCATTTTTCATTTCATTCTCAATAATTGTTTTCTTCAGTAATACTTTCAGGTTCCAAAGAAGATAATCAAATAAAAGTAACCAACCCAAATAGTTCACAAAAGGGATAATGGCGTTCGGTTAGCGAGAAGGAAAGCCTTCGTCATCCCAACTAGAGAATATTAATACTATATGAAGGATCAAACATAACGCATTTTGGCTGCATTTGCATTGACAATTGTTTGAGGGACATTTCCTTCGATGTGCCCCAAGTACAATGCACTCTTTAAGTAGTACTCTTGTTGCAATGTATAGAACTTTCTAATTTGGAACCAATTTTCCTTCAGCTGTTCGAACTCTTTGTTTTATTTTCTTAAACTTCTCTTTATTGGGATATAATTCTTGATTCATTATTTCTAGGTCTAACAGATTTTCACGATCTGGGCATGAAGTCCACAAGCATGTCATGTTAGTGAAATCTGCATTTAGCATAACTAAAAAGAAAAGTAAGAAAGGTGAAAAGACCAAGAAAAAGACATTCCTCGACAATGAAATATTAATTTCATTTGATTTTTGTTTTTTTCTATTTTTTGATGATATAGGGTTTACATCGGAATGTAAGACAATAAAGCAAAACATGCGGATCACACCCTGAAATAATTTGGACGTAGAAATGATAGAAAGACTGACTACTAAGACTCTCGTCTAATGGGTAACTTTCATGCTTGGAGACCATTTTTTGGATTTTCTTATGTCTCGGTAATGGCTTTAATAGCCTTGAGTGCCGGATCAAATTCCCCCTCTTCACAAATCATTTCGACTATTAGCTCGTTATTGTGGGAAGGCAACATATTGTTCATCACATCAAGAGCTTCTTCATTCCCAAAAAATAATTCTTTTAGCTTTAATCAAATCTTCAACAGCCCTTTTGAGGGTCCAATGTTCTCTGTAGTGTTCCCCATTAATCCAGAGTGGTATTCACACTAGCATCAGCTCAATGCGATGGGGACTCGGGGTTTGGCCGATACGGGGCTACTAGCTGCAATAGATTAAGCCTGATTAGCTTTTGGAACAAACTTGAATACGATTCACCAATAGGGGTGAAATAATTCTAGCCGGAAGGCTCTCTTGGGTTGAGGACTGTTTTTGGGATCATTTGGTTGAGGATTATATGGAGCTTGGTAAGGATGGACATTTCAGGGAGGTAGAGCTTGATTTTGTGGATAATGTTGTGGCCACAGGTAAGGTTGCGCATTCATCACCGCATAGGGAGGCGGTGCCATGGAATAAACAATATCTTGAAGGGGATATTGGTGTGGTGGGACGATAGGAGGCACATATGTTTGGCTGAATGAACTATGAGCCCCCCTTAATCTTGAAACCATCGTCGCTTCCTCTTCACTCCCATTTTTGTTCATCAAACCCTCTGAACAATTTTGAGCAGACTATGATGTTGCCTTAAAAACAGCATGACTCAAGATTAGACCTGTTTTAAAACCGTTTTCAACCATTGACCCAATTTTAATAGCCTCAGCAAATAGCATACCCACAACAGACATAATGTTTTGGAAGTAATTAGCCTCTTGGGTCTGTAGAAAGACCCTGACCATTTCAATTTCATCCATCACAGGCTTTAACCTGACAACTTGCTCACGTCATTTGACAGCATATTCGCGGAAGCTTGTTGCGATTTGCTTTTTCAAATTGGACAAAGAGTTTTTGTCGGGAGCGATGTCCACATTATACTGGAACTGGCAGACAATATCCCGGGCCATATCGTCCTACATGTTCCAATGGGTAATTTATTGATCTGCATACCACTCAAAAGCGATTCCAGTGAGGGTTTCCCCAATATAGGCCATTAGCAGCTCCTATTTTCCACCAGCACCCCTCAACTGATTATATTATCATTTCAGATGGGCGACCGGGTCTCCATGCGTGTCATACTTTTTGTATTTTGGCATCTTGAAGCCAGCTGGCAAGTGGACATGGGAAAATATACAGAGATCAGAGTATGAGACAAAGTTTTGACCACTCAGACCTTGCATGTTTTCAAGCTTTGTTCCAGGATCTTCAACTTACGAGCCATTTCTTCTTGCTCGAGATTTTTAACAACTTTTTCTTGCTCCACCGAGAGATCATATTGCAAAAAGAGTATGGGGTCACATATCCTATTTATGATTGAAACTGTGGATTATGAAAGGTACACATTGGAGGCTCAACATATGGTCGTGGTAAAGTTAGTTGTGTTCTGGTGTAGACAGTTGCTGCATAGAACAATATTAGAGGTGCCCAGGAAACTGGCGCCTGAGAGCGAACCACAGAAAGCATGCCAGGAACATTGTATGGCATTGGAGGGTGCCCGCATGAAATGTGGAGGTTGGGTATAGAGGCCTTTGTACCCTCACCTGACCTACAGAAACTCAAGCAACCCAGTGATTGCACTTGTCGGTTGCCTACCATTAGACCAGGCGTCCCTCATTTCAAATATGTGGAAATGCAACATCCTATTCCCTTCAGCAGCTGCTGATTCTAGTTGTGGAATTGTCGGTGCTCTATCCTCAGGATCGATGATTTGTAGATTGCTTGCAGAGGCCATATGTGCCTTTGGATCTTGTGAAGAAGGGGAGGCTAGACTACTAACAAAACAAACCACCAAAACCTGGCTAGTTTGCACGCCCAACAACGTTAAACAGTTAAACACTTCTACCACGTGTTTGAACAGTTGCATGCTTCATCCGGTCCTTAACAACTCTTTTGGTATGTACCTCTTTTCTTTTATTTCTGCCTACCATTAATCACTTTTGATTTTTCTTTTGTTTCCGTCACTCTTTTATCTTGGCACTCTCTTTTTCTCCTTTTTTTCACTTTTTCTTTCTTTTTCACTCAATCAAATATTTTTTTTCCCTTTTTTGTCAAATTATTTTTCACTTAACTAATTTTATAGCTATGATCTAATCCGATGGGGATTACCTACGTATCATGAGGCCGCATGAATTAGATCTTGCGTAGTTCGGGAAGATCGAGAATTGAGCAAGCATACTAATATTTTTTATTTACTTTTATAAAACTCACACCATGAAAGCATTAAGAAAAAAAAATTTGTTTCTTTGTTTTTGTATTATTTTTTTTGGAATATTTGAAAGACAAATGCTTTAAAAGAAGAAAGGAAATATTTTTTGTTTTTGGACTTTTGATTTATTTTTGAAAGAAAAACTTCTAAAAGTTCATTTTCTTTTGATTTGGACTTTTGGAATTTCAAAAGTAAAAAGAAAATATTTATTTTTTAATTTGTATTTGTTTTCTCTTTTTCTAAAGAAGAAAGGAGGTATTTTGGTTTTTGGATGTTGCCTCTTACTTTTTCGAAAGCCGGACTTTTTAAGAAAAATATTTTGGATTTATGAGTTTTTTTGCTTTATTTTTAAATATACAAAAGTATTACTAAAGAAAAATGGAAATAATTTGGGACTTTAATTTTCAAATTAATTTATTTGACATTTACGAAAGAAAGACTTTTAAACAAGGAAAAGAATTTTTTAATTCATTTTTTTATATTTTTTTAATTTGTTTTGGCAAAATACTTCAAAATAAAAGAAACCCATATTTTGGAATTTAAAATTTTTTGTTATTTTCTTTTTATTTCTTTTTTTGTTTCTGCATGAAAGACTTTAGAAAGAAAAAAAATCATTTTTTCAGTTTAAAGAAAAAACTTCTTTTTTTTTGAAATTCTCCATGGAATGTTTTCTAAAGAAGGAACTAAAGGAAATTTTTTTTGAATTTTTTAAAATTGGGGCTAGAACCGATGAGGTTTCCTACTTATCTCACATCGGGTGAGAATCAGACCAGCGTAGTTTGATCAATTTTAACTGAACAAGGGAAACATGTCACTTGAAAATTTTGGCTCATTTTAAAATGACTTTTCTTTTTCTCTTTTTTTTTTACAATTTTAGTAGAGTTTCAGATTTTTTTCAAAAACGTGGGTGTCACGACCCGGATTTCACACCATCGGGAGTCGTGACTGAGCCTACTGTCAGAGCTAGGCAAGCCGGATGTTAAACAACACCTTGCTGATTTTTATCCAAAACAACAAAAAATACGGAAACATTAAAATAAAGCGGAAGACTAAAAAAACATACATAATAACTAGAACTAAAATACATAACCCCAACTTACACTTCTACCCATAAACTGGTGTAACCACTCATAGACTACTATAGAATACTGAAACAAAGGTCTGAAGAAATACATATGACTGTTTGTACCGAATACATGGAATAACAAGATAAAGTAAGGATAGAGAAGGCACCGGGCCTGCAGACGCCTGCAAGCTACCTCGGTGTCTCCTGGATTAGAATGCTAACACCTGCACCGCTGCTGCTACTGTTGATCGAATCCTGTATCTGCGCAAAAGAGCATAAAGGGTAGAATCAGCACAACCGTCCCCATATACTAGTTAGTGCCTGGACTAATCCTGGCGAAGTAGTGACGAGGCTAGGCAGGACTACCACATAATTCTGTGCAGTTCAACATATATGGGCAATAGAAGAGGAAACATAAATTTAGACAATTAAGAGGAAGGGGAGCATGCTATGGGGGGGATGAAGCAGTTCAGATATAAAATCAACAGTTAGAAAAATGAAATTGTACAACAACAACAATCCACAGAAGCAGAATAACCAATAGTTGCACGGCACCGCCCAAATCGTGCTTTTACTCTCGTTCTCACCAAAATAATCAATTAAAGTGCACGGCATCACCCATCGTACTTTGTCACTCTTCCTCACCCAGTCAATAGAATAAAGTAAGCATATGGTTACACGACATCATCCATCGTGCTTTATCACTCTTCCTCACCCAGTCCATAGAATGGAGTAAATCAATGGTTACACGGCATCACCCATCTTGCTTTATCGCTCACCCTCACCCAAGCAATAGTAATAAGTAAATCAATGGCTACACGACATCATCCATCGTGCTTTATCACTGATCCTCACCCAAACAATAATCACAAAAATTAGGGCGAGGGTATAAACAAAATCGTAGTATTGACTCCAGCAAGGGGAACACAAACAACAGATGAGTCCCGGCAAGGGTACAACTAACATCTCAACTATCCCGGCAAGGGAGAAATTCAAGTAATACCTAAATCTCAGCAAGGGAATGATCACAATACTATTGCTTTTAAACACTTAGCTGCCAACAAGTTCTAAGTTTAGCCAATGCTCCAAATTTTACAAATCACTACTTAATCCTCAACCGTTCATATCATGTGAACTAAATCAATTCAAACAAGAAACCGTGTCACACTATTTGAAATAAAGGCTATTAAGAACCATGGTCATGCTAGACTCAGGTGTATAGGTATCCCTCACCATGCCTATACACCGACTCTGCACTTAGCACGTAGCAAGTAATATCCTAATCCTATTCCCTCGAGCCAAAGTTAGAACAAACACTTACCTCGAAAGCTCCAAACTCAACTCAAGCTTCTAGTATAGCTTTACTCTTTGAATTCACCACAAAACCACCCAAATCTAGTCACAAATTACCCAAATGTATAAACAAATGATAGTTAAATAAATTTGAATGCATAAGATTGAATTTCCCAAAGTTTTGCCTAAAAATTTCCAAAATGCCCCCGGGCCCACATGGTCAATCGCAGTTACCCAATCCCCCGAGAATCTAAAGATGTTATTGGTTTTGAAATCAGACCTCCAATTGGGGTCCGACTCCCCAAATTTTGAAAGTCTTCGGTTCCACCCAAAACCCCAAATTCCCATTTATGAAAACCTTTGATTGAAGTTGAAATCATGTTAAAATATGTTAAGGAGCACGGAAAGTAAGTTAGAAATCACTTACCAATCGTTTAGAAGGAGAAAAATCATTTGGAAAATCGCCTCTTAGGTTTTGGGTTTTTTGAAAAGTGGAAAAATAGCTTAAATTTTTGAACTTTTATACCTTTTTGAGGACCTGGCGCGGACCTCACATAAATGTGATGCGGCAGCGCCGAGCGGGAGGAAAAAAAATTGGGGCTTTTCTAAACCATCCCATAGCGTATCACACTATTTTGCTGCGTGGCCGCGCTGGTTAACCTGAGTCCCTAGCCTCAGATTCAGCCACGCGACCGCACAGAAAGGCATCACGGCCGCACGGCTCCAGCACAGACCGCGTGGAAATGTTTGAGGCCGCGCTGGTGTTTGCAATACCTGAACCTCTTTTTTCTCTATGTGAAAACCACCCCGAACCACCTCAGAATCACTCCCGAGCCCTCGAGTTTCCCAACCAATCACACACACTATCTCATTAACATCCTACGGACTTAGTCGAGCGATCAAATCGCCAAAATAACATCAAAATCAATGAATCAATCCCCAAAACTCATAATTTCCATTTCTAAGTTTATAACTTTCAAATTTCTATTTTTAGTCTGAAACTCGTCAAACGACGTCCGATTCCGACCAAATTTCACAAAAAGCGTTTAACACTCATTTAAGACCTGCACCGGGTATCGGAACCAAAATACGACCCCAATACCTATATTTTCTAGCTCATTTTCATTTCAATTTTTCATATCATTTCCAGGTAAACAATTGCCTTCCAAAAATTTCGTACTCGGGCCTAGGACCTCGAATTTTGATTCCGGGAATACGCCCGAGTCCCATATTTTCCTAAGAATCCTCCTGTTCCATCACATCACTAATCCAGGTCCGTTTATCTGAAATGTTGACCAAAGTCAACTATATCAATATATTTACCAAAATTCATAGTTTTTAACACAAAGTTCATATATATTCCACATAAAAAAATTCCTGCTTCATGCCCGGACTATACACGCAAATCGAGGCGACCTAATAAGAGGTTATCAGGGCTTCGGAAGCAGAAAGGGAGAATTACGGTGATGACCCTTTGGAGCGTCACATCCTCCACCTCTAAAACAACCATTCATCCTCGAACGGACAAAAGAAAGAAGTACTTGAGTAGGGGAATAGATGGGGATAACGGCTCCGCATATCAGAACCTGACTTCCAGGTCCATGCCTCAAGAGGCTAACCTCTCTACTTAACACGCACTGAAGGAAAACTCCTTGACCTCAACTGCCGTACTTGCCGGTCTAAAATAGTCACAGGCTCCTTCTCATATGATAGATCCTTGTCCAATTGGATAGTTCTGAAATCTAACACGTGGGCGGGATCGTCGTGATACTTCCGAAGCATGGATACATGAAAAATCGGATGCACGATTAACAAGCTCGGTGGCAAGGCAAGTTTATAAGCCACCTTCCCCACACAATCGAGAATCTCAAATAGGCCAAAAAATCTAGGGCTAAGTTTGCCCTTCTTCCTGAATTTCATCACGCCCTTCATAGGCGATACACGGAGCAGTACTCGCTTACCAACCATGAAAACAACATCCCTGACCTTGCGATCTGCATAACTCTTTTGCCTAGACTAAGCTGACTGGAGTCTGTCCTGAATGGTCTTGACCTTATCCAAGGCCACCTGTACTAGATATGTACCCAATAACCATGCCTCTCCCGGCTCAAACCATCCGACTGGTGACCGACACCGGCTACCATACAATGCCTCATACGGAGCCATGTGAATGGTGGACTGGTAGCTGTTGTTGTAGGCAAACTCCGCTAAAGACAAGAACTGGTCCCACAAGCCTCCAAAATCAATAACACAAGCTCGGAGCATGTCCTCAAGAATCTCAGTAGCCCTCTCGGTCTGACAGTCCGTCTGGGGGTAAAATGTTGTACTCAACTGAACATGGGTGCCCAAATCATGTTGTACTGCTCTCCACAAAAAACTGCGGACACCGGTACGAAGTAATAGATATGGGCACCCCATGAAGGCGAACGATCTCTCTAATATAAATCTCGGCATACCTCTCAAACGAATAGGTGGCTGCAATTGGAATATATGCGCTGACTTAAACAGCCTATCAACAATAACCCATATAGCATCAAACTTCTTCTGAGTTATTGGAAGGCTAGTAACAAAATCCATGGTAATTCTCTTCCACTTCAACTCGGGAAGCTCAATCCTCTGAAATACACCATCGGGCCTCTGATGCTCGTACTTAACCTTCTTTAATTCAAACAATGAGCCACATATGTGGCAATGTCTTTCTTAATTCTGCGCCACTAATAATGCTGCCTCAAATCCAGATACATCTTTGCAGCGTTCGGATGAATAGAATACCGAGAATTGTGGGCCTCCGCTAAGATCGACTCCCGAATACCATCAAAACTCTCAGTACACCATCATCTCCCAAGGTCAATTTCTTGGCACCTCCCCACTGTACCGTGTCTCTCAAGGCACACAAATGGGGATCATGAAACTGCCGCTCCTGAATACGCTCCATCAACGACGAACGAGCAACCGTGCAAGCAAACACCCTGCTAAGCTCAGAAATATTCAATCTCAAAAATCGATTGGTCAAGTCCTAACATCCAAAGCAAGAGGTCTCTGCCTAACCGGAATATAGGCAAGACTACCCATGCTGACGGACTTCCCACTCAGTGCATCGGCAACCAGATTAGCCTTCCCCGGGTGGTATAAGATAGAAACGTCATAGTCTTTAAACAACTCCAACCACCTCCACTTCCTCAAATTCAACTCCTTCTGTGTGAACAAGTACTGAAGGCTCTTGTGATCCGTGTACACATCACACGTCACACCATATAAATAATGCCTCTAGACCTTCAAGGCATGAACAATGGCTAGCAACTCTAGTTCATGAACTGGATAATTCTTCTCGTGGATCTTTAATTGCCTCGAAGCATATACTATGACTCTGCCATTCTGCATCAACACTGCGCCAAACCCAATACGGGAAGCATCACAATAAATTTTATGTGGCCACGAACCTGTGGGAAGAACCAATACCGGTGCCGTAGTCAGCGGTGTCTTGAGCTTCTGGAAACTCGCCTCGCACTCATCCGTCTACCTTAACTAGGCACCCTTATGGGTCAATCTGGTCATAGGGATACAATGGATGAAACCCCCCCCCCCATGAACCGTTGGTAGTAACCTGCTAACCCTAAGAAGCTGATCTTTTAACTCTTTCAACTCTGGCGGTGCCATGTGATAAGGCGGGACAGAAATGGGCTGAGTGCCCGGAGCCATATCAATACAAAAATCGATATCCCTGTCGAGTGGCATACCTGGCAGGTCTGACGGGAAAACCTTGGGGAACTCCCGAACAATAGGAACAGAGTTAATGGATGGAACCTCTGCGTTGGAGTCGTGATCATATGCCAGATATGCTAGACACCCCTTCTCGAATATACGTCAAGCCTTGACATACGAGATAACATCGCAGGCGACATGACCTGGGGTCGCTCTCCACTCAAGTCGGGGGAAATCTGGCAAGGCCAAGGTCACAGTCTTGGCATGACAGTTCAAAATAGCATGATACAGGGAAACCATCCATCCCCAATATGATGTCGAAGTCCACCATATCTAAGAGCAATAAGTCGGCACGGGACTCAAGACCCTCAAATACCACCACGCATGAAAGATGCACTCGATTGACCACTACAGAATCACCAACTGGTGTAGACACATATGTTGGAAACACGTTTCAAATGCAATATACTAAACGTGTGTTCTTTTGTAGGTTTTGATGAATGTCAAACAAAGAAATAAGCGATATATAGCAGTGCTCAAGGACAAGCACAAAATGGATGCATTACAAGAAGCTCAAGACAAAGTTTAGAAATGTTATAATTGAGTCAATATTAATTGTGATCTTGATTCCTCAACTTGGCTCATAACATGGCTTCTCTACTAAAATTATTTTTCCAAAATCATGCATATTTAAATTAAGTGTCAAATGATTTTAAACTATGCATATTTACATTTGTTAAAATGTTTTCCAAACATGCCTAAAAAATCTGGGCTAAGATAATCGATTATGTACTTATGATAATCGAGTATCTCTAAGCCAAGACTGCATGACAATCGATTGTGAATTAATGATAATCGATTGTGAGTAAGTCAGTTAACATCAGGTTTTTGCAAACTGCATAACAATCGATTGTGTACTTATGATAATCGATTGTTAACTGAGGCAAAGTTTTCAAAACTCAGAAAAATCGATTATGAACTAATGGTAATCGATTAGAATGAGAAAAATGTCTCCCAGTGTTTTTAAATAAAATGATAATCGATTGTGGCTTTTGATAATCGATTATATATGAGACAGAAAGTTTTGAAATTAATTAATAATCGATTGTGGCTTTTGATAATCGATTATATATGAGACAGTAAGTTTTGAAATTAATTAATAATCGATTGTTCTATTTGATAATCGATTGGTGAAACTGACCGTTGCCATACATTTTCAAATTACTTTCAGGTAATCGATTGTTGATATTTAACAATCGATGTTTCGTGTAAAATCTGGAAAAGATTTTCTGAACGCTGTTAAAATAATCGATTGTTGATTTCCTGATAATCGATGGTGTATGCCAAAAATTGGAAAGGATTTTTTTAACGTTATAAATAATCGATTATTGATTTGAAGTAATCGATTGTTGACGTAAAATCTGGGATTGAATTTTTGATCTGATAGGCAAACAATCGATTGTTT
Organism: Nicotiana benthamiana; assembly: GCA_034376525.1. Taxonomy (NCBI): domain Eukaryota; kingdom Viridiplantae; phylum Streptophyta; class Magnoliopsida; order Solanales; family Solanaceae; genus Nicotiana; species Nicotiana benthamiana. Next base: position 120,848,224 of record CM067336.1, read on the forward strand.
AGTCTTGACAATCGATTGTCACTGAGTAATTTCAGCAATCCTTAATTGGCAATTAGACAACGGTAAGACTGAGTTTTTCACCTATAAATACAGGTTTAACTCAGTGTTTTCACAACAACAACATATACACTTTGAGTATTTTCATTGCTAAAAGCTTTCTTACATTGATCATCATTTTTCATTCATCCATAAAGCTTTTGGAAGAGCCATTCTATTGAGCTAAGTTGTTGTGATCTTGAGCGTACTATTTCTACTCATATCTACTCATTAAGGAGTACTTTGTAAAGTGAGTGTGTTTTGTGTTTGTAAGAGAATTGCGATTCTCGTTTGTTGAGGAACTTGTGATTCCTCAGTTGAAGTCTTTGGGATTGTTATCCCCGAGCAATTGAAGTCTTTGGGATTGTTATCCCCGAGCAATTGAAGTCTTTGGGATTGTTATCCCCGAGCAATTGAAGTCTTTGGGATTGTTATCCCCGAGCAATTGAAGTCTTTGGGATTGGTATCCCCGAGCACCTAGGTGAGGCTTGTGTCCTCAGCTGTAACGGTTTGTTAAGCACCCGTAAGCTTGACAAGTTTAGTGGAAATCTCGAGAGAGTCTCTCGGGGACTGGACTAACCACGTTTGTGGCCAACCAGGATACATCATTGTGTAAGTTTATTTTACTGCACTTGTTTTAATTTCTGCAAAGTTTTTAAATTCCGCACTAAAACGCTTAATATTTTTAAAACGCTATTCACCCCCCCCCTCTAGCGTAAAGCGTTATTTCCAACAATTGGTATCAGAGCCATACTCTCTGAAAAACCTAACCGTTTGAGAGAACCATCCATGGCTTCTACTCTAAATTTCTTTGCAGGAATAGGTGAAGGAGAATGCAGCATGTCACCTCCAATATTAGACGAAAACGACTACTCAGTCTGGAAATATCGGATGCAAATTTTTACAATGGCAAACGATTTGTATCTATGGCAAGCTATTAAACACAGTGATCAACTGACGACAAAAGTCGGGAAAGATAAGGTAAGTGAATACAACACTAAAGCTATGAATATATTACATAACGCCTTGAATCAGGAACTTTGGCGAAAAATCTCCCACTATAAAACTGCTAAGGAAATGTGGGACAAACTTGAGGAATTGCACGAAAACACGCCTCAAAAAGCGGTCAGCACAAACGATGAATCAACTGGTCAGTGCCTCATGGCAGACGAAAAAGACGAGGTAAGTACATCTAACGATATACAAATTGCTTATAACAAACTGCATGATGAGTTGGTAAATGCTTCTAAGACTATTAAAGATTTACAAAGAACTCTTTCTCTACAAGAAGAGGATTTTCAAAAACAACTCTTTTTAAAAGACAAGGACTTTGAAGAACGTCTTTCTTTCGCTCAAAAAGGTGTTGAAAATCTGTCTCGTGATAACGAGAATCTTGCAAATGAAAATCAATTTCTGTTAAATGATAGTATAAATCTTAGACAAGTCATCAAGACCATGCATGAAGCCTCTTGTGTTGATAATTGCCTTACTTGTACTACTTGTGAGTCCTTAAAACTAGAAAACACAGAACTTAGGAAAACTTTAGAAACTCGTAGTAAAGAAGTTCTTAAAGTTGGTGAAAAAGAATCGCCTAAGAGAAATCAACGCCATAAAAACAAAAACTCCACTACTCCACCTAGAAATAACTCTAAGTTTGTAAACAAGCCTAGAACAAATTCTTTTAGACCACCTAGACATTATGCTAGAATGTATGAAAATAAGGGTAGAACTAATATCTTTAGACAACCTAGATCCAAATCTAGGATTCTTGCAAACAAACCTACAAATAGTAATTTTCGGCAACCAAGAAATAACTCTAGGAACGAGCTTAGACCACCTAGACATGACACTAGGTCCTTCAACAAGTCTAGCACTAATGACTTTAGACCATCTAGATATCATACTAGAAATGGGAAAAATATGTCTAGTGTTAATCATATTCATTCGCCTAGAACCTTGTTGGCTCAACCTAGGCATCAACACAACCCGAACGTAGTATGTCATTACTGCAATCGTATAGGTCATATTGCACCTATGTGTTTTACAAAGCATAGAGATTCTTCATATTATTATGATCGTTATTTGCCTAACCCCCAAGGACCCAAAATGGTATGGGTACCTAAAGAATATTAATTTGCCTTGTAGGTGTGCTTGAAGGGATCAAGTGTACTATGGTACCTTGACAGTGGATGCTCCAGACACATGACAGGAGACGAATCCAAATTCCTTCAACTAGAGCACAAAGAAGGAGGAAGCGTTGTATTCGGTGACAACAATAAAGGACAAATTATTGGCATCGGATCGGTCGGTAAGAATGAAAAATCCTCTATAAAGCATATATTACTTGTCAAAGGTTTAAAGCATAATCTCTTGAGCATAAGTCAATTATGTGACAAGGGAAATCTTGCGTTGTTTGATTCAGATGAGTGTTTAGTGTTTAGACGTAGTGACTTCAAGATTATTCTACGTGGTTTTAGAGTTGACAATATTTACATGGTTGATCTTGAAAACTCCTCATCCGAGTATGTTGATTGTTTGTTGAGCAAAGATGATAATGTGTGGTTGTGGCATCGTAGAGTAGCTCATATGAACATGCATCTTTTAAATAAATTAATTTCTCAAAATCTAGTGATTGGTCTTCCTAACTTAAAATTTGAAAGTGATACTATTTGTGATTCATGTCAAAAGGGGAAGCAAACAAGAGCATCTTTTAAATCCAAAAATGTTGTTTCAACCTCTAGACCTTTACAACTATTGCATATGGATTTATTCGGACCATCTCGTATCGAAAGTCTAGGAAGAAATAGATATGCTTTTGTAATTGTTGATGACTTCTCTAGATTTACATGCACATTATTTCTTGCACATAAAAGTGATGCATTTCTTAGCTTCAAGCTTTTTCTTAAAAGAGTTCAAAATGAAAAGGAATCAACTGTCACTTCCATTAGAAGTGATCATGGGGGAGAGTTTGATCACAATCTCTTTGCGGATTTTTGTGATGAACTCGGAATCGAGCATACCTTCTCCGCTCCACGTACACCACAACAAAACGGGGTGGTGGAAAGGAAAAATAGGAGCCTCGAAGAGATGGCTAGAACCATGCTCGACGAAGCTAAGATTCCCAAACACTTTTGGGCAGACGCCGTGAGTACCGCATGCTATGTTTTAAATAGAGTAGCAATTCGGCCGATACTCTTAAAAACCCCATATGAACTCTACAAAGGTAGAAAACCAAACATTTCACATTTACGTGTTTTTGGTTGTAAATGTTTTGTGCATAACAATGGAAAGGACCAACTAGGAAAATTTGATGCAAAGTCGGATGAAGGTATCTTCATTGGCTATTCTTCTCGTAGTAAAGCTTATAGGGTTTTTAATAAAAGAACCCAAGTTGTAGAGGAATCTCCTCATATTGTTTTTTTCCGAAGATAATACTCGCTTGGCGAGAAAGGATTGTGGTCTTGATCTTTCAGGTATTCTGGAAAGCCTAAAGGACAAAATTCAAGAAGAACCACCAAGGAAAGAAATTGACAAAACGGTGGAACAACAAATTGAAGAAGCTCCTCAATCGGAAAATGAACCAAAAGAGCAAACAGAATGGAGGACAGTCAAAGACCATCCTCTCGATCAGGTAATAGGCGACGTTGGAGGGAAGGTAAGTACCCGGAGCTCCCTTAGAAATACCTTAGATCTTACTGCTTTTGTTTCTCAAATTGAACCCAAAACCATCTCTGAAGCAATTGGGGATGAATTTTGGACCTTGGCAATGCAAGAGGAGCTTAACCAATTCAAACGTAACAACGTTTGGGATTTGGTGCCAAGACCCGAAGGTCATACCATAATTGGTAGGAAATGGGTTTTTCGAAATAAATTAGATGAAAATGGCATAATCACTAGAAACAAAGCTAGGCTTGTGGCTCAAGGCTATAATCAAGAAGAAGGGATTGATTATGATGAAACATATGCTCCGGTAGCTAGATTAGAGGCCATCCGTTTGTTGCTTGCTTTTGCATCTTCTATGAATTTCATTTTATATCAAATGGATGTGAAAAGTGCCTTTTTAAATGGTTTTATCCAAGAAGAAGTTTTTGTAAAGCAACCCCCCGGTTTTGAAGACTTTAATTTTCCCAATCATGTTTTCAAACTCAAAAAGGCCCTTTATGGTTTAAAACAAGCTCCTCGAGCTTGGTATGAAAGGTTGAGTAAATTTCTTTTAGAAAATAATTTTATTCGTGGAAAAGTTGACACAACTTTATTTGTCAAGCATGAAAACAATGATATCTTGCTAGTTCAAATATATGTAGATGATATCGTTTTTGGTGCTACTAACAATGCTCTATGCAAGGAATTTTCAAACTTAATGACTAGCGAATTTGAGATGTCCATGATGGGTGAGTTACAATTCTTTTTGGGATTACAAGTAAAACAAATGAAGGAAGGTACATTCATTTGTCAAAGCAAGTATTGCAAAGATCTGCTTAAACGTTTTGACATGAACAATGCAAAGGAAATAGCAACTCCCATGAGCACATCCGATCATCTCGACAAAGATGAAAAAGGTAAGGAAGTCGACATCAAAAAGTACCGAGGTATGATTGGCTCTCTTCTTTATCTTACTGCTAGTCGTCCAGACATCATGTTTAGCGTGTGCGTCTGTGCCCGTTATCAATCTTGTCCGAAAGAGTCTCACCTTACTGCGGTAAAGCGGATTCTAAGGTATCTTGTCGATACTACCAATGTGGGTCTATGGTACCCCAAAGGTTCTTCATGCCAACTTATTGGCTATTCCGACTCCGATTTTGCTGGATGCAAATTGGACCGCAAGAGCACTAGCGGCACTTGCCACTTGCTCGGTAGCGCTTTAGTTTCTTGGTTTAGTAAGAAGCAAGTTAGTGTTGCGTTGTCCACAACTGAGGCTGAATATGTAGCCGCGGGGAGTTGTTGCACTCAAATCCTATGGATGAAACAACAACTCTTGGACTATGGCCTACGTCTTGATCACATTCCTCTTAGATGTGACAACACTAGTGCCATATGCTTGACGAAGAACCCCATTCTTCACTCGCGAACAAAACACATTGAAATTAGACATCATTTTATTAGAGATCACGTTCTAAAAGGCGATGTCGAAATTGAATTTGTTGAAACAAAAAGCCAATTGGCAGACATCTTTACAAAGCCCTTAGATAAAGAGTCCTTCTTCCGAATTCGTAGTGAACTCGGGATCCTTGACTCCACGTTCATCTAAGTCATGCATTGCATTTTATTTCTTACATAATTTCTAACTTGAGCGTCGGAGGCGTCTAACATTTTTTTGCAGGTATCACCCTAAAGAAAAGGGGATCATAAAAAGCATGCGCAAAATACACAAGTATTCTACAGGAAAATCGCCGTCAAACAATCGATTACTGTATCAATAATCGATTACTTCCGTTATCTTTATTTTCCAATAAATAAACTTTTGTTTATTTCATATTTTTTTCATATTCTTCCCTTGTGTAAATTTTTGCTAATGGCAAAAGGGGGAAGAAACGGGATATCATCAAGAAACGGGATATCAAGAAGTATGCTATATCACTCTCAACTTCATTCATGCTTAAAGTGAGGGGGAACATGAATTGAGGGGGAACATCAAATTGCATACTTTACTCTTGTCTTGGATTATCAAAATAATTACTGCATATATCCCGCTTATGTTTGCCATTATCAAAAAGGGGGAAATTGTTGGAAACACGTTTCAAATGCAATATACTAAACGTGTGTTCTTTTGTAGGTTTTGATGAATGTCAAACAAAGAAATAAGCGATATATAGCAGTGCTCAAGGACAAGCACAAAATGGATGCATTACAAGAAGCTCAAGACAAAGTTTAGACATGTTATAATTGAGTCAATATTAATTGTGATCTTGATTCCTCAACTTGGCTCATAACATGGCTTCTCTACTAAAATTATTTTTCCAAAATCATGCATATTTAAATTAAGTGTCAAATGATTTTAAACTATGCATATTTACATTTGTTAAAATGTTTTCCAAACATGCCTCAAAAATCTGGGCTAAGATAATCGATTATGTACTTATGATAATCGAGTATCTCTAAGCCAAGACTGCATGACAATCGATTGTGAATTAATGATAATCGATTGTGAGTAAGTCAGTTAACATCAGGTTTTTGCAAACTGCATAACAATCGATTGTGTACTTATGATAATCGATTGTTAACTGAGGCAAAGTTTTCAAAACTCAGAAAAATCGATTATGAACTAATGGTAATCGATTAGAATGAGAAAAATGTCTCCCAGTGTTTTTAAATAAAATGATAATCGATTGTGGCTTTTGATAATCGATTATATATGAGACAGAAAGTTTTGAAATTAATTAATAATCGATTATATATGAGACAGTAAGTTTTGAAATTAATTAATAATCGATTGTTCTATTTGATAATCGATTGGTGAAACTGACCGTTGTCATACATTTTCAAATTACCTTCAGGTAATCGATTGTTGATATTTAACAATCGATGTTTTGCGTAAAATCTGGAAAAGATTTTCTGAACGCTGTTAAAATAATCGATTGTTGATTTCCTGATAATCGATGGTGTATGCCAAAAATTGGAAAGGATTTTTTTAACGTTATAAATAATCGATTATTGATTTGAAGTAATCGATTGTTGACGTAAAATCTGGGATTGAATTTTTGATCTGATAGGCAAACAATTGATTGTTTAGTCTTGACAATCGATTGTCACTGAGTAATTTCAGCAATCCTTAATTGGCAATTAGACAACGGTAAGACTGAGTTTTTCACCTATAAATACAGGTTTAACTCAGTGTTTTCACAACAACAACATATACACTTTGAGTATTTTCATTGCTAAAAGCTTTCTTACATTGATCATCATTTTTCATTCATCCATAAAGCTTTTGGAAGAGCCATTCTATTGAGCTAAGTTGTTGTGATCTTGAGCGTACTATTTCTACTCATATCTACTCATTAAGGAGTACTTTGTAAAGTAAGTGTGTTTTGTGTTTGTAAGAGAATTGCGATTCTCGTTTGTTGAGGAACTTGTGATTCCTCAGTTGAAGTCTTTGAGATTGTTATCCCCGAGCAATTGAAGTCTTTGGGATTGTTATCCCCGAGCAATTGAAGTCTTTGGGATTGTTATCCCCGAGCAATTGAAGTCTTTGGGATTGGTATCCCCGAGCAATTGAAGTCTTTGGGATTGTGATCCCCGAGCACCTAGGTGAGGCTTGTGTCCTCAGCTGTAACGGTTTGTTAAGCACCCGTAAGCTTGACAAGTTTAGTGGAAATCTCGAGAGAGTCTCTCGGGGACTGGACTAACCACGTTTGTGGCCAACCAGGATACATCATTGTGTAAGTTTATTTTACTGCACTTGTTTTAATTTCTGCAAAGTTTTTAAATTCCGCACTAAAACGCTTAATATTTTTAAAACGCTATTCACCCCCCCCCCTCTAGCGTAAAGCGTTATTTCCAACAACATATACAAGAATACCCAAAGCCTTACTGGACATAACCGAATAGGGTGAAAAATAGGATGACACATATGAATAAGTAGATCCCGGATCAAATAGCATTGAAACATCTCTAATACATATCGCAACAGTACATGTAATGTCTGCATCTGAAGTCTCAACCTCCAAACTTGCCGCTGGCTGATCCCTACTGCTGGCGGTCTAGACTCAACCTCTAAGACCTCTACCCCTGTCTCTAGACGGCTGGGTAAGCTATGGAACCTTTGGTGCCCGGATCCAAGCACAATAACTCTAATACTAAGAGCTACTCAGAGCTCTATGGCAAAATTTGACCATGTGCCTCAGATCACCACAAGCATGGCAGGACCTCGACTGCTGCGGCCGAGAACCCCTCAGCCTCGAGCAGGCCCTCCTGGGGTGACCATACTCTCCACACTCATAATATCTACACACATTCTGCAACTGAGGAAACTGAGGTTGGCCTTATCGTCCTGAACGATCACCTGAAGTACCATGAGTGACATGGGGAGCAGACTGAAAGGGCCTAGATGGATAGCCTCTACCATAAAAACCTCTACCTCCAGAAGAGATTCCACTGAATATGTCTGCCTGACGGGGCCTCTTGTCCGATCGATGACCGCCTCGCTGTGGCAGTACCACCTCAACTCCACGGCCCTTATTGTCTGTCTCCTAAAAAGGGACCTCACTCCTGGCCTGAGCTGCTGCACCCGACTGACCTACCACCGCTGGCTGAGACCCTGGAAGAAAACCCACTCGAAAAACACACTCCACAAGATCCACTAATATGACTAAAGTGTCTTGAAGAATTGGGGTGGCTATGAACCCTTCTGAACCTGAGCTGGGCCTACCAGAATGGCTGGAGATAGAACCTCCTCACCGTAGTCAACAGGAGGCTCCACCGCTAGGACTGCTACTCGGGGATGAGCTCTGACCTGGCTTCAGCCTCTCCCTCTACCCCTTGTAGGAGCTGCTGCTGGAGACTCGGGCTGCTATGCGGTAGAAGAGGAAGTGTGTGTTCTCTCCATCTGCAAAAGAATAGAGTGGAAATTCAATAGGTGTTTGAGGAATGGAAACGCACGACCAGAAAGAACAAGGTGAAATTTGCCTAACTTTGTAGCCTATGGGGGATAAATACAGACGTCTACGTACCGATCCCTCAGACTCTACTGAGTTAATCTGTAAGTTGTGAGGCCCAAAGTAACCTAGTGCTCTGATACCAACTTGTCATGACCCGGATTTCCCACCTTTGGGAGTCGTGATGGCGCCTACTATCGAAGCTAGGCAAGCCGGATTTTTAACAACACCTCACTAATATTTATCAAAAACAACAAAAAATACGAAAACATTAAAATAAAGCGGAAGACTAAAAAAATACTTGATAACTGGACACTGAAATATATAACCCCAACTTACACTTCTACCCAGAAATTGGTGTCACCATTCACATACTACTATACTGAAACAAAGGTCTGAAGAAATACATATGATTGTTTGTACCGAATACATGGAACAACAGGATAAAGTAAAGATAGAGAGGGTGTTGGGCCTGCCGACGCCTGCAAGCTACCTCAGTGTCTCTCCGATCAGAATGCTAACACATGCACCGCTGCTGGTACTGCTGATCGAATCATGTATCTGTGCAAAAGAGCGCTGACTGTAGAATTAGCACAACCAACCCCATGTGATGGTAAGTGCCTAGCCTAACCCCGACGAAGTAGTAGCGAGGCTAGACAGGACTACCACATAAATCTATGCATTTCAACATATACGCGCAATAGAAGAGGATACATAAATTTAAACAATTAAGAGTGAAGGGAGCATTCTATGAGGGGGTGAAGCAGTTCAAATATAAAATCAACAGTTAGAAAAAGAAACTGTACAACAACAATAATCTATAGAAGCAGAATAACCAACAGTTTCACGGCACTACCCATTGTGTTTTTACTCTCGTTCTGACCAAAATAATCAATTAAAGTGTACGACATCACCCATCATACTTTATCACTCTTCCTCACCCAGTCAATAGCATAAAGTAAGCCCATGGTTACACGACATCATCCATCGTACTTTATCACTCTTCCTCACCTAGTCCATAGTATGGAGTAAATCAATGGTTACACGGGATCACCCATCATGCTTTATCACTCAGCCTCACCCAAGAAATAATAATAAGCAAATCAATGGTTACACAACATCATCCACAGTGCTTTATCGCTCATCCTCACCCAAACAATAATCACAAACAATAGGGAGGGGATATAAATGAAACTGTAATAATGACCCCACCAAGGGGAACACAAACAACAGATGAGTCCCGGCAAGGGTACAACTAACAGCTCAACTATCCCGGCAAGGAAAAAATTCAAGGAATACCTAAATCCCGGCAAGGGAATGATCACAGTACTCTCGCTTTTAAACACTTAGCTGCCAACAAGTGCTAAGTTCATATCATATGAACCAAATCAATTCAAACAAGAAACTGCGTCACACTATTCGAAATAAAGGCAATTAAAACCCACGGTCATGCTAGACTCAGGTGCATAGGTAAACGTCACCATGCTTATACACCGACTCCACACTTAGCACGTAGCAAGTAATATCCTAATCCTATTCCCTCGAGTCAAAGTTAGAACAAACACTTACCTCGAAAGCTCCAAACTCAACTCAAGCCTCTATTATAGCTTTACTCTTCGAATTCATCACAAAATCGCTTGAATCTAGTCACAAATTACCCAAATGTATCAACAAATGCTAGTTAAATCAATTTGAATGCATAAGATTGAATTTCACAACGTTTTGCCCAAAAATTTCCAAAACTCCCCCGTGCCCGCGTTGTCAAAACCTGAGGTTCTAACATGAATCCGGTTACCCATTCCCCCGCGAATCCAAATATATAATTGGTTTTGAAATCAGACCTCCAATTGGGATCCAACTCCCCAAAATTTGAAAGGCTTAGGTTCCACCCAAAACCCCAAATTCCCATTTGTGAAAACCTTTTATTGAAGTTGAAATCATGTTATAAGATGTTAAGGAGAAAGGAAATTAAATTAGAAATCACTTACCAATCATTTAGAAGGACAAAACTCATTTGAAAAATCGCCTCTTAGGTTTGGGTTTTTTCGAAAAGTGGAAAAATAGCTTAAATTTTGAAATTTTGTACCTTTCTGAGGACTTGCGGACCACACAAAAATGTGCTGCGGCCGCGCCGAGCGGGAGGAAAAACAATTAGGATTTTCTTAACCCTCCCAGCGCGGACCGCACTATTTTGGTGCGCGGCTGCATTGGTAAACCTGAATCCCTTCAGACTCAAGCCACGCGGGCCGTACAAAAAGGAATCGCGGCTGCGCGGCTGTTGCACGGACCGCACGGAAATAACTGCGGCCACGCTGTTGTCTGCAACACCTGAACCTGTTTTTCTCTAAGTTAAAACCACCCCGAACCACCTTCGAATCACTCTCGAGCCCTCGGGGCTCCCAACCAATCACACACACTAACTTATTAACATCCTACGCACTTAGACGAGCCATCAAATTGCCAAAATAACATCAAAATAAACGAATCAATCCCAAAACTCATAATTTCCATTTCAAAGTTCATAACTTCCAAGTTTTCCATTTTTAATCCGAAACACGTCAAACGATGTGCGATTTCGACCAAATTTCAGAGAAAACGCTTAAAGCTCATTTAAGACATGATCGAGCATCGGAACCAAAATACGAGCCCCATACATATATTTTCTAGCTCCTTTTCATTTAATTTTTTCATATCATTTCAAGGTTAATAATTTCTTTCTAAAAATTACGTATCAGGCCTTTGACCTCGGATTTTGATATTGGGAATACGCCTGAGTCCCATATTTTCCTACGTTCCCTCCGGGACCGTCACATCACAGGTCCGGGTCCGTTTATCCAAAATATTGACCAAAGTCAACTATATCAATATTATTACCAAAATTCATAGTTTTTAACACAAAGTTCATATCTTTCAACATAAAAATTTTCCGGCTTCATGCCCGAGCTGCACACACAAATCCAGACGACCAAATAATAGATTTTCAAGGCTTCGGAAGCACGGAGAAAGGGAGAATTACGTTTAACCTCGTGAATTTTCTCTTCCCTAGCTCACTCTTGTTTTCTTTTTATTTTTATTTTTCTATTCTTTTTCCTATTCTAGAAGCTAAAACAAACATATGCACAGGTAGCACGTAGGATGCATCGGGATAGTCTTTTTTTTTAAAAAAAATTAGGGATACCTGTCCTAGACGGTCCCAACCCTTATGTTGAGTCCCCAAAGTAGATGCGCGTGATGCAAACAAAGATTCCTACTAGGGATCCGGAATGAGGATATGTTATTCTAGGTTTAGAAACACATGTATGAAGGTCTAGACTAGGGTTACCCGAGCGGATAGCTCGAGCAGGAGGGGGCAGCGTACCGAGTATACAGAAGCTTCACCGGCTTTGCAACTTGTCTGAACCTCATTCTAAAATTGGGTGTGACTAACTGAAAGGAAGTCACACGAAGTGCACACTTCCTAGATGATTTCGAAGACTCAAGGAGAATAGGGTTTCATAACAATTTGTACACAGTCCAAACAATATCGAAGCGGTTAAAAGCGACATTTAGCACATTAGGCTCAAACATGTGAAAATCCGATAAACGAAATAAAGCCAAGTATAATAGTTATTCTAAGCTCAAATTATTGAATCCTAAACTAGAGGTTCTGGGCTCTTATCCCCAATAGAGTCGGCAGAGCATTCACACCTCATTTTTACCACCCGAGGGGTATACATGGTAGTTATTCCAATTAAAGTGATATTAATCGAAATGGAATTATTTATTTAATATCTTGAGAGTTGCCACTTGGAATATTTTATTTGGTGTCCCAAGTCACCGGTTTATATTAAAATCCCAAATCGAGAAAATTTAAAATTATTTAAAATTTTGCGAACCAGATATTCTAGATAAGGAATTTTGTTAACCTTGGAGAAGGTGTTAGGCATTTTCGGGTTCTGTGATTCGAGCACGATCACTTAAACTATTAAAATTGTCCTAATTATCTGATTAATTACATTTTGAAAGCTATTCTGTATTTATAACTTTATAATCACTTTTATTTATATAAAATTGCTTTTTAGGACTTACGGAATTTATTTCTTAAACAAGTTACGATTGTTGTACACTTTTCATTTTGGAACACACCGCAAACCACACTACATGAAATGCACCCGCGGTTCGTGACATGTTAATTTATTAATATTTGAAGTTGTTATGATCGGGTCACATGAAATGCACACCCTATTTTGGAAATTAAGTATCATAACTATGTCACGGGAACCATGCCCATACTCACGATGATTTATTTTATTATGACATGCCTAAATCAAACTACGAATGTTCATGTCAAAACCTGGATTTTTCACCCTCGGGAGTCGTGATGGTGCCTACTCGTAGAAGCTAGGCAAGCCGTGAACTTAGAAATCATTAACACATTTGTTTTAAATCTTCTTATTATATTAAGCAGAAATAAACAGTTAAATAAAAGAGGAATATGAAATTTAGCGGAAGTCTTAAATAAGTATAAAACCAAAATATCTTGAAGGCCAACACATGCCTCTAACAAGAACATGGTGTCCCAACATCCACGGACTACTAATGTACTACATACAACAGATTGAAGGAAAAATAACATTGCCTTTCTGGAATACATAAGATAACAGAACATAATATAAGATAGAGAGATGTTGGGTCTGCGGATGCCTACAAGGCTACCTCGGTGTCTCGGTGGACTGAAGGCTGGCCCCCGAGCTACTACTGCTTACCAAAGGCTGCTTCGGTATCTGCACATAAGTCCAGAGTGTAGAATCAACACAACAGGCTCCATGTGCTGGTAGGGGTGTGGCGTAAACCTGGCGAGGTAGTGACGATGCTAGGACCAGACTTCAGATAAAACTTGTGCAGTTATATAATATACAACGAAAAAATAAATAGTAAATAATAATTTAAAAGGGAGGGGGGTACATGCTTCGGGGAACATATCAACCTAGCAAAAATCGAATAGATATATGAATGAACAGTACTGTATCTATACCAATTCAATAATATTACTATTGCGGTGCGCAACCTGATCCCTTATCATTTAACAATGCTACAGCGTGCAACCCGAATATAAATATATATATATAATAAAAAAAGTTTGGCGTGCAGCCCATTTTTAATACACAACATACAGTAATCATAAAAACAGTCTCGGCAGGGGATCAAAGTAAAATATACTATCCCGGCAAGGGAGCTCAATAGTACAAGTACATACGTTCTGGTGAGGGTGAATCAGCTATAACCAATCTCAACTCAACTCCTAATCATCTCAATTATCACCATTTCTCAATCATAAGTAGATCCTATGATAAATAAACTAAGTCTTTGCTCAATACCAAGTATATACGCGCTATTGCATAGTATCGTTCAAGAATACAACAAGTAAGTTTAAGATTCACGGCCATATTTGACACCAATGTATAGATACACGTCACCATGCCTATACATTATACTCAACAAGAAGAAAATAGAAAATACTACTCAACTCCTAATCCCTCAAGTTAAGGTTAGACCGAACACTTACCTCAAACTTCCACGGCCAACTCAATCCTCAGTTACCACCGTTCCTTTCGAATTTGGCTCCAACACAATCGTATCAATGCATAATCAATTTAATAACATCAATAAATGCTAAGTAATCCAATTCCAATGCCTAATTATAGCTTTCTAATCATTCATCCAAAAATCCTAAAATTGACTGGGGCCCGCTTGGTCAAAACACGAGGTTCGGACAAAAATCAAATCACCCATTCACCCACGAGCCCAAATGTAAAAATATTTCCAGAATTTAACCCCAAAATGAGGTCTTAATGACCATTAATCAAATAGTCATAACTATACCTAATCCCTAATCTTTTACCCTTAATCACATGTTTTAGGCCTAGAAATCTAACAGATGTTGATGAAAATGGAAGAAAACAAGTTAAAGATTACATACCTAAGAGATTATGGTGAAGGAATGCTTCAAAATTGCCTAAGAGCTTTGGAGAAGGAGTTTATGAAGTTTTTTTATGAAATCCCGTAAGGCTACTGTTCTGGAATTTAAGATTTAACAGGGCGAATTTACTCTACGCGATCGTGACAGACCCTTCGCATTCGTGATGGCTCAGGCTGGTTAAGACTTCGCATTCGCGTAAACGGGCTAGCATTTGCGAAGCTTTAGCTTCTCAAGCTCTCTGGTTCCAGTTCAACAGGTTGCATTCGCGTAAGACAACTACCCCTCCTCCGCCCAGGCCCACTTGTCCTTCGCGTTCGTGTGGCCAGGTATGCGTTCGCGAAGGAATAAACCCACATTGCCTAGCGTTCGCGTAGAAGGCTTTACCTTGAGAAAAAATTAACCCGTCATGTTCACGTGGGTACTTCTGCGAACGCGAAGAAGGATATACCAGAAACGCAACAGCTTAAAACCTGCAATTTTTCTTATGTTCGAAACCTTCCGAAACACATCTGAAACACATCCGAAACACAGCCGAGCCCTCGGCGCTCCTAACCAAACACACGTACTAACTCAACAACATCATATGAGCTTATCCATGCAATAAAGTTGCCAAAATAACCTCAATAACAATAAATTAAATTTCAAAATCAAAGGATTTTTCTCAAACTTCTTCAAGCGTCAACTTTAGCAATTTAGGTCTGAATCACGTCAAACGAACTCCGTTTTCAACCAAATTTTGACAGAAATGACTTAAACAATATATAAGACCTGTACCGGGCACCAGAACAAAAAAACAGGCCTGATACCACCTTGTTCTAATATAATTCCTTTTCAAATTTCCTTGAACAATTTCAGAAAACAATTTTCCTTCAAGAATTCATTTCTTGGGCTTGCGACCTCGGAATTCGATTCCGGGCATACGTCCAAGTCCAATATTTTTGTGCGGAACCACCAGGATTGCTAAATCACGTGTCTGGATCCGTTTATCCAAATTATTGACCGAAGTTAAATTTACTCATTTTATAATCAAAACTTAGCATTTTCCACAGATTTTCATATTTAAGCTTTCCGGCTACATGCCCGGACTACACACGCAATTCAAGGTGATAATAAATGAGGTTTTCAAGGCCTTGGAAATAGAATTCAATTAAAATAAAGTGATGATCCTTTGGGTCATCATATTTTCCACCTCTAAAACAACCGTTCATCCTCGAACGGAGATAAGAAGGAAGTACCCGAGTCAGGGAAAGATAAGGAAAACGGCTTCATATATCGGACTCGGACTATCAGGTCGATGCCTTAGGGGGCTGACCTCTCCACTGAACACGAACAGAAGGAAAACTCTTCGACCTCAACTGACGAACCTGTAGGTCTATAGTGGCTACCATCTCCTCCTCGTACGACAAGTCTTTGTCCAACTAGACAGTGCTGGAATCTAACACGTGGGATGGATCGCCGTGATACTTCTGAAGCATGGACACATAAAAGACTAGATGCACGTCTGATAAGCTCGGAGGCAATGCAAGTATATAAGCCACCTCACCCACTCGATCAAGAATCTCAAATGGACCAATTAACCTAGGGCTAAGCTTGCCCTTCTTCCCAAATCTTTTCCCGCCCTTGATAGGCATCACTCAAAGCAATACTCACTCACCCACCATAAAAGCCACATCTCAAACCTTTCGGTCTGTAACGCTTTTGCCTAGACTGAGCTGTACGAAGCCTGTCCTGAATGATGCTGACCTTGTCCAAGGCCTCTTGAACCAGATCTATGCCCAACAACCGAGCCTCCTCGATCAAACCATCCAACCGGATATCGACACCGCCTACCATAAAAGCCTCATAAGGAGCCATTTGGATACTCGACTGGTAGCTATTGTAGGCAAACTTTGCTAAAGGCAAGAACTAATCCCATGAACCTCCAAAGTCAATGGCACAAGCTCGGAGCATATCCTTCAAAATCTGAGTAGTCCGTTCAGATGAAATATTTTACTCAACTCAACCTGGGTGCCCAACTCTTGCTGAACTTTTCTCCTGAAACGCAAGGTAAACTACGTACCTCGGGACCATGAAGACGAACAATCTCCTCGAATGAAATGCGCTGACTTGGTCAACCTATCAACAATGACCCATACTGCATCGAATTTCCTTCGAGTTTTCGGGGGTCTAACAACGAAGTCCATATTGATCTTCTCCTACTTCCACTGGGGAAGCTCAATCCTTTAAAACAATACACCAGGTCTCAGATGCTCATACTTAACCAACTGATAATTCAAACATCGAGCCACATATGTAACGATATCATTCTTCATTCTATGCCACCAATAATGCTGCCACAATCCTGATACATCTTTGCGATTCCCGGATGAATAGAGTACCGTGAGCTATAGGCCTCATCTAAAACTAACTCTCGGAGCGCATCCATATTAGGCATACAAAATCGAACCTGCAAACTCAAAACTCCATCACCATCTAAGGTAACCCGTTTGGCACCTCCTCGCTGCACCGTGTCTCTAAGGACACACAAATGGGGATCATCACAGTGCCGATCACGGATACTTTCCAATAAAGAAGAACAAACGACCATGCAAGCTAATACACTACTAGGCTCAAAAATATCCAACCTCACAAATCGATTGGCCAAAGCCTGAACATCCAAAGAAAGCGGCCTCTCATTGACCGGGATATAAGCAAGACTGCGCATACTAACTGACTTTCATCTCAAGGCATCAGCGCCAACATTGGCCTTTCCTGGGTGATATAAGATAGTGATATCATAATCTTTCAAAAACTCCAACCACCTCCTCTTCCTCAAATTCAACTCCTTTTTCTTGAACAAATACTGAAGGCTCTTATGATCCATAAATACCTCATATGCCACGCCATACATATAATGCATGTGAATCTTTAATGCATGAACAATGGATGCCAACTCCAAATCCTGCACCAGATAGTTCTTCTCATGAATCTTCAACTGCCGCAAAGCATATGCAATGACCTTGCCATCCTGCATAACCACCCCACCAAACCCGATACGAGATGCATCACAATAAACTGTATTAAGGCCCTGAACCTGTGGGAAACACCAACACCGGTGCTATAGTCAGAGCTATCTTGAGCTTCCGAAAGCTCGCCTCATACTCATCCAACCATCTGAACTGGGCACCCTTCTGGGTCAACCTGGTCATCGGGGCTGCGACAGATGAGAACCCCTCCATGAACTGATGATAGTAGCCTGCCAACCCGAATGACATAACTAAAAACTCGGTTCATCAAATCCATAAAAGTTGCTGGGGAATTGGTCAACCAGAATGACATAACTAAAAACTCATAATTCCTATACCAAGTGCGGAAAGTTGTCTTTGGGACGTCAGATGCCCTAATCGTCAACTGATGGTAGCCCGATCTCAAGTCAATCTTTAACAATATGTTGTCACCCTGAAATTGATCAAACAAATCATCAATCCTCGGTAATGGATACTTATTCTTGATTATAACCTTGTTCAACTCCCGGTAATCAATGCGCATTCTCATTGATCCATCCTTTTTCTTAACAAACAATACTGGTATACCCCAAGGCGAAACAATGGGTCTAATGAAACCCTTCTCCAACAAGTGTTGCAACTGCTCCTTCAACTCCACCGGGGCCATACGATACAACGGGATAGAAATGGACTAAGTGACCGAAGCCAAATCCATGCAAAAGTTAATATCCCTATCAGGCGGCATACCCGGCAGCTCTAAAGGGAATACCTCGGGGAACTCATGAACAACGGGCAAAGAATCAATTGATGGAACCTCAGCACTAGAATCATGAACATAAACCAAATAGTCCAAATCACCCTTCTCGACCATACGCAGAGCCTTCACATAAGAGATAAAACTATGCGTATAATGACCATGAGTCCGTCTCCACTCTAAACGACGCATACCTGATAAAGCTAAGGTCACAGTCTTGCCATGACAATCCAAGATAGTGTGGTAAGGTGATAAACAGTCCATCCCTAATTTAACATCGAACCAAAATAGTACCTGTGATCACCGCATTTGAAGCCTCAAGCTCGGGCTTGGATGGAAGAGCATAACATCGGGGCTAGGCCCTGCCACTTGGACTACCTCTCTGGGATAGCCTGCATCTGGTTGGCCTCCATCTTTGGCGATCTAAGATCCACCCTCTAAATCCTCTACCTCCACCTCTAGCACCTCTACCCCTGCCCCTAGCTGGCTGGGTGGTCTGTGGAACATCTACAGCCTGAATCATAGAATGGGAACCCTACTGCTGCGACTGAGTACCTACTAACCTCGAACAAGCCCTCCGGATATGACGGTACTCACCACACTCGCAAAATCCACCTGAATGTTGTGGCTAAGGAAACTGAGATCGACCTTAGTGACCTGAGTGACCACCCGAAAACTCTAGAGTGGCAGTGCGATGATAGGAGCTGGTGGTGCACTATAGGGCTGCTGATCAAAATATTGCATACGAGAACCACGACCACCTGGAGCACCGTGAGAAGCCTGAAGGGCTGACTAAAAGGGCCTAGGAGGATGGCCTCTACCATATAAATCTCTACCTCCAGATGAGGCACCACTGATTCTACCTAAATGTCGGGGCCTTTTATCTAACGCATGATTACCTCCCTGCAATAGAATCATCTCAACTCTGTAGGCCATATTGGCCGCCTCATGAAAAGTGATCTCACTCTCAGCCTCCTTAGCCATCAGACGGCGAATCAGGTAGGAAGTATGACAAGAGCATGACGAGCTAAGTCGGTGAACCTAGTCTCATACTGAGTAATTGTCATGGGTCCCTGCTGTAGGTGCTCAAACTGCCTCCGATAGGCCTCTCTCTAAGAAACGAGGAGAAAATTCTCCAGAAATAACTGTGTGAATTGCTCCCAAGTCAAAGATGGCAAACTGGCTGGTCTAGCTAAGTAATAATCCCTTTTCCAAGTCTTGGCGGATCCATACAAGCGAAATGTAGCGAAATCGGCCCCACTAGTCTCAACTGTCCCCATGTTCCTAAGAACCTCATAACAGCAGTCTAGATAATCTTGAGGTCCTCAGTAGATGCTCCTTTGAAAGTAGAAGAAGAGCTTGGTAAACCTATCCAGCCTCCACAAAGCATCAGCAGACATGGCTACTCTATCGCCAGTCTGAGCTACTACACGTAGCTGAACTACTCCAACTGGCTGAACAACTCGAGTTCTGAGTCCCTTCTCCAGCCTGAGAGACAGCTGGTGCTATAGGAAGCAAACCTTCTCGGGTGACACTCTCCATGAGGCCAACTAGTTGGACCAGAGCATCCTGAAGAACTAGGATAGCGATAAACCCCTCTAGGAACTGAGCTGGGCCTACCGAAACTGCTTGGGCCAAAACCTCTACATCAAAATCAACCTGAGGCTCCTCCACTAGTGCTGCTGCTTGGTGCTGAGATCTGCCCCTGCCTCGTCCTCTAGCACGGCCTCAGCCTTGCTCTTTGACCCTCGTGGGAGATGCTGTGTCATGACCGGAAATTCCCACCTCGGGAGTCGTGATGGTGCCTACTCATGAAAGCTAGGCAAGCCATGAACATTTGCAGCATTATCCTATCTCATTTTATACATGTTTAAAGTAATTAAATAACCGATGAATAAGCTAATAAACAACAGTGATCTACAAAAGATTGCGGAAGTCTAAATTAAAATATAGAAATAGCATCTGAAACATCAATACAAATCTCTACCCAGTACCTAGTGTCACAACGTTTCACAGATTATCTAGGAATGCTAAATACAAAAGTCTGAACAATATAAATAAACTCTGTCTCGGTACAAGGGAAATAGGGAAGGAAAAGGTAGAAGAGATGTCGTACCTGCAGACACATGCAGGACTACCTCAGGAATCTCGTTGACTAAAGGATTGCTCCCTGGATACTGTTGCGCATCGTAAGCTGCTCCGACACCTAGATCTATGCAAAAGAGCACAGAGTGTAGCATCAGCACAACTGACCCGTATACTGGTATGTATCTGGCCTAACCCCGGCGAGGTAATGACGAGGGTAGAACCAGCCTCCAGATAAACCTGGGCAGAATATATATATATATATATATATATATATATATATATGTGTGTGTGTGTGTGTGTGTGTGTGTGTGTGTATGTGTGTGTGTGTGTGTGTGTGTGTACAAACACAACGGAGAAACAGCAAAAATAAACAATTAAAGCTTAGAGGGGGAACTTGCATAGCGGATAACAGCTAAAAGCAGAATATTAGGAATAATAAGGGAAAACTACATTTTTAACTTCTAACACTGAATAAGGAAAAAAACCAACTTCCATTTTCAGTTTTATCCTGTTGCAGTTGTGCTACCCGGTCCCATTTCATCATATTTTGTGGTAGCCGTACCACAGGCTCCCATTTCATCTTATCTTGTGGTAGGCGTGCCACCCGCTCCTATTTCATTTCATATCATAATTAGAAGGAATCCCAGCAAGGGAACATAAGCAAATAATGACTTCTCGGCAAGGGAGTGAAAGCAATATAATAATTTCCCGGCAAGGGAACAAATATCAGAATAATCATCCCGGCAAGGGAGAAGCAGTTATAACCAATATCAACTTAGCTATTACTCAGCCCAATTAATGGTAAAACTCAATCACAAATAAGATTTATGAGTATAAGAGGAATCTCTGCTCAATATAGAAGATCATTAATTAAATCATTCGAAATATCATTTAAGAACACAACATCTTTCAATTTATGACTCACGGTCATTCTTGACACCAACGTATAGATACTCCTCACCATGCCTATTTATCGTATTCAATAAGAAGCAACTAGCAAATATGACTCAACTCCTAACCCCTAAATCTAAGGTTAGACCGAACACTCACCTTAAACTTTCACGGCCAATTCAATCCACAACAACTGCTTTCCCTCTCGAATTCGGCTCCAACTCAATCAAATCTATACTATAATGATTCCATGGGATCAATATATGTTAAATAAATCAAACCCAATGGTTAAATATAGATTTCCAAGCTTTCTTCCCAACAGGCAAAAAATCGACCCCGGGCCCGCTTGGTCAAAACACGAGGTTGGAACCAAATTCATATATATTTTGTTTTCAAATCCGACCCCAAAACGAGGTCTAAATCAAGAAAAACTAAAAATCTCAAACTCTACCCAATTCTCTCTAATTTTACCCTAAATTACATTATTTAAGCTTAGTAATTTGATAAATAATGATGGAAAATGAAGAAAACGAGTTACAATTTACTAACCCGAAAGGTCTTGATGAAAGGAAGCGTCAATGGACGTCTAAGTGCTTGGAGAACAAAGGATTTCGTGTATTTCTTTGTGAAAGACCCGCAACTACTGTTTTGAAATTTAATATGATTGGGCAAAACTTTGTCGTTTGCGTTCGCGGCAAGTGAGTCGCATTCACAAAGAGTAAAATGGGCAAGTCAACGTGAACGCGGAAGGTGAAACGCGAACGCGTAGAAGGAATTTGCTAGGGTCCAGGTATTTGGTCTATACGAACGTGTGAGAACACACGCGAATGCGATGAAGGAGGCTGCAAACTTACGCGATCGCGAGAGCTGGGTCTCGAACGCGGGAGAAAAGGAGCGAATGCAAAGAAGGAAATGCATGTGCAATTGTTGCAGATTTTCTGCAATTTCTCTAAGTTCAGAAACAACCCTGGAACACCTCCGAAACACTCCCGAGCCCTCGAGGCTCCTAACCAAGCACACACACACTAACTCAACCACATCCTACAAACTTAACCGTACGATCAAATCGCCAAAATAATATAAAAAATAACTAATCAAACCTCAAAATCACTAGTTTTTCTTCAAACTTCATAAGCTTTCAAACATAGAGTTCTAGGTGCGAAACGAGTCAAACGACGTCCAATTTCAGCCAAACATCACAGAAATATCTTAAGACGCATATAAGATCTATACCGGGTGCCGGAACCAAAATACGGGCCCGATACCAACACATTTTAATCAATTTTCATTTCAAATTTCCTTAATAATTTCAAAAACAAATTTCTTTTAAAACTTCATTTCTCGGGCTCGGGACCTCGAATTTGGATTCCGGGCATATGCTCTAGTCCCATATTTTTCCCAGACCCACTAGGACCATCAAATCACAGGTCCTGGTCCGTTCAC
Source organism: Nicotiana benthamiana (assembly GCA_034376525.1). Lineage (NCBI taxonomy): Eukaryota > Viridiplantae > Streptophyta > Magnoliopsida > Solanales > Solanaceae > Nicotiana > Nicotiana benthamiana. The sequence goes on from CM067336.1 coordinate 120,870,970, forward strand.
CCAAAATGTTCACCAAAGTCAAACTTACTAATTTTAATACTAGATTTTAGCCTTTTTCATAGAATTTCACAATTAAGATTTTCGGCTATGCGCCCGGACTAGGCACACAAATCAGGACGACTAAAAATAAAATTTCCAAGTCCTCGAAAGCATGGAATGAGAAAGAAAATAAGCGATGACCCCTTTGGGTCATCACATTGTCCACCTCTAAAATAATTGTTCGTCCTCGAACGAACAAAAGAATGAAGTACCTGAGTCGGGAAATAGATGAGTATAACGCCTCCGCATATCAGACTCGGACTCCCAGGTCGATGCCTCGGGAGGCTGGCCTCTCCTTTGAACATGCACTGAAGGAAAACTCTTTGATCTCAACTGCTAAATTTGCCGGTCTGGAACAGCCACCGACTCCTCCTCATAGGACAGATCCTTGTCCAACTGGACAGTGCTGAAATCTAACACATGGGATGGATTGCCGTGATACTTCCGAAGCATGGACATGTGAAACACTGGATGCACAATTGACAAGCTACGTAGCAAGGCAAGTCTATAAGCTACCTCTCCCACATGATCGAGAATCTCAAATGGACCAATGAACCTAGGGCTAAGCTTTCCCTTCTTCCTGAATCTTATCACGCCCATCATAGACAGCACTCGGAGCAACACTCGCTCACCAACCATGAAAGCCACATCTCGAACCTTGCGATCTGCATAGCTCTTTTTCCTGGACTGAGCTAGACGAAGCCTATCCTGAATGATCTTGACCATGTCCAAGGCCTCCAGAACAAAATTCGTACCCAATAACCGAGCCTCCCCCAGCTCAAACCATCCAACTGGAGATCGATACCGCCTTCCATACAATGCCGCATAAGGAGCCATATGGATTTTGGACTAATAATTGTTGTTGTAGGTGAATGTTGCTAAAGGCAAAAACAGGTCCTGGCTGGAAAAGCATAATATCGGGGCTGGGCACTACCTCCCTTAACTATATCTATGGGACGATCGGTTGCTGGCTGGCCTATACCTTTGGGGGTATGAGCTCCACCTCTATGACCTCTACCTCCACCTCTAGCACCTCAACCCCTGCATCTAGCTAGCTGTGCGGCCTGTGGAACCTCTGGTGCCTGAATCATAGAATGAGAACTCTGATGTTAAGAGCCACTCGAAGCTCGAGGGCAATACCTGGCAATGTGCTGCGTGTAGCCACAAGTGAAATACGTCCTCGACTGCAGGGGATGACGACCTTGGAAACTCTGACGTGGTAGTACACTGATAGGTGCTGGTGGTGCACTGTAAGGCTACTGATAAGAATAATGCGGTTGCGAACCACGACCACCTGAAGCACCATGAGAGACCTGGAGAGGTGACTGAAAAGGCCTAGGCGGATGGACTCTACCATATGAATCTCTACCTCCAGATGAGGTACTACTGAATCTGTCCGAGTGACGGCGCTTCTTATCCGACCCATGACCTCCTCCCTGTGATAGAGCCATCTCAACTCCTTGGGTCGCATTGGCCGCCTCCTGAAAAGTGATCTCAATCCCGGCCCCATAGCCATCTGGAAACAAATTAGCTGAATCAAACTATCAATAAACCTCATCAGCCTAATCAACCTGAGGCTCCGCCACTGGGGCTGGTGTTCGGGGCTGAGCTGTGCCCCTGCCTCGACCTTTAGCATGACCTCAGCCTCACCCTCTGCCCCTGGTGGGAGCTAGTGCTGGGGGCTCGGGCTACTGAGTGGTAGAAGAGGAAGCACGTGTCCTCGCCATCTGTGAAAAAACAATGTAGAAAGGCAATCAGTATTTGAGAAATAAAACCGCACGACAATAAAGAACAAATATGAAGTTTTTCCTAACTCTGTAGCCTCTAGGGAATAATAATGGATGTCTCTATACCGATCCCTCCGACTCTACCAACTTTGTCAGTGAGTTTTGAGGCCTATGTAAATTAGAGCTCTAATACCAACTTGTCACGACCCGAAATCCCCACCCGGAGAGTCGTGATGGTGCCTACTCGTGAAAGCTAGTCAAGCCATGAACATTTGCAACATTATCCTATCTAATTTTATACATGTTTAAAGCCATTAAATGATTGATGAATAAGAAAATAAAAGAGAGTGATCAGTAAAAGATAGCGAAATTCTAAATTAAAATATAGAAACACCCAGAAATATCAATAGAAGTCTCTACCCAGCACCTGATGTCACAACGTTTCACGGACTATCTAGGAATGCTAAATACCAAAGTCTAAACAATATAAATAAACTTTGTCTCGGTACAAGGGAAAAAGGGCAGGAAAAGGTAGAAGAGATCATGGGCCTACAGACGCATTGAGGACTACCTTGGGAATCTCGTGGACTGATGGACTGCTCCCTGGCTACCACTCCGTATAGTAAGCTGCTCCGACACCTAGATCTGTGCAAAAGAGCACAGAGTGTAGCATCAACACAACGACCCCATGTGTCGGTAAGTGTCTAACTTAATTCCGGCGAGGTAGTGACGAGACTAGAACCAAACTCCGGATAAATGTGAGCAGATATATATACAAATACAACGGAGAAACAACAGACATAAATAATTAAAGCTCGAAGGGAGAAAAAGCCTAGGGGATAACAACTAAAAACAGAATATTAGGAATAAGTGAAAACTACGTTTTTAACTTCTAACATAGAATAAAGAAATAGAACAACTTCCATACGAGGTTTCTTTGCAAAATGCCAAAAATTGATCTCGAACCCGCTTGGTCAAAATACGAGGTTCGGACCAAATTCATATCACCCATTCCCCCACGAGCCTGAATATATATATACATTTCAAATTCGACCCCAAAAGGAGGATTAAATCAAGAAAAAATAATAAGCCCTAACTCTACCAAATTCCCCCATACTCTACTCTAGATTACATGATTTAAGCTTAGGAATTTGATAAATAATGATGGAAAATGAAGAAAACGAGTTGGAATTTACTAACCAAAAAGGTCTTGATTAAAGGAGTTCATGTATTTTGTGAAAGATCTACAACTACTGTTATGAAATTTAATATGACTGGGAAAAACTTTGCCCTTCGCGTTCACAGGAAATGAGCCGTGTTCGCGAAGGGTAAACTAGGCAGGTCAACGCGAACGAAGAATATGAAACCCGAACGCGTAGAAGGAATTTGCTGGGCTCCAGGTATTTGGTCTATGCAAACGCGTGAGAACACACACGAACGCGATGAAGGAGGCTGCAAACTTACGCGATCATGAGATCTGGGTCGCAAATGCGAAGGAAGGGAGACTAAGGCATCACGAACGCGGGAGAAAAGGCGCGAACGCGAAGAAGGAAATGCATGTGCACCTATTGCAGATTTTCTGCAATTTCTCTAAGTTCAAAAACCACCCCGGAACACCTCCGAAACACACCCGAGCCCTCGGGGCTCCTAAACAAAATACACACACGAACTCAACTACATCCTACGAACTTAACCGTGCGATCCAATCGCCAAAATAACCAAAAAACAACGAATCAAACTCAAAATCACTAGTTTTTCTTCAAACTTCATAAACTTTCAAACTTAGAGTTTTAGGTCCTAATCATGTCAAACGACGTCTGATTTCTACCAAACTTCACAGAAATATCTTAAAACACATATAAGAACTGTACCGGGTACTGGAACCAAAATATGGGCCCGATACCAGCACGTTCTAATCAATTTTCATTTCAAATTTCTATAAAAAATTCTGAAAAACAATATCTTTTAAAGAAATTAGTTCTCGAGCTCCGAACCTCGGAATTTGATTCCGGGCATACGGCCGAGTCCCATATTATTCCACAAACCCTCTAGGACCGTCAAATCACGGTTACGGGTCCGTTCAGCCAAATATTAACCAAAGTCCAATTTACTCATTTTAATACTACAATTTAGCATTTTTTACAGAATTTAACATATAAGCTTTTCGGCTATGCGTCCGGACTATACACATAAAACGAGGCGGCTAAAAAGGATGTTTCCAAGGCCTCGAAAGCAAAAAATGAGAAAGAAAATAGGTGATATCCCCTTTGGTTCGTCACTCGTTGTTGGGGGATCGGGCTGCTGAGCGGTAGATGAGGAAGCATGTGTTCTCGCCATTCGCGAAAGAACAGAGTAGAAATCAAATTAGCATTGAGAAACAAAACTGCATGATAAGAAAGAACAAATGTGAAGTTTTCCAAACTCTGTAGCCTCTGGGGGGAAAATACAGACGTCTCTGTACCGATCTCTTAGACTCTACTGAGCTTGTTCCTGAATTGTGAGACCTACATAACCTAAAGCTCTGATACCAACTTGTCATGAATGGGAGTCGTGATGGCACTGACTCGTAGAAGCTAGAAAAGCCATGAACTTAGAAATTATTAACTCTTTTGTATTAAACTTCTTACCAGTTATATTAACCAAAAATAAAAAGTTAAATAACAACAGAATACAAAATTTAGTGGAAGTCTTAAATAAGTATAAAACCAAAATATCTCGAAGGCCAACACATGCCTCTAACCAAAACCCGATGTCACAACATCCACAGACTACAAAGAGTACTACATACAACAGTTTGAAGGAAAAATAGCAAATGTATGTCTCGAATACATGAGATAACAGAACATAATATAAGATAGAAAAGACGTTGGTCCAGCAGACGCCTGCAAGGCAACCTTAGTGTCTCGGTGGACTGAAGGCTGGCTCTCGAGCTACTACTACTGACCATAGTCTGCTCCGGTATCTGACAAAAGTGCAGAGTGTAGCATCAGCACAACCGACCCCATGTTTTGGTAGGTGTCTGGCCTAACCTCGACGAGGTAGTGATGAGGCTAGGACCAGACTCCAGATAAAACATGTGCAGTTATATAATATACAGCAAAAAGATAAACAGGAAATAATAGTTGAAAAAGGAGGGGGTACATGCTCCGGGGAACATATCAACCTAGCAGAAACCGAATAGATATATGATAAAACAGTACAGTATCTACAACAATTTAATAATACTACTGTTGCGGCGCACAACCCGATCTCTTATCATTTAACACCATTACATCGTGCAATCCGATTCTTATAAATATATATAGTTGTTTCAGTGTGCAATCCGATCTAATATAATAATTGTTACGGCGTGCAATCCGATCCAATATATTATTTGTTGCAGCATGCAATCCGATCCAATATAATAATTGTTGAGGCGTGCAACCCGATCCAATATAATAATTGTTGAGGCGTGCAACCCGATCCAATATATTATCTGTTGAGGCGTGCGACCCGATACATATATATATAAATGTTACGGTGTGCAACGCGTTACAAATATACAGCTTATAGTGATCATAACAACAGTCATGACAAGGGATTAAAGTAAACTATCTTATCCCGGCAAGGAAGCTCAACAGTACAAGTATATTTGTCTCGGCGAGGGTGAATCAGCTATAACGAATCTCACCTCAACTCCTAATCATTTCAATTATCACCATCTCTCAATCACAAGTGGATTCCGCGATAAATAAACAAAGTTTTGCTCAATGCCAAGGATTTACTCACTATCAGTGTTTTAAAAGGTAGGACTATCAGTGTTTTAAAAGGTAGGGGCGTAAAGCGAGGCATTTTGCATATACATCAGCGGGGCGTAAGCCCCATGGGTATTTATTTTTTAATATTTTATATCATAATATAATTATAAAAAATTATTCAATAGGCAAAATCGCATAGAATTTTGAAACGAAAACTATAAATAAGTAATATATATTACTAATTTATATCCCACATTATCTGACAAAATTATATAGAAGTCCAAATAAAGTGAAATTATATAAGTGAAATTATATATAAATGCCAAATAATTATACATATAAGTTAACTCCCATATTATCTAATGAAATTATAAATTCCCAATAAATAAGTAAAATTATATATAAATCTAATCAATACATATAAAAGCATGCATACATATAATCCTATATTATATTTTGAAAGAGAGCAAGAGAAGCACAGAATTTAAAAAACTAATTACATACATATTTACAAACTAATAGTGAAATATAAAAAGAGAGGAAAGTGATAAGTTCAAAAAAATAAAGTTTTTACATGGAGCAAGGAGCAAACCTGTTGAATTTGACATACAGAGAAGAATGAAGTTTTCTGTTGCAAAAGAAGTAATAAATCGTTGCTCTTGGTAGAGGCAGTCTAGCGAAATGAATTGGGAAAGACTTCTAATTTAGGACTGTTATCAATATTAAAAGTTTTACTTTTAAATTTAATATTTTTAGTTCCTTTTTAAAAAGATGTCTCTTGGGCATACGCCTTACGGGACTTTCGCCCCCCACTATCGCCTCGGGGCATTTTCTTTTACGCCTCGCCCCAGGGTTCGTCCCAAGAACGCCTTTTAAAACACTGCTCACTATTGCAACTATAGTATCATTCAAGAATACAACAAGTTTTAGTTTAAGACTCACAGTAATGTTCAACACCAACGTATATATACTCGTCACCATGCATATATCGTACTCAACAAGAAGAAAATAGCAAATTGGACTGGACTCCTAATCACTCAAGCTAAGGTTAGACCGAACACTTACCTCAAAATTTCACGGCCAACTCAATCCTCAATTACTGCATTTCCTTTCGAATTTGGCTCCAACACAATCGTATCTATGCATAATCGATTTAGTAATATAAATAAATGCTAAACAATCCAATTCCAATGCATAATTATAGCTTTCTAATCATTATTCCCAAAAATCCAAAAAATCGACCCGGACCCACTTGGTAAAAATACAAGGTTCGGACTAAAATCAAATTATCCATTCACCCACGAGCACAAATATATTAATTATTTCCAGAATTCGATCCCAGAATGATTTCTAAATCACAATTAATCAAATAGACCTAATTCTACAAAAATTTCTAATTTTCTACTCTTAATCACATGTTTTAGGCCTAGAAGTCTAATAGATGCTGATGCAAAATAGAAGAAAACAAGTTAAGGATTACTTAAGCAAGATATTATGGTGTAGGAATGCTTCAAAAATTACCAAAGAGCTTTGGAGAAGAAGGGGTTATGAAGTTTCTTATTAAATCCTGTAAGGCTACTATTCTAGAATTTTAAGATGTAACTGGCGAATTTACTCTGCGCAATCGCGACAGACCCTTCGCGTTTGCGATGGGTCAGGCTAGTTAAGCCTTCACGTTCGTGTTAATGGGCTCGGTGCGAAGCTCTAGCTTCTCGAGCCCTCGCGTTCGCGTCCAATGGGTCGCGTTCGCGTAAGACAACTACCCCTCCCCTTACCCTCGCCCACTTAACTTTGTATTGGCGTGGCCTGGACCGTGTTCACGAAGGTATAAACCCCATTGCCTTGCATTCACGGCTTGAGCTACGAGTTCACATAGAAGGATTTCCATTCAGAAACAATTAACCCTTCGCGTTCGGGTGGGTACTCCCACAAACGCGAAGAAGGATATACCAGAAACCCAACAGCTGAAAACCTGCAATTTTTCTTAAGTCTGAAACCATCCGAAATACACCCGAGCCCTGGGACTCCTAACCAAACACACGTACCAACTCAATAACATTATACGAACTTATTCGTGCGATCAAATTACATAATTAATCTCAAATAACAACGAATTAAACCTCAAAATCAAAGGATTTTTCTCAAACTTCATAAAAACCAACTTTGGAAATTTAGGTCAGAATAACGTCAAACGGCGTTTTCAAATAAATTTTATATAAATGACTTAAACCATATATAAGACCTATATCATGCGCTGAAACCAAAATATGCGCCCGAACATCTATGTTCTAATAAGATTTCTTTTCAAATTTTCTTAAATATTTTTAGAAAATAGTTTTCCCTTAAAAATTCATTTCTTGGGCTAACGACCTCCGAATTTGATTTCGGGCATACGCTCAAGTCCCATATTTTTCGATGGACACTTCGGGACCTTCGAATTATGGGTTTGGATCCGTTTACTGAAAATGTTGACCAAAGTCAAATTTACTCAGTTTTTAATCAAAACTTAGCACTTTTCACAGATTTTCATATTAAGATTTCTGGCTGCGCGCCCCGACTGCGCGTGCAAGTTGAGGTGATAGTAAATGAGGGTTTTAAGGGCTCGGAAAAGCAAAAGTCAATTGAAAACAAGTGAAGACGCTTTGGTTCGTCACAGTTCAAAGTGTTTTTCCATACTAATTATGAATATTCCAAGTCCTGTTCATACTAGTTTTTGCATTAATATGAAGGCCATAGGTTATGAGGTTCAATTGTATGGCACACCTCAATTTATCTCAAAAGATTTTACTCAAGTGAAGCAAACTACGCATGTTCATGAATTATTTGTATAGACTACTTTGAGATTATTGTGATATAATTGAGTGTTGGATATAAAATTATCTTTGGAACAAGTGTACAGTTTTAGCTATTTAGAATTATAAAGTTATTAGCAATGAAAGAAATTGGGTTCGTGAGCCTTGTTATGGACTGGGCTCAGCAGAAAAGCGACCACTCGGCCCCAGTATTACCTAACAATCAAATCCAAATTCCAAACCTCCTCTTCTCTCATTTCTTAGTTTAATCACTAACCTAAATGATTGCTTCATAAACAAAACCAAACACAGCTTCTTATCCTTAAATATTTAGCACCAAAAATATCTGGCCAACAGGCCTAAATGAACCTAAAATAAGAAAGGCATTTACTAAATTGGGTACAGAAGTAAACAGAGCTTGATCACACCCAATTATACCTTATAAAAAGAATACTGTGGACATTATAAATATAACTTGAGTATTCTGCCCAGATTCGAATCCACAGAGAGTTAACCTATCAATCACTGTCTTTAGACCCACTAAAATCTTGAGAACCAATTTCCCAAACGTTTGAATCACAGTTGATGGTATCTTTAATAACTAAAATTGAAAGTAAATAAACAACTGAAACTAGCATAATGAGAGAACGCTAAGGTAATGATTTCCCATATTGATGAAATTCCTTATGTTTATGCTTCATTCAATTTTACCAACACATATCTACCAATCATGAATGCTCTTCTTACCGTAAATCTCTCCCGAGTAATCACAGTAATATACTATTTGTAATTTCCCGAGATACACTAGCTTTCTTTATTTAACACAATTCACTTTAGATTATATCCAAGGCTTTGTTATCCATAATCCCACCTTTAAACACGCAATTATAGATCCCTCTTATATTTTGGGAGTGGTGTTGTTCAACAATTATCTAAATATGCACTCTCTCCCAAGTTATGTACACTACATAGGCACAACTAATTGTGGATCCTGTCAATTATCTACAACAAATACATAGTTGAACAAATAGAGATTGAAACTAGAAATTGTATTCACATAACAAGAAGTTCATCCCCCAATAGGTTCCATCAAAATCTTAGACAAAGGATTTAGATACTCATCACTATGGGTAAACAAACTAAAATAATATTCATCATAAACTTGCAAGAAAAATCAAAGAAAAGAAGAAAGATATTTTGGGCGATCTCTCACAATTATTTTCCTTTCTAAAATACTTTCCAAATAAATTCATGCTTCATTTGGGCAAAGTATAGTGTTAATAGGGTTTTGGGATAAAAATCCCGTGTTTTTCACTCTATCCCTAAATTTTTCTGCTTCTACCGCGCTCGCGGTCAAACCACGGCCAAACATTCTCTCTGATTCTCAATCTGTCCGCGACCATCTTCTATCGTTGTTCTGCCACGGTCGCAGTGGAACTGCGGCAGTCCATCTTCAATCCTGGTTTGAGCTGTTCACGTGGTTCACTTGGCAGAATTTTACGATTGGCCTCTTTTTCTCCATATTTAATCCAAAAAGTACTCCATAGCCTTCTCTTTTCATATATAACCTGGAAAGCATGAAAAGTGCTAATCAGAGCATTTTGTTATTACTTTTATCATAGAAAAACTTTACAAGAAGGTGGTTATTTAGGCCTAATTATAGTTAAATTCACCTATTATCAACACCCCACACGTAAGCCTTTGCTAGTCCTCGAGCAAGTTAAACCACACTTCTAGGCCAAACCGTTTGATGCATTACCCAATTTCTTATGCCACACCCGCCATTATGAAGGAACAACATTAGCAGTGCAACAGTCACGCCTCAGATGAAGATTCTAACACCATGACACACTTGTGCTCACTCTAGTTACTCTAACAGAGGTAAAAACTCACTTTTTCTTCCTGAGTCACATGCCCTCACATCATAATTCTGAGATAAGTTCCCCACACATAAAATTAAAGCAAAATGGAACCAAAGATATGAAGAATTCACTCACTCTCAACAAAGAACATTCACATGCCACACAGACACACCATATGCTTGACGCTAGTGTAATACTCGACTAATTGAGTTGTTCAGTTAAATATTAAGAGGTCTTTATTTGGTTGTAATGTAGGCTAAGGGACGGGTAGGATATCATTGGATATAGTGACTAACCTCCCTAAGCACTTTCAATACAAACTTCCTGTTATTTTAATTTTCCTGTTCAACCTAACTATTCTTCAACATTTTGATTCATAGGTGACCCCCACTTTTCTTTAGGTGCAACTGACCTTTTTCTCTTCTTTTTTTCTTTTTGTTTTGTTTGTTTTCTTCATTTTTTTTACAAATCCATTGCACCATTCAAGTATTCCTTTCCTGATCCCCCCTTTTTTTCTACTTCCCTACTGCCCCACACTTTGGCTTTTGCATGTTCTTTAATAATTCAAGTGCTTCTAGGAGGTGTAGTTTCAAACAATCAAATTATTCAATCACATGGATATAGGTTATTATAAGGTTATCAAAGAACAAGCTTCAGGCTCAAAGGGGTTAACTATGGCAATAAATACTGGTGGATTCACAATTATACAAGCTACACAAAGAAATTCCTCAATCATCTCTAAAGCCAAACAAATTCTATTTCGCTTTGCAAACACACAGGGCAGGTTCTAGGTATCACATCCAAGCAAAGAATACAATTCATAGCTCACACACATTTGGCATGTAACTCATTCCGAATCAGTTTATCAATACATTCATAAGAGCATTCAAGCAAGACAAGATGTGCAAAATTAAGGCATAGATTTACGAGTCTACAAACGAGCTTAGACGTCGCACCCTCGTTATTCTCATGTGCGTACATCAAGGATTGCATTCTAGCCTTCACCCATTTTGGTCTTGAAAAAGAACCGTGGTCAAAAGAAAAATCAAGAGAGAACTACTACACTACCTAAAAAAGAAAAACAAAATAAAATAAAGAAACTACATGGACTACTTATAAAGAAACTACATGGACTACTTCCCTCAAGAGTACTGTCGAATTGGTCCATCCTCAGGAAGAGTCCTCTACATTTGTTTTAGTTTTTCATTTTTTTTTAAATCTGACTTTGACCCTCAAGAGACCTGTTGACAAGTTTCTGTCGTTGGGCCAAGTCAGCTACTTCTAATATGAGTACATTCAATTATACAGAACAACATCAATCTAATACTACAACATACTCAATATCCATATACACTACAATACACTACTAGAGCAAGTCTCCCACCCCACACTTAAAATTATGGCATGTCCCCACATCATATCAAAATTAAAAAGCATAAGGGTAAGAAGACTTCCCTAAGCCTCAATCAAAGTCGGAGACGGTGCTGGGGTCCACATGGCAAGCTCTCCCTAAAGCACAGAACCAGAACATAGATCGGCTCTCAGAACTGGCCTATCGCTGAGACATGGCATCCATATGCATGTGTAGGCCATCCACCGAGGTGCAAAGATCTGATACCTCTTCTTCCATAGAACGCAACATAGGCAGGGTGGACTGAGATCTTGAGAAGCCTGCCCCAGTATGGGGTTGCTGAGAGGGTTCGGCACTGTCATACAATCTCTTGGATGGTGTTGGGGCGTCATCCTCATCATCGATCTGAATTTTGGTGCGTGCACCCCTGCCCACTCTGATGCCCGAAGCTTTGAAAGCTTCTTTATTGGGCAACTCTCCATCAGTAGGATTGTGAGGACATTCTTCAGCATGCACAATGTAGTAACCAGGGAGGGGAAATAGAATCCTTTTGACCGCAGCGGGGACCATATGATCATTTCATCACTAATCTTGCTGCGTCAAAATATTTCATTGTGATGAAGCACCACGTCAAGAGGGCTCTTTGAAAGTTCACGTCAGTCGTGTTGCCTGAGGGCAAGAACCGGCTGCAAATGACAGTGAGCCAACACTTATCCAAATGGGTGAATGAATTGGAGTTCATGGCGATATGGTCATGTATCCAGGTTGGTTGATCCCCTGCATAGAGTACATCAGTCATATCCTCCCAAGTTACTCAGTGCTTCCTCGTAATAGTCAATGTCATTAGTAAACCGGGGCAACCGCAACACCTGGCAAATCTTTTCAACTGAGGCATCTACCACCTTGCCCTGCACAATCACCTCCCGCAACATGTGTGTTGGGCAGTTTGCTTAGAACTCCCTTACTAGCATCCTGTTCACCGTTGCATGTTCATCAAATAAAAACTACATTTCCCTCCACCGGATTTCATCATACATCCCCTCATTTTCCATACGGAGGGCTGCCTTGTTAATCGGAATCTCAAGGATGAAGCTCTTTGAGGCCTTGGCATGAAAGTCGCCCTCTGCCAATTCTGTTTCGAATCAGGAAGCATAATATGTAGGTTGTTGGGACGTGCCTGCCAATCTCTTTTGCTTCTTACGAGCCATAGTACCTGCAAAGAATTTAGTAGAACCATCAAATGCATCGTAACTGGTGCCAGGCGGATGGATACTCTGACTTCGCCACCCGATGACACCAAACATTAACTCCCATTAATTTCTTCCTTTCAAACGATCCCAACTAGCATGGTGTTGAAGATTACAACCTCAGAATGGCCCTCACAACAGTACTAACTCACAATATTCAGCATACAACACCCCACATTTACTCCCTCAAGTGGTTTACGTCAAATACAACACCACCATTCACCAAATACATCACCACCACAACCTAGGATAGGCACAAAATGGCTCAAAATATCACAACTAGCCTCAAATTTTTGGCCAAAAGGGGCCCTCCACCAAACTACACTACAAAATTATTTCTAGGCCTCCAAATCATCTAAACATCCCTCACAATTGAAGCACAATAAAGACCAACCTAGTTAAACATCATTCATGGCCAAAAATGGCAAATACAACAATGAAAACAGAAAAGAAGCAAAAATTTAAAGAAAATCAACACTATTCCTTCCAAGGTCATAATTAAATTAATTTAGGCTACATAACACTAATTAAGGAGAAGCAACAGAAAAAGAAGAAACGAAAACTTACATGATTGAAGGAGGGAAGGTATGTAGTGGGGATGGAGCTTTAAGAAGATGATAATGGAGGATGAAAGGTAGGGAGGGAGTTGAGAGAGAAAAAAATAGAGAGTATTATTTTTTTTTTTTGGGGGGGGGGGGGAGGGGGGCTGAGGCGTTTTGTGCTGCCGAAGGGATTGGGAAATAAGGGTTTGGGTCGGGTGAGGGTTAATTAAAAAGGGGGAGAGGAAATAAATTAAATAAAAAAATATAAAAATCTTCCATATGGGCCTGTCTAGGTCTGTCGCGGTCGCGGTTGAACCGCGGTAGATGAAGTTCAGATAGAGCTTCCCACCATGGTTCTACTGCGATCCCGGTGGAAACGTGGTGAACGAAGTTCAGAGGGGGTTCTGACCACGGTTTGACCGCGGTTGCGGTGGGACCGCGGTCTAGGCACTTTTCTTATTCTGCGTTGTTTTTTATATAATGTGTTACACTTACAATAATTTTGTGGGTTGCCTCCCACGCAGCTCCTGATTTAACGTCGCGACATGACAAAGATGAGCACAATTAAGGATTACTCGACCTCTGTGGTTCAGTCAGATGTAGCTCAAACACTTTCTTTGGCCCGCTCATGCCCACATATAGTTTCAATCAGTGACCATTGAATCTAAATGTACGAGAGTCATTCTCAGTGGCAGCTCCTGAAGGAAAACTTCAACTACTCGAAATGGTCCAGACCATCGTGACTTAAGCTTACCTGAGAACAACCGTTGTCTTGAGTTTTAGAGAAATACCATGTCCCCAGGTTTGAAATTCTGCTCAACAATGCTCTGGTTGTGCAGCCTCTTCATTCTTTCCTTGTACAGCCTTGTGCTCTCGAAAACAAGATATATGAACTCGTCAAGCTCATGCAATTCAGTGACTCTTGAAGTGCCTGCAACTTCCATGTCTAAGTTCAGCTGTTTCAACGCCCACCACGCTTGATGTTCAAGTTCCACTAGCAAGTGGCAGGCCTTCCCAATCACCAACTTGTATTGTAGCATACCAATTGGTTTCTTGAAAGCAGTTGTGTAAGCCCAAAGTGCAACATCTAGCTTCCTTGCTCAATCCGTTCTTGTGGCGTTCACGATTTTCATTAGCACACTCTTGAGCTCTCTGTTGGATACCTCAACTGTCCACTAGTTTGTGGTAATAAGGAGTATCCACTCTTTGGCGCACATCATACTTAGCCAACAACTTTTCAAAGGCCCTATTGCAGAACTGAGTGCCTCCGTCGCTGATAATCACTCGTGGTGTCTCAAAGCGGGCTAATATATTCTTCTTTAGAAATCCCACCACCACTTTTGCATCATTGGTGGGCAGCGCTGCAGCTTCTACCCATTTGGACACACAGTCTACAGCAACAAGAATGTACTTATTGCCATAGAAGTTGAGGAAGGAACCTATGAAATCAATCCCCCTAGACGTCAAACACTTCCATTTCCGTGGCGTCGGGAATGTTCTCTATGCCCTGATATTAATTACAGCCCTTCACCTATAAGTGAGCGTCTTTAAACACTGTTGGCTAGAACAATCCAGCCTCTAGCACTTTTGCTACAGTCCTGACCCCTCCACAGCGTCCACCATACGCCAATGCGTGACAAGATGCAAACCAGAAAATTGCTCTATCTCAGGGACACATCTCCAGATCATATTATCAAGGCATATTCTAAACAAATAAGGCTCATCCCAGTAATACTGGCAGATTTCATGAAAATATCTTTTCCTTTGGACTGATGAAAGGTCGTGAGGAAGTATACCACTAGTCAGGTAATTAGCAAAGTTTGCATACCATGGCGCTTCCTGATGAGTGATGGAGAGCAGCTGCTCGTCTGGAAAAGTTTCCAGGATTTCCCCAACCTCTATTATATTTTCAGCTCCCTCAAGTCAAGATAGATGATTAGCGACTTGATTCTCTGTGCCCTTACGGTCACGAATCTCAAGATCGAACTCTTGAAATAGAACCACCCAACGAATCAAACGCAGCTTAGATTCTTTTTTTTCTATTAAGTACCTGAGAGCTGCATGGTCAGTATATTCAATTACCTTGGACCCTATCATGTAGGATCAGTCCTTGTCAAACGCAAACACTACAGCCAGTATCTCCTTTTAAGTCACATTGTAGTTTAACTAGGCTCCACTCAGCATTCTACTAGCATAGTAAATTGGTGCATCAATTTTGTCTTTCCGCTGGCCCAGCACTGCCCTCACTCGTAGTCACTGGCATCGCACATAAGTTTGAGTGGTTGCTCCCAGTTAGGGGCAATAATGATGGGTGTTGTGACCAGTCTCTTTTTCAATTCCTCAAATGCTACCCTGCAATTATCAGAAAATAAAAATGGGTGAACTTTTTCGAACAACATACAGAGAGGGTTGGAAATTTTAAAAAAGTCTTTTATGAACCTCCATTAAAAACCGACATGTCCAAGGAAACTTCTGATGGCTTTTACTGAAGTTGGGGGAGGCAGCTATGCTATCATATCAACTTTTGCGGGATCCACCTCAATTCCCTTGCTCGACATCCGATGTCCCAAGACTATGCCTTTTTGTACCATGAAATGGCACTTCTCCCAGTTCAGAACCAAGTTAGTCTCGATACACCGTTTCAGCACACGCATCAAATTTATCAGGCACTCATCAAATAAATTCCCCACCATTGAGAAATCATCCATGAACACCTCCATTATGTCCTCAACCATGTCAGTGAATATGGCCATCACGCATCGTTAGAATGTGGCAGGTGCAATGCATAGGCCAAAGGCCATCAGTTTAAAGGCATAAATGACATACAGGCATGTGACGGAGGTTTTCTCTCAGTCCTCTGGCGCAATGGAGATCTGATTGTACCCTAAGTATCCATCTAGAAAAAAGAAGTGTGACCTCCATGCCAATATGTCCAACATCTGATGAATGAAGGGAAGTGGGAAGTGGTCTTTCCGGGTGGCTAGATTCAACTTTTGATAGTCCATACAAATTCTCCAGCCTGTAACGGTTCTTGTTGAGATCAATTCATTATTGTCATTTGTCACAACCGTCATGCCACCCTTTTTAGGAACACATTGAACCCGGCTAACCCAGCTGTTGTCATAGATTGGGAAAATAATTCCCACATATAACCACTTTATCACTTCCTTCTTCACCACTTCCTTCATGTTGGGGTTTAGCCTCCTCTGGTGTTCCCTAGAAGGTTTTTTCCCCTCTTGCAGCAGAATCTTGTGCATGCAA
This sequence comes from Nicotiana benthamiana, assembly GCA_034376525.1. NCBI lineage: Eukaryota > Viridiplantae > Streptophyta > Magnoliopsida > Solanales > Solanaceae > Nicotiana > Nicotiana benthamiana. Next base: position 120,887,528 of record CM067336.1, read on the forward strand.
TAGGCGGGGCTTATCCCCTTGATATCTGCCATGGTCCACCCAATGGCAGTTTTGCACTCCTTTAATACTTATAAAAGTTGTTGAACCTGCACATCTAACAAACTAGATGAGATAATAACAGGTAATGTGAAGTCTGGTCCTCGAAATTCATACTTGAGGTGGCTGGCAATGGATATGACTCCAACTTTGGTGGTTTTTCAATGGATGGCTTAGCTAGAGAAGTTCCTCTCTTTTCTAAATGCAAGGGATCAAACTGTAGATTTCTCTCCCAGAACCCTCTACCTTCTAATGCCAACACCCATTCTGCTAGATCCTCGCCATTCACTTCATCTAAGTTCATCAAACATGCATAAAGGGGTTCCTCAATAGTCAACACCTGATCATCAAACTCTACGATTACATCCACTACATCAATAAAAGAGCAATTGGCGAACTTGCTTGGTCGCCTCATAGACTTTTGCATATTGAATGTTATTTCCTTATCATTGAGTCTCATTTTGAGCTCCCCAGTCTCACAGTCAATCAAAGCTCTTCCCGTGGCCAAGAATGGTCTTCCTAAGATTATGGGAATATCTTCACCCACTTTGCAATCCATGATCACAAAAACTACAGGGAACATAATTTCCCCACCTAAATAAGCACATCATCAAGGATACCAAATGGATTTTTCACAGTCCTCTCAGCCAGCTGCAACAACATAGAGGAGGGTCTAGCTCTCCCAATGCCCAACCTCTTATAAATAGCTAGCGGCATAAGATTAAAAATGGCCCCTAAATCACAGAGCGCCTTATCAAAGGAAAAATTTCCAATAGTGCATGGAATTGTAAAGCTCCCTGGGTCAGACAACTTTTCTGCTATTGGTCTAGTGTGTCACCGTGGCCAAGTCTTGGAAATCAAATTTTTGGGACAACAAGTCCTACATTATTTTTGCATATCCAGGCATCTCCAATAAAGCTTCAATCAGTGGAATAATTAATTGGATTTGTTTAAGCATCTCAAAGAACTTTTTATACTTCTCCTCCTTTTGATGCTTGTACAGCCTCTGCGGAAAAGGTGCAGGAGATCTCTTCTTCCCAATCACTTAGGACTGATATTTAGCAGCTACTATCGCAATTACTGGTTCCTGAACTGGCTCAACTTCTTTCTGGGTCTCCTGCTGAATGCTTTCTTCTTTCTCACGAGGCTGGACTGTCACCTCTGTCAGCTTAGTTGACTCATCCAGCTCAATGGGTACTGGTATGAGTGTCTCAGCCTTTCTAGTTTCTCTAACTCTCTCTTGATCTACATCCAGGTCTCTGGCATTACGTAAACTCACCGCCATCAGCTGCTTTGGGCCTTGATCTTTTGGATTAATCTGGGTGTTTGGGGGTAATGCCCCATGAGGACGATTGTTCAGAGACATTGAAATCTGGACCAATTGCACTTCAATATTTTTGATTGCGGCGTCATGTGCATCTACTCTTTCATTTATTTTTGCATTGGACCCAATAACCTGCTGCATCATTGCTTCAAGTCCATTGAACCCATCTTCTTGCCTTCCACCATGCTGCTGCTGAGGTGGGGGATACCCTTGTTGCTGATTGTTGTACCCATATTGCCTTGGATAGGGTGCTATATTGTTGGGGGGTCTCATACCTCCCATGCTTACAGCGTTGTAATGTGGCTGAGGTGGTCTGTATGGTTGATAAGTCTACTGACCCCTATTCTGATTGCCCTATCTCTGGCCTCCATAGTTTGGCACATAGTTTATGTCTTCAGGGTGCTGATGATAATGATCATGTTCTGCATTCCAAGAATTCCCAACTGGCTGACTAATGCAAGATGTGCACAAGCCCCCATTGGTAGTATCTACAATATGCACTTGCTATTTCTACGCTGATTCCTCCATCTTTGTGGTGAGTAAGCTCATCTGTGTTAGTAGGGTCTCCACATTTTCAGCCGTAGAATTTGATGGATCAAAAGGCACTGAGTGCACCACTTGAGTGATACATGCATTCCTAGTCGTCCACCCCAAAGTTTGAGCCAGTTTATTAATCAGACTCTGACCTTCTTTCAAGGTTTTGCTCAAAAATGCCCCACCAGCTGACGTATCCATAATGTTCTTCATACTATCTGACAGTTCCACATAATACCGTTTTCCCAACATCTGATCTAGGATACTATGGTGTGGACATATAACCACCATTCCTTTTAACCGGCTCCATGTCTCATGCAGTGTCTCCATTGGTTTCTGTTTAAAGCTCACGATCTCATCAATTTGTTGAGCTGTTTTGTTGAGCGGATGGAACTTGATGTGATATTGCTTGACTAACTCATCCCAAGTTTCTATACAGTTTACGGGAGTAAGTTTATCCAGATCTGAGCAGCTCATGTCACCGAGAATGGAAACAATAACACCCTGATTGCTTCCAGAGTTACGTTGGGTTGCCTTTGAATTTTGAAAATCGACAAGAAGTTCTTCAAGTGTTGCTGAGGATCTTCGGCTTGTGTCCCAGAAAATAGTCACTTATTTTGCATCAAGTGCGGCATGTTATATGTGATCTGGAATGATTCAGCTTGTATCACGAGATCAACAATGGCAGTGGCCAGACTCTCAGCTGTGGGTTATGCCCAGTCATATAGTGCAGCCTCAAGAACAGGAGGTGCCATTTCTCTAACGTTTCCGTTGACGTTGTCTACGTCACCCATGCCAATTTCGAGTTTCTGTGTTTGTTGAGGTTGTTGAAGTCTTTTGTTGGAACGGTTCAATATTCGGAATGTTTTCTCGGGGTCTAAAAGTCCTTCAAGTTGTTCTCCAGTCCTCGTAGAGTTTCTAGGCATACACCTATGTAACCACGTCAACAACCGTCAGAAATTTCAATCAAAAATTGGGTGTAGAGAAAATTGACTCCACTATGAATTTTTGTATTTCTATCTATGGTGATTGATAATTTCGTTTACTTCCCGGCAACGGCGCCAAAGTTTTATCACGCCCAACTATGCCTTATAAAAAGGACACTGCAGACGTTGCAAATATAACTTGAGTATTCTACCTAGAGTCGAATACACAGAGAGTTAACTTATCAATCACTATATTTAGACCCACTAAACTCTTGAGAACCAATTTCCTGAAATGATTGAATCGCAGTTGATAGTGTCTGTAATAACTAAAATTGCAAGTAAATAAACAACAGTAAACTAGGGATACTAAGGTTGTAAACAATAATGAGAGAACGCTAACGTAATGATTTCCGCTATTGATGGAATTCCTTTTGTTTATGCTTCATACAAATTTACCGACACATATCTATCAATCATGAACACTCTTCTTAGCATAAATCTCTCCCGAGTAATTACAATAATTTACTAGTTGAACTCTCCCGAGATACGCTAGCTTGCTTTATTTAACACAATTCACTTTAGATTACACCCATAGCTTCGTTATCCCTAATCCCGCATTTAAACCTGCAATTATAGATCCCTCTTATACTTTGGGAGTGGTGTTGTTCAACAATAACCTAAATATGCACCCTCTTCCGAGTTATGCATATTAAATAGGCACAGCTAATTGAGGATCATGTCAATTAACTACAACCAACACATAGTTGAACAAATAGAGATTGAAACTAGCAATTTGTATTCACATAAACAAGAAGTTCATCCCCCCAATAGGTTCCAACAAAACCTTAAACAAAGGATTTAGCTACTCATCACTATGGGTAAATAAAGTAAAATAATATTCATCATAAACTTGCAAGAAAAATCAAAGAAAAGAAGAAAGATGTTTTGGGTGATCTCTCACAATTATTTTCCTTTCCAAAATACTCTCCAAATAAATACATGCCTCCTTTGGCCGAAGTTTATTGTTTAAAATAGGGGTTTGGGCTAAAACCTCATGTTTTGAACTTTCGTCCCTACATTTTTCCGCTTCTGCCGAGGTTTTGTTGCGGTCGCGGTCAAACCGTGGCCAAACATTCTCTCGAATTCTCAATCTATCTGGGACCATCTTCTACCGTTGTTCTACCGCAGTAGCGGTGGAACCGCGGCAGTCCTTCTTCAGGCCTGGTTTGAGCTGTTAGCGTGGTTCACTAGGCAGAATTTTACGATTGGCCTATTTTTTCTCCATTTTTTATCCCAAAAGTACTCCATAGCCTTCTCTTGTCATATATAACCTGCAAAGAATGAAAAGCGCTAATTAGAGCATTTTTTATCACTTTTAGCATAAAAACTATACAAGAAGGTGGTTATTTAGGGCCTAATTATAGTTAAATTCACTTATTATCACGGCTCGTGAGCGAGGAAGAAATGAGTTACTATTGTTAAATTAACATAGGCTCATTAAACAATCCTTGCTTGGCAGTAGTAATTGACGAGTGTCTGGCATGTATATAAGTTAAACTTGTACTCTGTCAAATTATAATATAGAAAGATGTCGAACCCACATAGATTCGTTTATCTATTCTACAGATGTTTCTTGTTTTAATTACTATTTGAGCAAATCAGAAAGATTTGAGTTGTGAATTAACTAACTCAAAATCCTGACTTCACTTAATATTTTTATTATACTATGGATATATTTGTTCTTCAATTTCTATTTCTCATAAATGTATAAATGTCTCTCATGATTACATGTACATATTATTAATATTGTTCAACAATTAATTGCACCTCTCTCGGTTATACAAATTAATCATTAAAATGATAATATTAAATAACCAGAAATATATACTTCAATTAAAACATGCTTTTTTAGTAGGTCCCTTTCGGTTACCCTACGTGCTATAATTAAACTGTACAATATTCGCCTCTTTCGATTACAAATAAGTGTCGAGTCAATTTTAACATATAAGAGCTAGATGTCACTAAATAAAAGTTAACATCTATCAATACCAAAATTAACTATATTACTTCTTCTGCCTCTTTCGATTACAGAATTAGTAAGAAGTTAATATATAGTACGAAATAGATAGATGTTAACAAATTAAATAACACCAAACTATAAAGCGGATAAAATTTAAATGAAACGTTTCAGCTCAAGTATGTGAAATTGAGGAATAATATCTAATATAATATAGAAATATTAAGATATGTCATCCTCTCAACAAAGAAAAAGTTGCTCCATGGAGTTAGTACTAATAACGGAAATATTCTTGTCCATTAAATAAAAAAATAAAAAGAAATATTCAAGGAGAATAATTTTCACTAGTGAGAACTAGAGTAATTTTCCTACACTAAATAACTGAAGATGAAGAAGAAAGAAAATAACTTAAGATAGAGAAAGTATATTTGCTCCCCCCGCCCCCCCCCCCCCCCCCTCCCTCTTGAAAGCTGTTAGCGCTACTTATAGAGCTTTGATACACTGAATTGTTACACATTATATTTTTCAAGCGGGCAACTTGCATGTTGTTGTGAATTTGTCAGAAAAGGAATTTGTCAAGTTGCCGCTCCAAATTTTTTTGAACTTATGTGCTAGTAAAATTTATTCTGACAACTTTATCTTTCAAATTTCTATTTAGCAAATGCCCATTTATTCTAAAGTAGCCTGACTTTCTTTCTTGGCCTCCAGCTTTTTTCTTCTTTTCTTTTAATTTGTTTGTCATTGATCTTGATTTGTATAATACAAAAATAATTTTTTTTCTCAATTGTCAAGTAGCTGATTTTTTTAAATAAAATATGATCTTTCCTACAAAGAGACTATTAATATTTAGTATTCAATATTAAATAATACCTTAATTTATACATGAAATTTTATTTTATCAGTAATTTGAAAACACATAGCGAAGCCTGAACAATTAATTATTAAGTCATTTTATCATAATAGAGCAATCACAAAATAAATGAGATATACAAATCAGGAACTAAAAAAACTAACGAACGCAGTTGCAATTTCATTATTAGAACAAATTCGAAAATATAAGTTTAGATAGGTACCTGACTGTGCAGGAATTAACTCGGAAAAAAAAAACCAAAGAGAAGTTATGTGATGAAAACTGGAGCTCAGCCGAACAAGCAGCCCACAAATTCAGCAATATTCAACAGAATCAAGCAGCAATCTGAGTTTAAATTGAGTTGTCGCCGAGGAGAGCAACGACAGAGAAGAACAACAACATAGGTCGCCAAAAAAAATCAGATCTCTGACCAGTAATTGTAACTAACGATTTGCCTCATGAAAAGGTCGCCGAAACATGTAAAGTCAGCGGTGAGAACAAAAACCCGGTCAAAATCTGAATTTGTGCTTCATATAGCAACATCAAAGAAAGAAGAAGCGGTTAAGGCTCTCAAAAATGGGGTCTGATGATCGTTTGTCTTGTGAAAGAGAAGAGTCTGATGGTTCTTGCTTTGCCTAGGGAACTCTTTTGGGGATTGGGTCTATTTATTGTCATTTTTAGAAGGAAAAGGAATGGAGGAAACCAAAAAAGGGGGAGATGCGCCGTTTTTTGCTTTTTTGAGAAGGGGAGAGTGTTGTTTTCTGATGTTAGGTATTAGTCTTTTTTTATGTTTGGAAGGTGAGAGTCTTTTAATGAGAGGGGAATGGGATATTAGGCCAGGCGTGGGAATTAGGGGTGTTTAAAATCGATTTGAAACCGAAAATCGAACCGAACCGAAGTTTAATGGCTTAATGGTAACGGTTTAACGGACGGAGAACGGATTGAATTTTTTTTATTAACGACTTAGCGGTTTGGGGGCGGATTATTCAATTTTCTTAACGGGTAATCCGTTAAGCCATTAAGAATATAAATATATATAATTTATTTTTACTTACATAATTATATATATGAAATATAAAAATAAAAAACCTTAAAATGAATAACTATAAGTGTATAAAACTATAATACAAATAAATTAGAAAAATAAAACCCCCACCGTCACTTCTGTACTCTATAGTCTATACAGATAGCAAATAAAAGTTATTTGGTGTGATGCGTCCTAGTTGGTGACCTCTTAAGAAGTTCATCAATATACTGATCAACAAATTGTCAAAGCTATGAGCTTGATATTTCAGTATAGTGTGCGGACAGAATACATTTGAGCCCTTAGGTATTAAACCGATAAACCGCCCGATAAGAGCTAACCCGATACCAATCCGCCCGATATCTTATCGGGTGGCTAACGGATGAATACATTTAAAAACCAATAACCGATAAGCCAAACCGTTAAAGTAAAAAGCCGCTCAATCCGCCCAATGAACACCCCTAGTGGGAATTGGGTAAAAGAATCACATTTGGACCATTGTATTTGCTCTTTGGGGTGGCCCAATATCAAAATTCAGCATTTTCTCTCTCTTTTTTTTCTTTAATTAATTAAAATTCTAAATTAATCTATTTTTGTAGAAATTAAAATTTTTATTTATTTTTAACATTAAACAACTAATTAACTTTAAACTAAAAAATTGCTAGTTTTATTGTCTAAAATCTAAATATGTAAAAATGACCATTTTTTTTGTGATTTTACGTAATAAAATTAATTCCTACATGCAAATTGAACCTGAGATGACATGAAATTAAAATATAATAATTTTTTTATGATTTAAAATATCAAAAATGAATGGAATGCAACTAAAATAAATAAACTCCTAAAAATTAATTAAAATTATTTTTGATTTATTTTTTGGACTTATTCTCATGTATAGCAAAACGTAGGTGCTCACATTCGGTAGAGAAATTATCTATCATATCTCAACTAAATCTATAAAAATTATTTTCAAATATATGATGTGGTTTACAACCGCACGAAGCGCGACAATTCCCTAGTTAATAGATATAACAAAAGTTGATCTAGCGCAAGCCCCGACTCAAGAATTCGTTACACACTATACCTATGTTGACGAACGATTCAAGCATATGTATAGTCTAAAATTAAAGTTTAGCGACCAATCTTTTTTTTTTCAAAGATTATAATATATTTTTTTTATTTGTAATCCATTCTTCTAGTTTTTTCAGATGCAAAGTTATTAATAATTTTCTTGTAGTCGATTTCTTCCACTTTTCATTTGTTTATATAGCCAACATATTTAATTTTTCTTGAGATATTATTGATTCAAGCTAAGATTTTATCAATTTTAATTTTTAAAAACTTCTTTTTAATAAGGCAACTATTATAAGAACTGTTAACATTATTTTATAAGCAATATAATCATTTAAAAATAAATCAAGCCTTCTTGTTTGATTGAGTATAGAGTATATTCTACTTAGGCAAAATATATAAATGGCACCATCTAAGTTATCCACAACGGTCATTTGAACACCTCAACAGACCTATTTATCAAGTAGACACCTTAAGTGTATGTTAAGTAAATCAAATAGACACCCTAGTAAAGCATACAAGATGTGTGAGTTACACTTTCCAAATGAGCCAATCAATGAACGACACGTGTAATTTGTCATTAAAACTTAACACAAATTAACCAAAAAAATAAATTTAAAGATCATTTCTTTCTTTTTCTAATTTATTTTCTTTTTCTTTTTTTTCTCCTCTCGCATCGACCTCCTGTCTTCCCAAAACCTATGCTAGTTTGGTTTGCCGAAAATAATGGATATTGCCGAAAACATTTTAAGAAATGTAAGTTTGATAATAAGTTTTATATTTGTACCTCTACAATATAAATTTAAGTTTGATATCACAATTTGATAATCTGATTTTAGAAAACAAATACTATCATCGGCGATGAATTGTGGGTGATCTCTGGTTCTACGGAGCCGTCGATATTGGTGGGGCCGGTGGTACATTTTAATTGAAAGAAATGGAGATGTCCACCAGTACGTTTGTTTGGGCATAATTGGACCAAAGAGGAAATTCTTGAGTAAAATCAAGATTTTAAGTTGTTTTTGAGGCACACAGTCTTTAGGAATTGTACCGGTGAGCTTGTTTGATGACAAATCCAGCTCTTGGAGCATCACATTTGGCCTAGCTTATCGGGGATTATACCGATGAAGTTGTGTATCCAAAGACCAAGAATCTTCAGCTCGGGAAAATCAGCAATGAAGTTCGGTATAGAACCATGTAATTTATTTATGAAAAGGTTGAAAAGCCTTAGTTACTGATGATTAATGAGCTCAAATGGGATTTCTCCTGTAAGTGCATTGGCTAAAAGTGTAACGACCTGATCGGTCATTTTAATCCCTAACACATCGTTCAGCAGTCTGAGGCCATGGGCAACTTCATTTCAGGTATATTGACTTGTGTGTATGTTTGAAATTGAAATTCAGGAAGTTCGGAGTTAAATTAAGATGAAACATTTCAGAAGCTTAAAGTTGAAAGAATAAACTAGGATTGGATTTTTGAGTAAAAGACCTCGGAATCGGGATCAAAAGGTTTGAGTAGGTTTGTATAATGATAAAGGACTTGGGCATATGCCAGGTTCGGGTTTTGGATAACCCGGGAGCGTTTTGGCGCCTGTTGGGGAAGTGAGCATTTTGGAAGAAATTTCATAAGTTTGGCTTGAAGTGCATTTCAGCATTATCGATGTTCGTTTGGAATTCGGGGACTGGGAGTAGTTCCGTATGGTGATTCTAGAGTTGGGAGCGCAATCGGAAGTGAATTCGGAGGTCCGTACGTTATTTTGAAGACATTTGGCTAAAGATAAAAATTTGAAGGTTTTTGAGAAATTTGACCAGAAGTGGACTTTTTGGTATCGGGGTTGGAATCCAATTTCGGAAGTTGGAGCAGGTACATAATGTCGAATATGACTTATGTGCAAAATTTGAAGTCAATCGGACGTGATTTGATAGGTTTTGGCATCGGAAGTAAAAGAAAACTTCAAAGTTCATAAGGCTTGGATTGGAGGTCGATTCGTAGTTTTAGCGTTGTTTGATGTGATTTGAGGTCTCGACCAAGTCCGTAATGTATCTTGGGACTGGTTGGTATAATTTCTTGGGGTCCCGGGGGCCTCGGGTGGATTTCGGATGGTTAACGGATCGAATTTGGGTTAAAAACTGTTGCTGGTATCTGGTCTCCTTCTTCGTTAATGCGGAGAAAGTCTCACAAATGCGAAGAGGAAAATAGGAGGCTTCAGGTTTTGTCCTTCGAGAATGCGAAGACGAAGTCGCGAATGCGGAGGGGCAAGATGAGCTGCTACGCGAACGCGAGTAGGGGATCACGAACGCGGAGAAAGAAAAGGTGGGCATGGAGTCTTTCCTACGCGAATGCAAGGCCTTGTACGCGAGCGCGAAGTTCTGGGTGACTGGCCTTCGCGAACGCGAGCAGGAGACTGCGATGCGAAGAAGGGAGGGGCCTGGACAAAATGTTTTAAAATCCGATTTTGAGCCATTTCTCATCATATTTTCTTGGCTTGGGGGGCGATTTTGGATTGCTTCAAGAAGAGATTTTTGTCATCAAAGATAAGGTATGTTATCCTCATCTATTATAAGTTAGATACATCAATTTTGTATGGATTCAAGCATGAATTGAGTAGAAAATTTTGGGGTTTTTGTAGAAAGACCTAGAAATTTTATTATTGGATTTTTCCATAAATTTGAGCATGGAATTAGGAGTAAATTATATATTGGAGTTCCTAAGGTCAAGGGTAACCTTTATCTTCAAAATATTTCGGATTCCGGGCACGTGGGCCCGAGGGAATTTTGGTCAACTTTCCGAGCGGGGTCAGGAATTGTTATAAAATGGTATTGTAATGAGTACCCTAGCATATACTAATGAATGTGTAGCATCATTGGCTAGTGTTGGAGCATTTGTGAGTTGGTTCGAGTCTTCGGAAGGATGTAGAACACCGGTTGCGGATCTTCGGAACGAGGTGAGTCTCCTTTCGAATCTTGTAAGGGGTAATTACCCCATAGGTGAGTTAAACTAATTATGTGTACCTATTTGCCGGGTCTATGTACGCACGAGGCGAGGAGAGTCCATGCGTAGCTACTATTATGCTATTGTCAGGGTAGTCTAGGACCCAAAAGCATATCACACTTGAATAAACTATGAACCCATTGATGGATTGAATTACCTAAATCACGTTAAATTATTAAATGAATTTCAAAGGGATTTAAATTTATTTATTAAAAATTTGTTAAAGGAGAATTGGTTTTATTTTAACAAATATTCCCCGATAGGCTCTTATTTGACTGATTGAGCATGTATTCTTATGTGTACCTGCGTCGCGTGCATGATTTGCAAGCAGGATATGTGTATATTTTTGGAACGGGCCGATCGCCTCGACGAAATAGATGCATCTACGGTACGGGCTGTTCAACCCTCGGTAGTGCATACTTTACATTTCTGTTGGAGCGGGCCGTCGACCTAGGCATGATTTGCGCATGTTTGTGTTGTTGTCTTGAACTTATTTTAGTTGTTTCATACCTCACTATAGCTCGAGTTCATATTGTTAATAATAACAAGAAATCTAACGAAATTTTTCATGAAAGAATTATAGGTTTACTTATTTCCTCTATCTGGATTAGAACCATGTTTATAAAACAAATTCTTTTATTAAATATATTTATTATGGATAAATAATCATTGGACTGCTAGTGAATGTCAAGGTTGACTATCTCGTCTCTACCCCTTCGGGATTAGGCGGGACACTCATTGGGTACACACTGTTTTTGTACTCATACTACACTTGCTGTGTATTTTGTTGCACAGGTTTACTGTGTGGCTCGTGGCTTAGTGGCATAGCGGCATGTCGAGCGAAGAGACTAGGTGAGCTGTATTTCTTCGAGGCGATTCTGCAGCTAATATAGTCTCTTTCAGAATTTTATTTACTTTCTGTCCAATTGTATTCTGGGCAGTTATTGTACCTATTTGGTTTCCTTTAGAAAATTGCTCATGTACTTGTGACTCCGGGTTCTGGGGATTCAAAAAAATTGAAAGTTGATTTAATAATTACTTATTTAATTGGAGGAACATACTGAGTATCGCTTTAACCATTATAAAGAACTGTTTTCGTTATTATTAAAATAAGAATTTAATTAAGTATTTTAGTTGGTTGGCTTGACGATGTCCGGCGCCACCACGACCCTTAATGGATTTTGGGTCGTGACAACATGGTATTAGAGCACTAGGTTCTCGTCGGTCTCACGAGTCATGAGCAAGTCTAGTAGAGTCTCGCGGATCAGTACGGAGAAGTCTGTACTTATCCTCGGGAGGCTACAGGGCTGTTAGGAGTACTTCCCTTCTTGATTTCCTTATCGTGCGGTTTGATTTCTTTGAGGCTTATGCTTTTATTCCTTTTCCTACCCAATCTTACGCGACGTGAGCGCTTGCCAAAATCGAGAATTTGAATAATTGAAATGGCACTACAAATGTGCTGCATGATGATTTTTCCCGGTATATTTGATTGGACTATTATAGTCGCTTTATGGAAGGGTATACTATTATTCAGCTCAGTAACATAACTTCTAAGAGCCTTGAGGCTAGGAACTGGTTACCATGATGCTTACAAGCTATTATTTCGCAGTGTGGTTGTGATGGTAGGATAATTGCCCACGTGTCGGAGTAGTGGATGAATTGAAGGGAAGTTTACTCGGCGTGTAATCAAGGGATTCAGTATTTTATTCCCGACAAGGGAAAGGCATAAGGACTAAGGATGGTCAGATTTGGGCTGGTGGAAGTAATCAGACTTGGTATTTGCAAACATGGTGGAGCTTTCTTCTATGATGGGGTGCCGTGGTTCTTATGGAATGTACCAAGTTCGTCGATGTTATAATCTGCTACTATTCTCCTTATGGCAGGATATTGTAAAATAGTATTGGAGATACAGCTATAAGATGTCGCATGGTGCGGTGGTTTAAGATCGATTCGGAATTTCAAATGTTGATGGATAGATAAGGATGAACTTTGGAAAGGTTCTAAAGTTAGAAACAATGGTGGATTCAAGTGTCGCGAAGATGGAATTTGTTTAAGGAAACAATTGAGCGGCAGAGCATGAGGAAAGACATGTGGGAAGCGTCAGGCGGTGTTTAATATTTCTAGAAGGCCAAGTATGAGAAGCAAGGTCGAGTAGTCGATTAAAGAGATGAGTTCCGCCAAAGTGGGAGAGTTGCAGGTGTTGCATACAGGGTTGGTAGTGGGAAGACTACGCGCCTTAGGGACAGTTTGGATTGAATTGGGGATTTTAAGGATTTTTGATTGAAGCCTGCAGGTATGATGTGAAGTACGGGCTATTGGTGTCGTAGCGAATGTACCTCGTGCAGCGGCATGGGAAGATGTCGGGATGTGATTTCCCCTAGGTGGGTTATTCCCCATGAGCAGGTTAGCGGTCGCGTGGTTGGAGAAGCTTTTGCAAAGAATTATATTGGCTGTTCAACAAAGAGATCGGTCGTGCGAATGTGGATGATGATTCAGAATATGAAAGATGGGGATTTACAGGAAGATTCTGAAACATTTTGATAATTTATGGCGCGAGGTTATGCCGCTAAGAGGTAAAGAGGTCCGGCGAACTCGGGAATTATGAAATAATGGCTTCAAGCTAAGTGGGAGAGTCCCACCGCTTATGATTGGGCTATATGATTAGCTACTTGCGTTATTTCTGGTTATTAGCATATTAATGGATTATTTCGGCGATGAGAAAAGACTGTAAGTCAAAATTCGAGAAAATGAATTGTTGGGGGCATGCTATGGTTGGCCTTATTGGCTCATGTTCGGACTTAGAAAAAGGTTCAGGATTTATGCCTCGCATAGATGTAGGTTTCAGAGGAAGTGATTTCGCCGGGTTCTTCACGAAGAGAGTGTTCGAGTGTTATAAGATCTATATAGTGGGTTATATTCGGGACCGAGTTAGAGAAGGTGGCTCCCAATGACGGTCCATGTGAATTCGGAAGTTAAAATATGGTGCCCAATGATTTTGAGCTTATGAATACAGTTAAGAATCAATCTTTGTAGCAGCTTATGAGAAGGTGCCCAGAGTGTTCTATGATATTTGGACCTGCAGGTAGCATTTGAGAGATATAAAATGGTTTGTGGGATTCGAGACAGCATGGTCTCGTGATTCAAGAGTAACTCGGGATGAGTGCAGATGGAGTATGTTATGTGTTGAATGAAGAGGTATTATTTCTAAGGCAACCAAGGATAAAGTGGAAGGAAGTAGATGGATTAGCCATGGTTAACTTGACATACTGGTAGTGGTGGTCAATTTATCCAGCGTGATCAAGTCATGCTTGTGGCGGTGCATGTGATGTTTGTCGGTCGCAGTAATTGATGTTATTCAGAAGCATTCTTCTGTTATGGCTTGTTATGAGTAGGCGGATCCCTGAAGGGCTATAGCGGCTTAGACCACTACCTAGAGATTGGCATATTCTATGGTTATGAGAATTCATCTGTATATTGCTATAGTTCGCCCGAAGTGGGTTAGATGAAAAGTTTTATACGATGAAGTGTTAGTCTATCAGTGGTTCCAGAGTTGTGATAGAAATCGTGTCTATCATATATCGGCATGTGAAGTGCAATGAATGGTATGGAATTTGAAGTAAGGACCAAGGGTGCAGCTTGGTAATGGCTATGATGTCACGAGCTCGGATGAGCAGGAAAGGAGTTCTAGTGTTTTGAGTAAGTTGGTATTGTCTTCAATATCACCTGATATCGGTGTTTTGTGAGTAAGGCCTTGCATCCTGGTTAAGGATTCTTGATCGCTTTTTAGCGTTAGTGCGCTCGTTTGTTCGGATGTGCAGACTCATTATTTATTTCAGAAGGTTGTAGGATCGTGTCCCACCAAAAGATTGTATGAGTGTGACGTGTAGTCACTTGATTGATTAGAGATTTAGACCAAGTATAAAGATTTTGGTAACATTATCGATTTGAGAATTTATGCCTGGAGGGCACTTTGTTATTGAATAATGGACTGTGGAGGTTCGCTCCAGTTGTGATGGATATTCTTGTGTGTTATGAGAGAGAGAAGTTAGCATGGACCTTTGAAAGGTTGATGGCCTAGTTTGGCATGATCAGGATCAACTTGAGGTCGGTGGGTGGATTCGAATGTGAAAGTGAGCCTTACGTCAAGCCAGTTGTGTTCATTTTTGCAATGCGCTCTTTATGGAAGAGTATTCGCGGTGTTATTTCGTGGTTAGCTATTTCAGGTAGCGATATATTGCGCCGTATGAGTTGTTAGATAGCTTGGTAAATTCCTTATGTGTTGAGGTTCCGCGTAGCGGCGATATTATACGAGCAGGATGGCTCTTGAGATTCAGATCATGTATCGCACCTTAATGGTGCTTGAGTTTTGTAGCCTATAACTCTATATGGTTCCTCATGGATGGTATTATACACCTTAGTGTGTCTACGACCAATATTCGGTATTTTGATGTGGTGAGCTACTTAGCTCAATGAATATCTCCTTATGTGAGACTGTATGTGGATCGGGTGGCACGCCGCAATGGCTATGTTATTTGGATCGGATGGCGCGCTGCCATAGTTATGATGTGTGGATCAGGTGGCACGCTGCCATGGTCATGCTGTTTGGATCGGATTGCACGCTGCAACAGTAGGATGTTCAGTACAGTTCCCCCTAGTTTCTTTCATGTGTTCTATATCCCATTTTTCTGAGGAAAACTCATATAAGTTGTTAGCCCCCGTCGCACGTATGATTCACGAGCGGGGTAATTAGATGTCCATTTCAGAGTTCGTATTCCTCTTGTATCATGTCCTAATCGGTAGCCTACTAGCACATTATGACATATGGGACTCTTGATTGTGTTCGAGGTAGCTTATTGCCTGAGCAGTTCGTACTAGGTGAAAGTAGGCTATGCAATTTAGAATCAGTGCAATCTGAGTAAATGAAGTATATTAAAGAGCAGAGATCCTTATTTGGTTCAGAATGTGGTTATTTTTCTTGTTAGAGGTATAGACCCAATGATTTGTTGATTCAGCAGTGCACATCTCTTCCGTCATGTTAGTGTTATAAAAGTTAGAGCAAGATCTACGTAGGTCGTGAGGTGCGATGGGAGCATCTGATTCGTTGAATTTTGGCTAAGTTGATCATAAAATATTATCGTGGTCCTGTGGATTTCGTGTTGCAAAGGAAGAATCCAGCAAAGTTATGAAGTCTTATTTGAGGGTAGCGTGTGGTGAATGATTTTTTGATCTCTTGACGAAAATAGGCCTCGCTTAGAATTCCGGATGTTGGAACTGGGCTCTAAGGACTATTTTCTTGAATAAAAGGAAATATCTTCATAATATATCGAGCTAATGTGCTCAGCTAAGTTGTGGCAGCATGGGAAGGTGCATAAGGTTCTAAACACTAATTTCAGACTACTTCGGTATAGTTCGCAGAACGTTCCAGGACGAACCTATCTTTAAGTGGGAGAATATGTAACGACCTGACCGGTTGTTTTGATCCCTAACATGTCGTTCAGCAGTCTGAGGCCATAAGCAGCTTCTTTTTAGGTATATTGACTTGTGTGTATGGTTGAAACTGAAATTCAGGAAGTTTGGAGTTAAATTTAGATGAAAATTCTCATTTCAGAAGCTTAAGGTTGAAAGAATGAACTAGGATTGGATTTTTGAGTAAACGACCTCGGAATCGGGATTTGAAGGTTTCAACAGGTTCGTATAATGATATTGGACTTGGGCGTATGCCAGTTCGGGTTTTGGATAACCCGGGAACGTTTTTGCGCCTGTTGTGGAAGTTAGCATTTTGGAAGAAATTTCATATGTTTGGCTTGAAGTGCATTTTAGCGTTATCGATGTACGTTTGGAATTTCGGGACTGTGAGTAGCTCCGTATGGTTATTCTGGAGTTGGAAGCGTGATCAGAACTGAAGTCGGAAGTTCGTAGGTCATTTGAAGCCATTTGGCTAAAGATATAAATTTGAAGGTTTTTGAGAAGTTTGATCGAAAGGAATTTTTGGTATCGGAAGTTGAAGTAGGTCCATAATGTCGAATATGACTTGTGTCCAAAATTTGAAGCATGTCGGACGTGATTTGATAAGTTTTGGCATAGGAAGTAGAAGTTGGAAATTTCAAAGTTCATAAGTCTTGGATTGGAGGCCGTTCATGGTTTTAGCGTTGTTTGATGTGATTTGAGGCCTCAAACAAGTCCATAATGTGTTTTGGGACTGGTTGGTATGATTGGTTGGGGGTCCCGGGGGCCTCGGGTGGATTTCAGATGGTTAACGGATCGAATTTGGGTTAAAAACTATTGCTGGTATCTGGTTTCCTTCTTCGCGAATGCGAAGCAAGTCTCGCGAATGCGAAGACGAAAATGAGAGGCTTCAGGTTTTGGCCTTTGCGAACGCGAAGAGGAAGTCGCGAACGCGGAGTGGCAGGATGAGCTACTACGCGAATACGAGTAGGGGATCACAAACGCGGAGAAGGAAAAAGTGGGGCTGGGGTCTTTGGCCTATGCGAACGCAAGGCCTTGTACGCGAACGCAAAGATCTGGGTGACTGGCCTTCGCGAACGCGAGCAGGAGACCGCGAACGCGAAGAAGGGCGGGACAGAGCAGAATGTTTTAAAATCTGATTTTGAGTCATTTCTCATCACATTTTCTTGGCTTGGAGGCGATTTCTGAGAGCTTCAAGAAGTGATTTTTTCATCAATAATAAGGTATGTTATCCCCACCTATTATGAGTTAAATACATTAATTTTATATGGATTCAAGTACGAATTGTGTAGAAAATTTTGGGTTTTGGTAGAAAGACCTAGAAATTTTATTATTGAATTTTTCCACAAATTTGATCATGGAATTAGGAGTAAATTATATATTTGAGTTCCTAAGGTCATTGGTAACCTTTATCTTCGAAAACTTTTGGATTCCGGGCACGTGGGCCCGAGGGCGTTTTGGTTAACTTTTTGAGCGGGGTCAGGAATTGTTATAAAATGGGATTGTAATGAGTACCCTAGCATATATTAATGAATGTGTATCATCGATGGCTAGTTTTGGAGCGTTTTTCCGTTGGTTCGAGTCTTCGGAAGGATGTAGAATACCGGTTGCGGATCTTCGGAGCGAGGTGAGTTTCCTTTCTAATCTTCTGAGGGGAAATTACCCCATAGGTGAGTTAAATTGATTATGTGCACCTATTTGTGGGGCCTACGTACGCACGAGGTGACGAGAGTCCGTGCATAGATACTATTATGCTATTGTCTAGTAGTCTAGGACACAAAAGAATATGATACTTGAATAAGTTGTGAACCCATTGATGGCTTGAATTTCCTAAATCACGCTACATTAGTAAATGAATTTCAAAGGGATTTAACTTCATTTCTTAAAAATTTGTTAAAGGAGAATTGGTTTTATTTGAGCAAATATTCCCCAGTAGGCTCTTATTTGACAAATTGAGCATGTATTCTTATGTGTACCTGCTCGCGTGCATGATTCGCGAGCAGGGTATGTGTTTATTTTTGGAACGGGTCAATTGCCTCGGTGAAATATATGCATCTATGGTACGGGCCGATCGACCCTCGGCAATGCACACTTTACATTTCTATTGGAGCAGGCCGTTTGCCTCGGCATAATTTGCGCATGTTTGTGCTATTGTCTTGAACATATTTGAGTTGTTTCATGCCTCATTATGGATCGAGTTCATATTGTTAATAATAACAAGAATTCTAAGGAATTTTTTCATGAAAAAATTATATCTTTACTTGTTTTCTCTATCTGGAGTAGAACCATGTTAAAAAAATAAATCCACTGTTTAATATATTTATTATGGATAAATAATCGTTGGACTGCTAGTGAGTGTCAAGGTTTACCATCTCGTCTCTACCCCTTCAGGATTAGGCGGGACACTCATTGGGTACACGTTGTTTTTATACTCATACTACACTTGTTGTGCATTTTGTTGCACAAGTTTATTGTGTGGCTCATGGCTTAGCGGCATAGCGACTAGGTGAGCTGTATTTCTTCGAGACGATTCCGCAGCTAGTATGGTCTCTTTCAGAATTTTATATACTTTCTGTCCAATTGTATTCCGGGCAGTTGTTGTACCTATTTGGTTTCCTTTAGAAAATTGCTCATGTACTGGTGACTCCAGGTTCTGGGGATGTATTTGGATTTATTCAAAAAAAAATTGAAAGTTGATTTAATATTTCCTTATTTAATTGGGAGGAACAAACTGAGTATTGCGTTAATCATAATAAAGAAGTATTAGGCCATCAAACAGTAAGAACCCTGTTCCAGAAACTGGGTAATTCCCTAGAGCAATCTCTTTTTTCTTATTTCGAGGCGGTTAGAATAATTTGCACACGATTTAAATACACGACCAGTATTAAAAATGATAGTATAAGATTATATGCAGTCTTTTTGTCTTTCCGATTCGTAAAAAGAAAAAATCTTTTTTTTTTTGCGTAAATGTCTAAGAGAAATAACCTCCTTTCTCATGTACAAAATTCTTTTCCAGTGATTTGGATTTTCTTGACATTAAATGTAGGAAACAGCTTCTCTACTCAAGGGCAGGGGTAAGGTCTGTGTACACACTACCCTCCCCAGACTCCATTAAGTGGGATTATACTGGGTTGTTGTTGTTGTTGTTGTTGACATTAAGTGTAATGTCATACTCATACTTCGGTCTCTAATAATGTTAGGTTTTTTATTTTCTCTCGACAAGCTAGACGTGCTTGCTTAACGGTAAATTGTGGTTCATGGTCATGCTTGGCCGTAGAATAATGTGGTTAATTGGACCGAGTACTGATAAATAATTAGGCCATTAGAATATAATCAACCTTACAAGAGTGCGTGAACTAGGGTCTTAATTCCAATTAATCATTTACTAGTTCTTGTTTATCGTTAAAATTTCACTTTGTTTACCTATCTTTTTTGTATTTGCTTCAAGTATGAAAGTGAAATACATTTCTAGGTAGTTTGGCAACATAATTTTTATTTTACAGAATATAGCTTGTTTTCCTAGATCATTTCTTATTACTCCTATGACATATCAAATCTGTTCAAGAATTCTTGTGCCGCGCTAGGGATAAAATAGGTATAGATTTTGTCAATGCGACAACAGAAAATAGAGAGAGATCCATGATAGTATCATGGATTTCGAACTTAAAAAAATGAAACTCCATAACAGTATTATGGGTTTAAGTTCGAAATTACAAGTCTGGAAATTGGCTAGTTTGTTAACTTTACCCCAACTAAGCCTATATTGGCCCGCTATGCAGATCTATGGGCCGTATCAGGGATTGATTCTGTGTTAGTCATTGTCCTTTATCATGGGCCGATTCCGTTATCTACTCCCAATAGCTGTGACTGTGAACATATATATTTTAGTTAGTGCTTATTTTTTTCCTTGAAAAGCATTATTTTCATACCTAAATTACAAGTACGAGGAATATGTATTCCTAAATCACAAGAGGGAGGATTTTTATTTATTGAACCCAACAACTTAACGAGAAAGAAAAGGTAGTATAGTATAAGAATGAAAGGTTGAATTTATGTTTCTTGTTAATAAATAATGTTAGGACAACAAACTCCATCTTTCATTCTAGGAAGTTTCGAATGATCACGACCCCACAAATTAAATTAAAATAGATGTCGAAAGAGAGAATAAACTTCTCCTGGTCGTTGAAGACATTCTGCAACAATTTGATTTGTCTCAAGTAGAAAAGTCTTGCTGGTAAGTATAGAAGTCACAAGACAGTTCAAGCTTTGATTCTTCCACCCATAAATAATTATATTTTGATAGGAAAAATCAATTTCTTTCTTTCGGTGTAAGGGTGGTTATATATTTTTGTTTACTTATAAAACGGTACAGTTGAATTTGCCACGTAATTTATGGACAAGCGAACTGATTTGATCCAAAAATAATAAATAAATAAAATTAAAAATAAGACTTAACGGTTAAAATCACAGGAAATGACAAGGTTGGCTCCGACAACCATGCCTCCGGAGATAGAAATAAGAACAATATAAAAAGCAAATAGCGTTATTTTATTGGGCTTGAGAATGGAATAAGTTTTGCCGAGGCTTACGTGTACGGTCGTTATTTATACTTATACATAGGAACGCAAGATCCTAGATCAAGCCCCTCTTAAATGACAATAAAGAAGCCCGTCTTAAATGACAATAAAGAGGCTCATCTTAAATGACAATAAAAGGGCCATTGATGAATATGTAACGGTAGACCATGAATGCAAGTATTCTTTCCAACAACTGCCATTTAGTGTCAGAAAATATTTTTCATTGAATATTATCCGATGACAAGCATTTGATCTGCTCACACTGATCACGTTTCCTTCGGAGTCTATCCGATGTCAATTGCAGTTGTTGCTCCCAGTACTGGTTATTATAAGATTTGCATTCTACTTATCTTCCGATCCGTTCCACGTATCACGCTATCATCCGTTCACTTAATGTAAACCAAATTTACCCTATAAAATTTTTCTTTGAAAATGTTTACTTCGAGCCGAGGGTTTACCCAAAACCTTTTTTCGTCCTCATATATAGTCTCATACTAGGTAGCGGTATGCGCACATCCCCACCTTCCCCAGATTCTAGTCACTTGTGACATCACACTGAGTGCAATACTAATCACAAAAAGTTCAATATTATACCAAGTAATACCGGTCGATAGCTGGAATTTAAGTTTTTTACGCTGACTGTTTTAGAAAGCTCGATGCTCAGTGTATTTGACATATTTAAACATGTTATTCATGGCATTTTCGGAAAGAAATGTACAAATTCGTCTAAGCTAATATTCTCTAGATTTTAAATCTCCATAATATAATTTGACGTTGTTCTACTTCTTCTATGTCTTTTAATTTGAAATATTGACGGTGTATATTGCTCTTCTGTCATGTCTTAGGTTTCTTAATTCATTTGGTGTTTAACCTGACTATTATATTAAAAAGGGAGGTTTAATATATCTCAAACGGAAGTTATCTAAATATGAAGTGAAGTTGACTTTTTGAAGAATCTGAATATTGCTTAGAGTACGATAGAGGTTCAGCAAAAAAGAAATAACAAAAATAAAGTGATATGTTATAAAATATTCTATTTTAGGTGAATGTCCATATTTAGAGAGATTCTAGGGTTTACTTCTTGGTGGCTAAGTCACCACCTCCCTATAAATAAAGGGGTTCTATTCCATTGTAAACCATCCCAAAGTATCAATAAGAATAGTCCTCTCTCTACTTTTTTCTCTATTGTTCTTGTTCTTGTATTATTGTTCTTGTTCTTATATTATTTCATAACACGTTATCAGCACGAGACTCTACCGTCTCAAGAATCCTCTTGAGAAAATTAAGGTATTTCCCTTTTTCCGAATTCGGTTTTAATTATGTCTGATATTATGAAAAGAAAGTTCGTTGCCCTTGAAATTTCGGGCAAGAACTATATGACATGGGTGTTGGATGCTGAAATCCACTTAGATGCTATGGGTCTTGGAGACGCCATTAAAGACAGAGATAAAGCATCCACCCAAGACTGTGCTAAGGCCTTGATTTTCTTGCGCCATCACCTTGATGAAGGTTTGAAAATTGAATATCTCACAGTCAAAGATCCACTCATCTTGTGGAAAGGCTTAAAGGAGAGATATGACAACCTGAAGTTGGTCACTCTGCCACAAGCACGATATGATTGGGCTCATCTGAGGCTCCAAGACTTTAAGTCTGTTTCTGAATATAATTCTGCAATGTTCAGAATTACTTCTAAATTGAAACTCTGTGGAGATAATATCTCTGATTATGATTTGCTTGAAAAAAACGTTTACAACGTCTCATGCCTCCAATATGGTACTGCAACAACAGTACAGAGAGAAAGGTTTCAAAAAGTACTCTGAACTGATTTCTCTTCTCCTTGTGGCTGAGCGAAACAATGACCTGCTCATGAGAAATCACGAAAATCAACCCACTAGGTCTACACTATTGCCTGAAGAAGATAAGGTGTATTCTCATTATGCCAAGCATGGAAAAGGCTATGGCTTTAATCATGGTCGTGGTCGTAATCGGGGTCATGGCCGTGGACGT
The DNA here is from genome assembly GCA_034376525.1 of Nicotiana benthamiana. Classification (NCBI taxonomy): domain Eukaryota; kingdom Viridiplantae; phylum Streptophyta; class Magnoliopsida; order Solanales; family Solanaceae; genus Nicotiana; species Nicotiana benthamiana. Next base: position 120,910,351 of record CM067336.1, read on the forward strand.
AGACAAGGAAGAAATTTCCCTGATGTCCGTCACCCCCCAAAGAGATATAACCTCCAAAAGCAGAAACGAGATTATGAGGATCCAAAGGCAAATAGTTCAGAAACTATATGTTATCGTTGCGGTGGAAAAGGGAACTGGTCAAAAGCTTGCCGTGTACCAAGACATTTGGTTGATCTTTATCAAGCATCTCTAAAGAATAAAGGCCCTGAAACAAATTTTGTCTCTGACGACAATTTTGACATTACCCACCTGGATGTGCAAGACTTCTTTGAGCAACCCGAGGGGAAAATAGACCACTTAATCGGTGATAGATCTGTGATGAAGGAAGATGGAATTGTTAGATTTTATTTTACTTATTTGTATTAGTTAGTGAATAAACTAATAGTCATTAGTATCAGCTCGTATTAGTTAGTTTATGATATAATGTTAGTATTAGTTCTTTAGAATGTTTCAATATGCTTAAATTTCAAAGATACTTTTATTTTCCAGTAGAGTTAATCGATTAACCTAACAGTTAGTCGATTACCTAATATTTCGCATTAAAACTGGACTTTTCCGCAAGCTAAGTTAGTCGACTATCTGATTTAGTTAGTCGACTAACCTGATGACTGTTTACTAAGTTAGTCGACTATCAACTTAGTTAGTCGATTAACTAATATTTCGCATTAAAACTGGACTTTTCCGCAAGGCAAGATACTCGACTATCTGATTTAGTTAGTCGACTAACCTAATGACTGCTTCCTAAGATAGTCGACTATCAACTAAGTTAATCGACTAACCTCAGCAGATTTTGAAAATATTGTTCAAATGTGAAACAAACGGATTGAATTTGTTTATTCTCATGTTCGTGTATTTCCTTTGTATGTCAAACCATGGGAAAGCAAATATGAATATCTCACAAAGCAAGCTTGGATCAACGTCCAACTGTAAAAATATTTGTTTAGTTGATTCATGTACTACACATACGATACTCAAAGAAAAGAAATATTTCTCTCAACTAAGTATGTGTAAGGCAGATGTTACTGCAATCTCTGGCAGTAATAAATTGACTGAAGGCTCAGGAAGAGCAACTATAACTCTGCCTAGAGGAACAATGTTTATCATAGAGAATGCAATGTTCTCCTCCAAGTCTAAGAGAAACTTGTTGAGTTTTAAAGATATACGCCGGAATGGCTATCATATTGAGACAATAGATGAGAATAATCTTGAATATCTCATCATTAAAAAGAATGTCTCTGGCCAAAAGAGGGTTATTGAGAAATTCCCGTCTTTATCTTGTGGCCTGTATTGGACAAAAATTAGTGCAATTGAGGCACATTCAACAGTAAACCAAAAGGTTACTGATTCCAATACTTTTGTACTTTGGCATGATCAATTGGGACACCCTGGATCAATCATGATGAGACGGATTATAGAAAGCTCATATGAGCACCCGTTAAAGAATTTCAAGATTCTTTTAAATAATGAATTTTCTTGCACTTCTTGTTATCAAGGCAAGTTAATTATTAGACCATCACCAACAAAGGTTGGGACTGAGTCACCTACATTTTTGGAACGTATACAAGGGGACATTTGTGGACCTATTCACCCACCTAGTGGGTCCTATAGATATTTTATGGTCTTAATAGACGCATCCTGTAGATGGTCTCATGTGTGCCTGTTGTCATCACGCAACCTTGCGTTTGCAAAACTAATGGCACAATTAATTTGACTACGAGCACAATTTCCTGATAATCCAATCAAGTCTATTAGACTGGATAATGCTGCTGAGTTTTTATCCCAAGCATTTAATGATTATTGCTTATCAATTGGGATAAAAGTGGAACATTCTGTAGCTCATGTTCACACTCAAAACGGTCTTGCAGAATCTTTAATTAAACGCCTGCAGTTGATTGCAAGACCATTACTCATGAAAACGAGGCTGCCCACTTCGGTATGGGGTCACGCCATTTTGCATGCAGCAATGCTAATTCGTCTCAGACCGACGAATTATCACAAATATTCCCCGTTGCAATTAGTTTTGGGTCATGAACCCAATATATCCCATTTAAGAATCTTTGGATGCGCAGTATATGTGCCTATAGCACCGCCATACCGCACCAAAACGGGTCCGCAAAGAAGGTTAGGAATATATGTTGGGTTTGAATCGCCCTCCATTATTCGCTACCTCGAAACATTGACAGGGGATTTGTTCACTGCACGATTTGCAAACTGTCAATTTGATGAGACACTTTTCCCAAAATTAGGGGGAGAAGTTGGTGAAACCAAACGGGAAATTTTGTAGAAAAATGCATCATTATCTCATCTTGATCCACATACCTCTATTTGTGAAAAAGAGGTACAAAAGATTATCCATTTGCAAAGAATAGCAAATCAAATGCCTGACGCATTTACGGACTTGAAAAGGATAACAAAATGAGAATGTTCCAATCCGTATTGATGTCCCTGTTGGACAATCATCTAGTGTCATATCCAATGAGTCGAATGCACGCCTGAAGCGTGGCAGGCCATTAGGTTCCAAAGATCGAAATCCTAGAAAGAGAAAAGCAAACGATCAAAATGACACTACGAAAGAATCTCATGAGGAAATTCATGATTTAATAAATTCTGAGATTCATGAAGAATCCATTGAGCCCGAGACTCAAGAAAATAAGGAACTATCAATAAATCCAATTGATATTGAGGCAAATTTTAATCGAGTGGATATAGTGGTGGATTATGTCTTTGCTTTTAATGTCGCATCTAGCATTATGCAAGAAAGTGAGGATCTTGAACCTCAATCTGTTGGAGAATGTCGAAAAAGACACGATTGGCCAAAATGGCAAGAAGCAATCCAATCAGAATTGAATTCACTGGCAAAACATGAAGTTTTTGGCCCTATAGTTGAAACACCTAATGGTGTTAAGCCTGTTGGCTGTAAATGGGTCTTTGTACGCAAGAGAAATGAGAAAAACGAGGTACAAAGATATAAGGCACGCCTTGTTGCACAAGGATTTTCCCAAAGGCCTGGTGTCGATTATGAAGAGACATATTCGCCTGTAATGGATGCCATAACTTTTCGTTATCTCATTAGTTTTGTTGTCCTTGAAAAGCTTGACATGCATTTAATGGATGTGGTTACTGCCTATCTTTATGGCTCACTGGATAATGAGATATACATGAAAATTCCCGATGGACTCAAAATGCCAAACGCTCATAATTCAAAGTCCCGGAAAATGTTTTCAATCAAATTGCAAAGATCCTTGTATGGTCTAAAGCAACCAGGACGAATGTGGTATAATCGTCTTAGTGAGTATTTATTAAAAGAAGGATATATAAATGATGCCATTTGCCCGTGTGTTTTTATAAAGAAAACAATATCAGAATTTGTTGTACTTGCCGTATATGTCGAGGACATAAACCTTATTGGAACCCCCATAGAACTCCAAAAGGCAATTGATTATCTAAAGAATGAATTCGAGATGAAAGATCTCGGAAAGACAAAATTATGTCTTGGTTTGTAAATTGAATATTTGGCAAACGGAATTTTTGTTCATCAATCTACCTATATAGAAAAGGTACTGAAACGGTTTTACATGGATGGAGCATATCCTTTAAGTACTCCGATGGTTGTTCGATCACTTGATGTAAATAAAGATCCATTCCGACCGCAAGAAAGGAATGAAGAGCTACTTGGTCCTGAAGTACCATATCTTAGTGCAATTGGCGCACTAATGTATCTTGCAAATACTACAAGGCCTGACATAACCTTTTCAGTTAATGTCTTAGAAAGGTATAGCTCGGCTCCCACAAGGAGACATTGGAATGGGATCAAACATATATTGCGGTACCTAAAAGGGACTACCGATATGGGCTTATTTTATAGCAATAATTGCAGTCCTGGTCTTGTTGGTTATGCTGATGTTGGATATTTATCTGACCCACACAAGGCTCGATCTCAAACAGGTTATGTGTTTACCTGTAGAGGCACCGCCATATCTTGGCGATCGACTAAGCAATCAATTGTGGCTACTTCATACAATCATGCCGAAATAATTGCTATTCATGAAGCAAGTCGGAAGTGTGTGTGGTTGAGGTCTATAATACATCATATTCAAGACAAATGTGGTTTGAAGTGTAACAAACTACCCACGACTTTGTATGAAGACAATGCTATTGGAAACACGTTCTCAAGGCTTTATACTAAAACGTGTGTTCTTATGTGTAGGTTTTGATGAATGACAAACGAAGCGCAAAGTGATATATGACGAAGTTCAAGTACAAGCGCATAATTGGTGGATAACGAGATTCAAGCACAAGACAAAGTTTTATAGTTTAAATGAGTCGTTCTTAATTGTGATCTTGATCCGACAACTTGACTCATGACATGGCTTCTCTCGTAAAATTATTTTTACAAAATCATGCATATTTAATTTAATGCTAAACGATTTTAAATCATGCATATTTACTTCAGTCAAAATGATTTTTAAACATGCCTCTAAAATCTGGACTAAGATAATCGATTATGTACTTATGATAATCGATTATGTTAAGCCAAGACCGCATGACAATCGATTGTGAACTAATGACAATCGACTGTGTTAAGGCAGTGAACATCAGGTTTTTCAAAACCTGCATGACAATCGATTGTGAACCTTATGACAATCGATTGTGATGAGGCAGTGTCCATCAAAGTTTTTCAAAACTCAGAATAATCGATTGTGAAGCTAATGACAATCGATTGTGAAGAGACAGTGTCCATCAGATATTTAAAAGTCACAAAATAATCGATTGTGAACATATGACAATCGATTGTGTTGAGGCAGTGACTTCCAGACTTTTTCAAAATTATTAAATAATCGATTGTGAGTATATAACAATCGATTGTCACGAGGCAGTGTCTAAAATGATTTTCAAAGTCTGATAAATAATCGATTGTTAACATTGCACAATCGATTGTGAAGCTGACCGTTGTCGTAAAATTTTCAAATACCGTCAGGTAATCGATTGTTGATTTTGTGCAATAGATTGTTGATATTGAAATCTGAAAAAGATTTTTTGAACGTTGCTAAATAATCGATTATTGATTTGGTATAATCGATTGTTTTACGTAAAATCTGGAAATGATTTTTTGAACGTTGCCAATAATCGATTGTTGATCTTGGACAATTGATTGTTAAGAGTAAAATCTGGGATTGATTTTTGGAACGATTGGCAAACAATCGATTGTGGCTTCCTAACAATCGATTGTCACAGAGTAAAATCAGCAACTCTTAATGGCAATTAGGCAACGGTAATGCCAAGTTTTTCAACTATAAATACAGCTTCATTTCAGTGTTTTAAACACAACAACACACAATAACTGATCATTCTATTGCTATAAGCTTGCATATTATTGTTTATCATTTTATATTCATTTCATAAAGCTTTTGAGAGCCAAAGTCTTGTCCATAGTTGTTGTAATCTTGAGCCTACTTCTTTTACTCATATCTACTCATTAAGGAGTGTTTTGTTTGAGTGCTTAGTGTTTTGTTCACTTGTAAGAGAATTGTGATTCTCTTGTTGTAAGGAACTTGTGTTTCCTTGGTTGAAGTCTTGGAGTGTTGTATCTCCGAGCAAAGGTGTTAAGGCTTGTGTCCTTAAGTTGTAAAGGTTTGTTGAGCACCCGTAAGCTTGACAAGTTAGTGGAAAATCTCGAGAGAGTCTCTCGGGGACTGGACTAGCCACGTGTTGTGGTGAACCAGAATACATCGGTGCGTTCTTTCCTTTTGTTTAATGCACTTAATTATTTCCTGCAAATTTTAATTTCCGCAAGTTTACGCTAAATTTTATTATAACGCTATTTACCCCCCCCCCCCCTCTAGCGTTAAGCGTATTATCTAACAATTGGTATCAGAGCCCAACTCTCTGAAGACTTAACAGTTTGAGAGAACCATCCATGGCTTCTACTCGTGACTTTTTGCAGGTATTGATGAAGGACAATGCTCCACACGACCACCTCTATTCAACGGTACAAACTACACGTACTGGAAGGAGAGGATGAAAATTTTCGTTCAAGCAAACAACTTTCATCTCTGGAAGGTGATAACGAAGGGAAATCAAATTCCAACCAAAAAGGTTGAAAACGAATGGGTTCCTAAGTCCGAAGAAGAATATGACGCGGATGATATCCGAAAGGTTCAAAATAATGCTAAAGCAATTAATTTATTATATTGTGCTGTAAATGCTGACGATTACAGGAAAATATCGTGTTGCACAACGGCGAAGGAAATGTGGGACAAGCTGGAAATTACGTACGAAGGTACGGACCAGGTAAGGGAAGCTAAAATTGATTTCCTAACCCATGCTTATGAATTATTTCACATGACGGAAGGTGAAAAGGTGGATGAAATGTTCGAACGATTTTCAATAATCGTAAATGACCTACATGCCCTCAAGAAGACATTCACGGACAGAGAACTGGTTCGAAAAATTCTTAGAAGTCTCACTCCGGCATGGCGATCAAAGGCCGACGCAATTCAAGAATCCATTGGCGTCTCAAATGTCACAATCGACGCATTAAGAGGTAACCTTAAGACTTATGAATCTACAATACTTAACCCTCTTGTTGATGATCAAAGGAGGCAAAGAATAGCGCTTAAGGCAAGCACAAGCCAACCTCAAGTTGATGAGGACGGAGACAACGAGTTTGGACTCGTTATCAAAAGATTTCAAAAGTTCATGCGAAAGGAGTATGAACGAAAGGGCAAAAAGCAAGGCGAGCAAATAAAGTGCTATGAATGTGGTGAAACCGGGCACATCAAATCAAATTGCCCAAACATCAAAAAGGAGAAGAAACCTTTTAAGAAGCAACGTGCATACATTTCTTAGGGAGGAGACTCCGGATATGAGTCAAGCGAAGAAGAAGAAGACGAAGCCGCAAACCTTTGTCTTATGGCGCAAGAAGACAAGCAAGATGAGGTATGTCAAATCTCTTCTAAAAACTTCTTTACTCTTGAAGAAATGCGAACTGCTTTTGATGAGCTATATACTGAATTTATTAAAGCTTCAAAAACTGTCAAGAGCATAAAAGAAAATGCTTCTCTAAAAGAAAAAGATTTTCAAAAACAGCTTTCTTTAAAAGAAAAGGATTTAGAAAAACTGGTTTTAGAAAATGAAAAGCTGAAAGAGGAAAACAAGTTTTTCGGAAAAAGAAGCGCCGACAAGCCTAAAAGTTCTATTAAAAATTGCTCTTCTTGCATGCATCTTGAAAATGAGGTAGATAGACTTAAAGGTACCTTAGATAAGTTTAATTCTTCTCACAAAAACTTGAAGAGGTCCTTGTTAATTTGAAGTCAACCAAGCATGGCATAGGTTTTAAGAATGAGCCTAAAGAAAAGGTTGAAGCCAAACCCCAACTACCTAAGGCTCAACCTCGGATTAATAAAACAAATGCTTATCCTAGAAAGAGCAATCCTAGAACAAATATGCATGTTAGACCAAATGAACATTTTAGAAGACCTAGAAATGACTTACCACCTAGAAAAGACTACCCTAGAAATGATGCATATTTTAGGCCAAACACTAGAAGGAGTTTTGAACCTCCTAGAACATCTAGACATGACCATTACTCTAGAAACGCTGCTCATTTTAGAACTAATAGTAGGAGAAATGGTTCTCATGAAATGTGCAATAGTCATAATGAAAATAGAGTAATTCATTTTCGTCCATCAAGTTACTATGAACCTAGAAGAATGCATAACCCCAATGTGACTTGTCATTATTGTAGACGCATTGGTCATATTGCCCCTGCATGCTTTACACGACATAGACATATCACTCAATCGCATCATTATAATATGCCTAACCCTCAAGGACCCAAAATGGCATGGGTACCTAAAACGCATTAACTTGTTTTGTAGGTATGTTTGAAGGGATCAAGTGTACTATGGTACCTTGATAGTGGATGCTCCAAACATATGATGGGAGACGAATCCAAATTCCTTCAACTAGAACACAAAGAAGGAGGAAGTGTGATTTTTGGGGATAACAATAAAGGAAAGATCATTGGCATCGGATCGGTCGGTAAGGATGAAAATTCCTCTATTAAGCATATATTACTTGTGAAAGGTTTAAAGCATAATCTCTTGAGCATAAGTCAATTATGTGACAAGGGAAATCTTGCCCTATTTGATTCGGATGAATGCTTAGTGTTTAGACGTAGTGATTTCAAAATTATCCTTCGTGGTTTTAGTGTGGATAATATTTACATGGTTGATCTTGCTAATTCCTCACCCGAATATGTGGATTGCCTTATGAGCAAAGAGGATGATACTTGGCTATGGCATCATAGAGTTGCTCATATTAACATGCATCTTTTGAACAAATTGATTTCTCAAAACTAATTCGAAAATGACTCTATCTGTGATTCTTGTCAAAAAGGGAAGCAAACAAAAGCATCTTTCAAATCCAAAAATATTATTTCAACTTCTAGACCATTGCAATTGCTTCACATGGATTTATTTGGACCATCTCGCATTGAAAGTCTAGGAAGAAATCGTTATGCTTTTGTGACTGTTGATGATTATTCTAGATTTACTTGGACTTTATTTCTTGCCAATAAAAAGTGATGCTTTTCAGAATTTTAAATATTTTCTTAAGCGTGTTCAAAACGAGAAGGAAACAACCGTCACTTCAATTAGAAGTGATCATGGGGGAGAGTTTGATCACAATCTCTTTGCGGACTTTTGTGACGAACTCGGTATCGAGCATACCTTTTCCGCTCCACGTACACCACAACAAAATGGGGTGGTGGAAAGGAAAAATAGGTGTCTCGAAGAGATGGCTAGAACCATGCTCGAAGAGGCTAAGATTTCCAAACATTTTTGGGCGGATGCCGTGAGTACCGCATGCTACATCTTAAATAGAGTAGTCATAAGGCCAATACTCATTAAGACCCCTTATGAACTCTACAAGGGAAGGAAACCAAATATCTCCCATTTTAGAGTATTCGGTTGTAAATGTTTTATTCATAACAATGGCAAAGATCAATTGGGAAAGTTTGATGCTAAGTCCGATGAGGGAATTTTCATTGGTTATTCCTCATGTAGCAAAGCATATAGGGTTTTTAATAAAAGAACCGAAACTGTGGAGGAATCCCCTCATGTTGTATTTGCCGAAAATAATGCTCGCTTGGCGAGAAAGGATTCCGGTTTTGATCTTGCAGGTATTTTAGATAGCTTGAAAGACAAAATACAAGAGGAAACGCCTAAAGAAAATCAAGACGAAATTTTGAAACAACCAACGGAGGAAGCGCCACAATTGGAGAATGAAACGAAAATGCCTAACGAGTGGAGGACAATTAAAGATCACCCTCTCGAACGGGTAATTGGCGACGTCGGAGAAAAGGTAAGTACCCGAAACTTCCTTTTGAACACCTTAGGACATACTGATTTTGTGTCTCAAATTGAACCAACAACCATCTCCAAAGCAATTGGGGATGAATTTTGGACCTTGGCAATGCAAGAGGAGCTTAATCAATTCAAACGGAATGACGTTTGGGATTTGGTGCCAAGACCCGAAAATCATACCATTATTGGTACGAAATGGGTTTTTCGAAACAAACTAGATGAAAATGGTGTAATCACTAGAAACAAAGCTAGGCTTGTAGCAAAAGGCTATAATTAAGAAGAGGGTATCGACTATGAAGAAACATATGCTCCCGTAGCTAGATTAGAAGCTATTCGTCTATTGCTCGCGTTTGCCTCTTCTATGAATTTCAATTTATATCAAATGGATGTGAAAAGTGCTTTTCTAAATGGTGTTATACAAGAAGAAGTTTATGTTGAACAACCCCCCGGTTTTGAAGATTTTAAATCTCCCGATCATGTTTTCAAACTCAAAAAGGCTCTCTATGGTTTAAAACAAGCTCCCTGAGCTTGGTATGAAAGATTGAGTAAATTTCTATTGGAAAATGATTTCATTAGGGGGAAAGTTGACACCACCCTTTTTGTTAAGCATAAAAACAATGATATTTTATTAGTTCAAATATATGTGGATGATATCATATTTGGTGCTACTAACAATGTCTTATGCAAGGAATTTTCCGACTTAATGATAAGCGAATTTGATATGTCTATGATGGGTGAGTTAACATTCTTTTTGGGATTACAAGTAAAGCAAATGAAAGAAGGTATGTTTATTTGCCAAGCCAAATATTGCAAAGAATTGCTGAAATGATTTGAAATGAACAATGCAAAAGCAATGGCGACTCCCATGAGCACATCCGATCATCTAGACAAAGATGAGAAAGGTAAGGAAGTCGACACTAAGAAGTATCGAGGTATGATTGGCTCTCTTCTCTATCTTACTGCTAGTCGTCCGGACATCATGTTTAGCGTGTGCTTATGCGCCCGTTATCAATCGTGTCCGAAGGAGTCTCACCTTACTGCGGTAAAATGAATTTTGAAGTACCTTGTTGGTACTACAAATGTGGTCTATGGTACCCCAAAGGTTCTTCATGCCAACTCGTTGGCTATTCCGACTCCGATTTTGCTGGATGCAAATTGGACCGCAAAAGCACCAGTGGCACTTGCCATTTGCTCGGTAGCTCTCTCGTTTCTTGGTTTAGCAAGAAACAAGTAAGTGTTGCGTTGTCCACAACCGAGGCTGAATATGTAGCCGCGGGGAGTTGTTGCGCTCAAATCTCTGGATGAAACAACAACTCTTGGACTATGGCCTAAGTCTTGATCATATCCCTCTTAGATGTGATAATACTAGTGCCATATGCTTGACGAAGAACCCCGTTCTTCATTCGCGAACAAAACACATTGAAATTAGACATCATTTTATAAGAGATCACGTTCTCAAGGGCGATGTCGAAATCGAATTTGTTGAAACCAAAGACCAATTGGCCGACATCTTTACTAAACCCTTAGAGAAAGAGTCCTTCTTCTGAATTCGTAGTGAACTCAGGATTCTTGATTCCACGTTGATCTAAGTCATGCATTGCATCTTTTTATCTTACATGATTTCTAACTTGAGCGTCGGAGACGTCTAACAAATTTTTGCAGGTATCGCCCTAAAGGTAGGGGGAATTATAAAGCATGACGCGCAATAATCAAGTCTTCTTCAGAAAATTCGGTCTCTGTCGTCTAAATAATCGATTATCTCGTATCAATAATCGATTGTTCTGCTATTACTTGAGTTATTGTACTCTCTTTAAGTAATCACGTTTTCTTTCCAATAAATAAACAAGTTTTATTTACATTTTTGGCATCTTCTTATATTATTTTTTCTAATGGCAAAAGGGGGAAGATAACGGGTATGCACTCTCAATATTTATAAGCTTAAATTGAGGGGGAGTTCATATATTGAGGGGGAACTAATCGCATACTTATTGCATATCTTTACGTGTCTTAAATCGTCATTATAAATTGTTTAAGTTGCATATCCCGCTTAAAGTTTGCCATTATCAAAAAGGGGGAAATTGTTGGAAACACGTTCTCAAGGCTTTATACTAAAACGTGTGTTCTTATGTGTAGGTTTTGATGAATGACAAACGAAGCGCAAAGTGATATATGACGAAGTTTAAGTACAAGCGCATAATTGGTGGATAACGAGATTCAAGCACAAGACAAAGTTTTATAGTTCAAATGAGTCGTTCTTAATTGTGATCTTGATCCGACAACATGACTCATGACATGGCTTCTCTTGTAAAATTATTTTTACAAAATCATGCATATTTAATTTAATGCTAAACGATTTTAAATCATGCATATTTACTTTAGTCAAAATGATTTTTAAACATGCCTCTAAAATCTGGACTAAGATAATCGATTATGTACTTATGATAATCGATTATGTTAAGCCAAGACTGCATGACAATCGATTGTGAACTAATGACAATCGATTGTGTTAAGGCAGTGAACATCAGGTTTTTCAAAACCTGCATGACAATCGATTGTGAACCTTATGACAATCGATTGTGATGAGGCAGTGTCCATCAAAGTTTTTCAAAACTCAGAATAATCGATTGTGAAGCTAATGACAATCGATTGTGAAGAGACAGTGTCTATCAGATATTTAAAAGTCACAAAATAATCGATTGTGAACATATGACAATCGATTGTGTTGAGGCAGTGACTTCCAGACTTTTTCAAAATTATTAAATAATCGATTGTGAGTATATAACAATCGATTGTCATAAGGCAGTGTCTAAAATGATTTTCAAAGTGTGATAAATAATCGATTGTTAACATTGCACAATCGATTGTGAAGCTGACCGTTGTCGTAAAATTTTCAAATACCGTCAGTAATCGATTGTTGATTTTGTACAATCGATTGTTGATATTGAAATCTGAAAAAGACTTTTTGAACGTTGCTGAATAATCGATTATTGATTTGGTATAATCGATTGTTTTACGTAAAATCTGGAAATGATTTTTTGAACGTTGCCAATAATCGATTGTTGATCTTGGACAATCGATTGTTAAGCGTAAAATCTGGGATTGATTTTTGGAACGATTGGCAAACAATCGATTGTGGCTTCCTGACAATCGATTGTCACAGAGTAAAATCAGCAACTCTTAATTGGCAATTAGGCAACGGTAATGCCAAGTTTTTCAACTATAAATACAGCTTCATTTCAGTGTTTTAAACACAACAACACACAACAACTGATCATTCTATTGCTATAAGCTTGCATATTATTGTTTATCATTTTATATTCATTTCATAAAGCTTTTTAAAGCCAAAGTCTTGTCCATAGTTGTTGTAATCTTGAGCCTACTTCTTTTACTCATATCTACTCATTAAGGAGTGTTTTGTTTGAGTGCTTAGTGTTTTGTACACTTGTAAGAGAATTGTGATTCTCTTGTTGTAAGGAACTTGTGTTTCCTTGGTTGAAGTCTTGGAGTGTTGTATCTCCGAGCAAAGGTGTTAAGGCTTGTGTCCTTAAGTTGTAAAGGTTTGTTGAGCGCCCGTAAGCTTGACAAGTTAGTGGAAAATCTCGAGAGAGTCTCTCGGGGACTGGACTAGCCACGTGTTGTGGTGAACCAGAATACATCGGTGCGTTCTTTCCTTTTGTTTAACGCACTTAATTATTTCCTGCAAATTTTAATTTCCGCAAGTTTACGCTAAATTTTATTATAACGCTATTCACCCCCCCTCTAGCGTTAAGCGTATTATCTAACAAATGCAGCATATATAGCTCAATTGAAGGGAGGATTCATAAAAGGAGATAGAACAAAGCATATTTCACCAAAATTATTTTTCACACATGATCTTCAAAAGAATGGTGATATCAATGTGCAACAGATTCGTCAAGCGATAATATGGCTGATTTGTTCACAAGATCTCTATCAACGTCAACCTTCAAGAAGCTGGTTCACAAGATCGGAATGCGAAGACTCAAGGATATGAATTAATGCTCTTTTCAAGGGGAGTTAATGCGCGTTGCACTCTTTTTCCCTTGCAAGGTTTTGTCCCAATGGGTTTTCCTTGCAAGGTTTTTAACGAGGCAACCAATAGGCGCATATTCAAACATGTGTACTCTTTTTCCTTTTCTTTAATTTTTTCCCATTGGGTTTTGTTTTAGTTAAGGTTTTAACGAGGCACATTATTGAATAGACATTCAAGGGGGAGTGTTATAAAATATTCTATTTTAGGTGAATGTCCATATTTAGAGAGATTCTAGGGTTTACTTCTTGGTGGCTAAGTCACCACCTCCTATAAATAAAGGGGTTCTATTCCATTGTAAACCATCCCAAAGTATCAATAAGAATACTCCTCTCTCTACTTTTCTCTTTATTGTTCTTGTTCTTGTATTATTGTTCTTATTCTTATATTATTTCATAACATGATACATATTATTGAAGAAAAATAATAAAGATGTGGAATGTCGCCAAATATAAAGATACGAAATTCAATCTGGGACAAAGAAGTAGTAAATTTTAATTTCTTATTAAATCTTAGACATAATGAAATCAAGATACACCATGTTGCAATTTTTTTATTCAAACATCTTAAAATATTCTTTGAAATATTTATTTTAGAAAAACATAATGTTTCATAGATAGATAGGGTGCTTCGCAGGGGTGAAAGTTATTGTCTATAATATCCCTATTTTCCAATTAAAAGAAAAAGAGAAATTAATATCGAAGACAAACTTGTGTGGGTCGTTGTATTGCACCCATGGGAGCAATATAATATCATTTGCCATAATGTCTAAGGTGCAAGGAGTCATTTTATCGCAGGAAAATCTTGTTGTGACACAATTCAATGCTTTTAAAGAGAATAATATACCATCACATTTCATCATCTTCTTGACATTAAATTCCAACTACACTACTACTTCCTATCTGTCTAGTACTTTGAACACTAGTTTTTTTTCCCTGTTAAAAGTAGATTTATCTTTGGGTTTGTTAATTTCTGTTCAGCGATTTGAACCACCATACATATATATATATATATATATAACAACAACAACAACTCAGGGGAATCGTTATTTAACATAGGCCCCAATATGCTTAATACCATTATTCTATCGTTATATCTTCGCTGCGCGGTTGAATCTCGTAAAACTCTTTGTCATATTACATCTTTTTCCTCTTTGGTAATTTGCTACTACCCCTCAAAAATCTTCCTTCAAGTATAGATTAATTAGAATAGTGAGCAACCTAAAGATTAATATTTTTCCTTAGTTACCAAGCTACTTAAAAGATTTGAGAACAAAAAAAAAGGAGAAAAGAAAATAAAGAAAGAACATTGGATAGACTCGACATTTTCCTTAATGCGTTAAAAGGCATTTAATTAACACTTCAAAAGTTAAACCTTATTGCATTTGATCAGCATTTTTTAAGATTTGGTACATTAGTTCCCAAACATTATATATGTCGGTGAGGGGTGATCTCAAAGAATAAACATTTTAGGAAGTTGCGGGGAATGATCATGTGACTCTGTTGATATGTTTTTAAGTGTCAGTTTGTACCAAAAAATGAAAACGGTCTGAGATCTCTCTATTCCTTAATTCTATCTTACATTATTTTTAGTCATTTATCGTGATTATTTACTTATTATGCTTATAAGTATACTCATTTCTGACACCCATGTGACGCTCTTGTAGCAAATATTGACGTAAATACACAACTAGTAGTCGTTATGTCTGTAACATAAACTTTGGGGTAAATATGAAATAACTTAAAGGATGAAGGGAAAGTGATGTCTAATGGTGCCTTTAATCCTCATTTAAACTTATTGATTTTGGCAAATATGTATTTGATAACGACGGAGTATAAATTTGAAAGATCTTATTTTATAAAGTTTGATAGGTTAAATGGTGAAAACTTTTGTATGTTGGAAAAAAAAGAAGAAGTAAACATGACTTATAATTGTGAAAGTAGTAAACATGTTATCTAACAGAGTAAAAATATACAACGTTAGCATCGTTGAAACGATGAGAAAGAGGTAGTAGACTAACTACTATTTTCTATTTAGGAGAATATAAAAATAAATTTATTTTCCTTCGAGGGGTTTGTAATTAGGAGGGTAATATTTATGGTGGCCTTGTAGTTGGAGCGTTAAAATAAGTTCAATGTTCTGTGATTTGTCCAATACGTTCAAAAGTTTACAGGTTAGTTAGATGGATAATTATCACTTAGGAAATGGTGATAATAGATTAAGCGCAAGTTGAATTAAAATGCGATAAAAGAGTGTAATCAAACCAATTGATTCTGCTATTTGAAAACCCAAGTAAAAAGTACTCGATAATATGGCTAAAAAAATACAATACAAAATGGAAGAAATATATGGGGGATATTCTTTAAGCCAGTTTGAAAAAATTAAAATTATTTGAGAAATGGTCTTGAATTAGATGTTTTTGGTTGTCATGGCGTGTTGCTTAATAAATAATAATATGGACCAAACAAATTATTGAGTAGTCGAATTATAATCCCGTCAATTGTGATTCTGTTAAGAATAGAATTTTAATTAGAGTGAATGTCTATCTTGTAGAGAGTTTTACTTTGAGGCTAAGTCATTTTTCCTCTTATAAATAGAGGGGTCTTACCCCATTGTAAATCACCCCAAAATTCAATAAGAATTTTCTCTCTCTTTCTCTGCAATATTACTCTTGTTCTTTTATTGTTTTTATAACACGTTATCAGCACGAGACTCTACCGTCTCAAGAAGTTCTATTTCAATTATGACCGAATAGAAATCTATATTCAGTCATATGCATAATGTTTCTCCAAACGAAATCGTGAGCTTTTGCTTCTGTACGATTTCACGGATTCTCCATCACTACACTGCATAGTGCCATTATTTACTTTATCTGAAATTGAAACTATTAAGTAACGGAGCTTGATAAGGTGACGATGGAGATTTTCTCCAAGATGGAGCATAAATGGTTGTACCAATACGAAGGAAAGAAAACGCTTATTCTCAGTATTGACGGTGGTGGAACTAACGGCATTGTTTGTGGTGCCTCTTTGATTCGTCTCGAAGATCAGATCCGTGTAAAAACCAGCGATCCTCAAGCTCGAATTTAAATTACTTAGTCGACGGCGTATCAGAAACTGTTGACCAAATTCTCGGCAATGCCTTCTGCTGGAATCCAAATGACTACGTGAGAATTTTCAAAATTATGGCTTGGAATGTCAGTCTTAAATTTAGGAGGACGTTCATGAAGAATATTACGTTTATCTCCATAAGAGGGGCTCACACAAATCTTCAAAACTATGGCTTTGGATACATGCACGATGCTCAATTTTTACATAATATTGAGCATAATGATTGTTAATCGTTCTATGAACTTCCTTCAAGATTAATTCTGGATTTACGGTAAGTATTTTACTTTTATCTTTCAAATACTTGTAATTCTATAATTTGATTTTAAATACAAGCATAGACGGTAAATTTTGATTGCAACTTTAAGGTAGCTTGAAAGATATTATAACCACCCAATGAGGTAAATTTATATGTCTTGCCATGATCAAATTCATGAATGATTGTGGGCAAAGAATTAAAAATCCGTCCCATTGAATTTGCTCCATTCTCATTCCCTTTAGAGAATGTGATAGCAATATGTGATAAGTCTGAAAGAAGACAAAATTATTACCTGAAGGTATCAATGGATGTGGACGTAGCAATAGAAGAAATTATACTCGTTCTTATTGTGGTAATGAGAACAATAAGGATTCTCAAAATAATCATTCACTCTCTGAAAGTAATATATGTCATCGATTTGACATGAGATTTTATATAGCGCATATAGATTATTATGGTCCATTCATGGTGTGAATGTGACAACATCTGATTTATGAATATATATTCATTATTGGAAGAATATGAACATGCTATTGGTATTGAATATACCACACTCACCTCTAGAAGGAGGATTGAGATAATATAAGAAAATAATGTCATTATTATGGTATGAATGGTCATTGATCACGTACCTATTGTACGTCAAAATATTTTGGTAATGTGATTATTAAAGGACAATAATAATGCAAGAAACATATCTTACATATAATTTTGACCATGACCATAATGGTACAACTTTCTCTTTAAAAAAAATATTCACTATATGGATATTGATTAATATGTGATAGTACCAAATTAATTTAGAACTCTGTAAGAGCCAATTTTACTATTTTGGAGAAACAAAATTGATTACCAATAAGGTATTGTGTTGTAGTAAGTCTCAAAGAAACTTATTCAGTTTCCAAACTATATGCAAAAGCGGTTGATTATATTGAGACAATAAATAAAGGAAAGATTTGATATCTTCTATTACTACAACTTGTAGCGGGATAAACTGTATATGAAAAGCTACCGGCTTTATTCTCCAGTTTGTACTACACAAACAAAAGAATGTCACAATAAAGTAGATGTTTATTGATATAAAAATCCATATAATAATAAACTTGGAGTTTATTGATAATTGCACACGTCATGGTGTAAATCTGAAGTTTATCAATATTGATAATTTACTCATTTGGCATAATTGGTTTAGCCACATCAATTTAAGTATGATGTGCAAAAATAATAGAGAATTCACATGAGTAAATATTGAAAGAACTAGAAAGTTCTTTACGAATTCTCTTATATTGCTTGTTCTCATTAATTAATAAATCAACTAAAATTGGAAATGAATCCCATGAATTCTGGAAATATCAAAGGTGAATATGAGCCCATTCACCCGCCATGTATACCACATAAGATGCATCTATGAGATGGTTACATGTGCGATTATTATTAACTTGCAACATGGCCGGTGCTTGCTCAGTAATTTGCTCAGTAATTTAATTTCGAGCATAATTTCCAGATTTTCTATTCAAGAAGTTCATCTTGATAAGTTGGTTTACATCATAATTGGTTTAGCAAAATAATTTATTGAATGCCTCTACTTAATAGCTAAACTGTTTCTTATGAGAACAAAGTTATATATATCAGTTTGATATACATTATATACGAGAGTATATTATATTTTTCCCTCACAAGTGGCTCAGGGTCAGGAACCAAATAACTCCATATTATTATTATTGATGTGCTGTGTATATTTTTATTAGCACCATAAAGCACAAATATGTGTTCTCAAAGTTGAGGAAACAAGTTAGTTTTTCTAACATGAGGGGGAGACATGATAAACAATTGAGAAAAAGTTACGTGGAATGAATTATCATTTGTATATCTAGATCCTCGAATACGATAATATGAACTTGAAGTTCATAAAAAGATAATTCATTTGCAACATATTGCAAAGCATGCCATCGCATTTATTGACCCAAAGAAAGTAACTATATTCTAATTGCAAATGCTAAGTCCTAGAAAGACAAAGTCTATGGTACACTTAAACCATATAGAAAAATCGGTTTCAAATAAACTTCTTGATAAAGAAGATGAGAAAATGATCAAAGTGATCATAATAAAGGAGGCAAGTGATCTAGAAGGTCATATGACATAACACTTCATAAAATCTCATGTGAGATTCAGGTACCTGATTTTATGAATGAAGAGATCTCTATGTTATGTCTTTATGAAAATTTATTGGAACCGATATAAAATGTTTGTCGATGACATCTATCATCGCGCTGAGTATAGATGATGATCTTAAGTCTATCAAATTAGACACAAAAGTATTGGCCAAGTGGAAGAGATACAATTCAAGTAGAATTGATTCCATATGAAAGACATGTAATTTTGGACATGTAGTTCAAATACTTGAAAGTATAAAACCAATGGTATGTGCAATCAGTTTTCGATATCTTATTTGTCTAGCATGACATGAAAACTTGATATGCATCTAAAGTCTATAATATGGCTTATATGACTTAACTTATATGACAATCCATGAAGGATTTAAGTTGCTTGAAGCATTTACAATTCTTAATTTTGAGGTACCACTTCCTAAGTGCAATTTATGCACAACTGTATCTTGCTATTACTACAAGCATGATAATGTGATAGCAAGGATACCTTTATGGAGATATTGAAGAGCCATTCCACGATATCTGTGAAGACATTATATATCTATCACGAGTTATGATTTCAAGGTGCAAATATTCATTATAGTTAATATGACTGATTTATTTATCAAATCTCTACCAACGATCTCTTGAAGATGGTGCACAAGATTAGAATGTGAAGGCTCAAGGATGTGAATTGATGCTCTTTTCAGAGGGAGTTAATGCACGTTGCACTCTTTTTCCCTTACAAGGTTTTGTCCCACCGGGTTTTCCTTGCAAGTTTTTTAACGAGGCAACCAATAGGCGCATTTCTAAATATTTGTACTCTTTTTCCTTTTCTAGAATTTTTTTCTCCCATTGAATTTTATTTTAATTAAGGTTTTAATGAGGCACATTACTTATTGAGTAGACATTCAAGGGGGAGTGTTAAGAATAGAATTCTAATTAGAGTGAATGTCTATCTTGTAGAGAGTTTTACTTTGAGGCTAAGTCATTTTTCCTCTTATAAATAGAGGGATCTTACCCCATTATAAATCACCCCAAAATTCAATAAAAATTTTCTCTCTCTTTCTCTGCAATATTACTCTTGTTCTTTTATTATTTTATAACAGATTCAATAATATCAATCTGTCTGTCATGAGAATATTAACACCTTTGTAAGCCTTAAGAATCGTTGAATATGCTTTATGACCTGAAAATCTGTCTTCGTTTTAAGACTTTTCCGTAAAATTCTATTCCAAGAGTTTCCTTTTAAGGATCTACTTCTCTATTTAGTTACGTTCAACATACAACCCGTTTTTCTAGCGTTCTTAATTTCTTATCATTAAGAAGAACAAGAAATCCTCTTGACGTAAACTATTTTTCGAGTCTAATCTTATTCCCAAACTTCTTTACAAAAGACCCTCTCCTACTTTCCTTGCGCAAAAAAATCTCCAAAATATTTCAAGCTGAATAAAGGGATAAATTGTTATAACACTGTATTCAAAATCAGAAAAAAATAGTTTAAAAAAAAACTCCGACACCACAAGTTTTTTGCATGTCCTTATGAAATTTAATCCCTTCATAATTGCCCAAGGTTTCGAATTAATTCTTCCCGGGATGAAACAGAATAACTATTCTATGATAGCTGCACTTCAAATCACAGAACTAATTCGACGAACTTAAATGGCGGAGCAAATCACACAAAATGTTTATGTTTTCGCTTTTGAAAAACAATGTAGCGGGTAGAAGATAGAGAGGGGAGATGTTCAGATTTTGGGGGTGGAAAAAGAGATTAATAACCAACGAGGTTAAGTCCTAACAGATGCAAAGGTGCATGTTCGTTGATAAGGTGTCTATTTCGCTAAAATTATTTAAATTTCTATTGAATAGAATGTCTGATCACGAACTAGACCGTTGACAAATAATTCCGCGAATTTACAAATTCAAATTTGTTCGCGAAAAGATATTAGAAAATAAAATATTAAATAATGGAAAAGACAAATAACTTCGGTCCAAAAAATTATAAATCATATCAATTGACCGAAGCAGAAGCCGAGCCGAGCGACGATGGCACGAGACTTGCTCTCTTCTCAACTCTTTAAGAACTAAAAGAAGTGCTTCCATATGTAAGCACAACAATTTTCCTTTTTCTCTCCGATAAAGGACAAAGTTCCTTTGTAAAATGAACGAATTTAAAATTTTATTTTCTTCTATTTTTTTTCCTACTATTTTTCATTCACACCTTTTTTTTATTTTTATTAACAAAACCCAACATAAGTTTCATTTTTTAAAAAAAAAAAAAAAGAAAAAGAAAAGAGGAAGAAGAAGTAATATTGGTGAATGTTTGCATAAAATAAGGGCAATGTTATAAATAGAACTCTATTTAGAGTGAATGTCTCAGAGTTTTAGTTTGAAGCTAAGTCATTTATCTTCCTATAAATAGAGGGGTCTTACCCCATTGTAAATCATCCCAAGTATCAATAAGAATACTCCTCTCTCTCTCCCTATTCTCTCTATATTGTTCTTGTCTTTTATATTATTTCATAACACGTTATCAGCACGAGTCTCTAACCAATTGAATTTGATCTCTTCCTTCAAATTCTATTGCTTCTCTTGTTGATTGCAGCTATCGGAGCAATGGCAGATTCACAACCCTCTATTGAAGCCAAAGTTCATATAGTATACACTGAGAAATTCCTACGTTAATTATCTGTGCTATTACTTTGTGTGCTTTCTGTTGTTAGCCTGTGGTGTGGCTGCGTGGAATAAATATTCCTTATAGCACTTTGTTTTTCCTATCTAACTTTTACATATGCCTGTTATAGTTAGAGTGATTAGTATTCTCGGTAGGAATTTCAAAAGCATGACTCTGAACTAATAAGGTCGCGTTCTCCGGTATCAAATTGGCCGCGGGAGTCGACAAAAGTTGCCGGAATTTGTTGCCACGGGATGGAACGGGATGGAAACTCAAGAGGTATATTTGATATCACAACATTTACTGGTATACCTTAAAGGTAAGTAATTTACTTTTCCCTTTCAAATTCTTGAAATTCTACGATTTGATTTTATATACAAACAAAGACAACAAAGTTTGATTATAACTCTAATGGAGTTCGTAAGAAATTACACTCACATGAAGTGGTAAAATTTCTATGCCTTGCCATGATCAAATTCATGTATGATTGTGGGCAAAGAATTAAAATTTCGTCCAATTGAATTTGCTCCATTCCCTTTAGAGAATGTGATAGCAGTATGTGATAAGTCTGAAAGAAGACAAAATTATTACCGTGAAGGTATCAATGGGTGTGGACGTGGCAATAGACGAAATTATAATCGTCATTATTGTGATAATGAGAATAATAAAGATTCTCAAAATAATCTTTCACTTTATGAAAGTAATATTTGACATGAGATTGTGTAAAGCACATGATTATGGTCCATTCCCTGAAGTGAATGTGATAATTGTAATAGAGCCCGTAAGTATGAACACGCTCTTGATATAATTTTGTTTTATGTCTGACATTATGAAAAGAAAGTTCGTTGCCTTTGAAATTTCGGGCAAGAACTATATGACATGGGTGTTGGATGCTGAAATCCACTTAGATGATATGGGTCTTGGAGACGCCATTAAAGAAAGAAATAATGCATCCACCCAAGACTATGCTAAGGCCTTGATTTTCTTGCGCCATCACCTTGATGAAGGTTTGAAACTATGCTAAGGCCTTGATTTTCTTGCGCCATCACCTTGATAAAGGTTTGAAAATTGAATATATCATAGTCAAAGATCCACCTATCTTGTGGAATGGCTTAAAGAAGAGATATGACAACCTGAAGTTGATCACTCTGCCACAAGCAAGATACGATGAGAATCCAAAAGCAAATAGTTCATAAACTATGTATTATCGTTGCGGTGGAAAAGGGCACTGGTCAAAAGCTTGCCGTATACCAAGATATTTGGTTGACCTTTATCAAGCATCTCGAAAGAGTAAAGGCCCTACAACAAATTTTGTCTCTGACGACAATTTTGACATCACCCACTTGGATGTGGCAGATTTCTTTGAGCAACCCGATGGGAAAATAGACCACCTAATCGGTGATGGATCTGTGATGAAAGAAGATGGAGTTGTTTGAATTTATTTCACTTATTTGTAATAGTTAGTGAATAAACTAATAGTCATTAGTATCAGCTCGTATTAGTTAGTTTATGATATAATGTTAGTATTAGTTCTTTAGAATGTTTCAATATGCTCAGATTTCAATAATATTTTTATTTTCCAATAGAGGTAATCGACTAACCTAACAGTTGGTCGATTATCTAATATTTCGCATTAAAACTGCAAAACAATCGATTGTGAATGTTCAACAATCGATTGTGTATGTTTAACAATCGATTGTCTTAAGACAGTGTGATCTGAAGTTTTTCAAAATAGCAAATAATCGATTGTGTATGTTTAACAATCGATTGTGAATGATCAATAATCGATTGTGTATGTTTAACAATCGATTGTCTTAAGACAGTGTGATATGAAGTTTTTCAAAATAGCAAATAATCGATTGTGTATGTTTAACAATCGATTGTGAATGTTCAACAATCGATTGTGTATGTTTAACAATCGATTGTCTTAAGACAGTGTGATCTGAAGTTTTTCAAAATAGCAAATAATCGATTATGTATGTTTAACAATCGATTATATTAAGACACAATCGATTGTGTATGTTTAACAATCGATTGTTTTAAGAAAATGCTTAAACTGAAATTTTCAAACTGCAAAGTAATCGATTATGGAAAACATATAATCGACTATCTGATTTAGTTAGTCAATAACCTCAGCAGATTTCGAAAATATTGTTTAAGTATGAAACAAACGGATTGAATTTGTTTATTCTCATGTTCGTATATTTTCTTTTGTATGGCAAACCATGGGAATTAAATTGATTGAAGGCTCCTGAAGAGCAACTATAACTCTGCCTAAAGGAACGATATTTTAGAGAATGCAATGTTCTCCTCCAAGTCTAAGAAGAACTTGTTGAGTTTTAATGATATCAGTCAAAATGTTCTCCTCCAAGTCTAAAAGGAATTGTTGAGTTTTAAAGATATCATTCAAAATGGATATCAGATTGAGACAATACATGAGTATAATCTTGAATACCTCATTTACTCATGAAAACGAGGTTGCCCACTTCGGCTTGGGGTCACGCCATTTTGCATGCAGCAATGCTAGTTCGTCTCTGACTGACGAATTGACACAAATATTTCACGTTGCAATTGGTTTTGGGTCATGAACCTAATATATCCCATTTAAGAATCTTTGGATGCGCAGTATATGTGCCTATAGCACCGCCATCCCGCACCAAAATGGGTCCGCAAAGAAGGTTAGGAATATATGTTGAGTTTGAATCGTCCTCCATTATTGGCTACCTCGAAACATTGACAGGGGATTTGTAAACTGCACGATTTGCAGACTGTCAATTTGATGAGACACTTTTCCCAAAATTAGGGGGAGAAGTTGGTGAAACCAAACGGAAAATTTTGTGGAAAAATGCATCATTATCTCATCTTGATCCACATACCTCTATTTGTGAAAAAGAGGCGCAAAATATTATCCATTTGCAAAGAATAGCAAATCGAATGCCAGACGCATTTACAGATTTGAAAAGGATAACAAAATCTCATATCCCCGCAGTGAATGTGACAACATCTGATTCACGAATACATATTCATTATTGGAAGAATATGAACATGAAATTGGTATAGAATATACCACACTCACCCCTAAAAGGAGGTTTGAGATGATACCACACTCAACCCTAGAAGGAGGTTTGAGATGATATATGGCATGAATGATCGTTGGTCACGTACCTATTGTACGCCAAAGTATTTTGGAAATATGACTATTAAAGGACAACGATAATGCAAGAAACATATCTTGCATATAAGTTTGACATGACCATAATGGTATAACTTTCTCTTTAAGAAAGATATTCACCACATGGATGTTGATGAATTTGTGGTAGTACAAAATTAATTGAGAGCTCTAGAAGAGCCAATTATTACTATGTTGGAGAAACACAATTGAGTATTGTGCTGTAGTAAGTCTCAAAGAAACTTATTCAGTTTCCAAAGTACACGCGAAAGCGCTGATTATATTGAGACTATAAATAAAGGAAAGATTTGATATCTTCTATTACTACAACTTGTAGCGGGATAATTTGTATATGAAAAGGTACCCGCTTTATTCTCCAGTTTGTACTACACAAACAAAAGAATGCCACAATAAAGTGGATATCTATTGGTATAAAAATCCATGTCATAATAAACCTGAAGTTTATTGATAAGTGCACATGTCATGGTGTAAATTTGAAGTTTACCAATATTGATAATTTATTCAGTTGACATTCGGGTTAGCCATCTCATTTTAAGTATGATGTGCAATAATAGAGAATTCACATGGGTGAATATTAAAGAACTAGAAAGTTCTTTACAATTCTCTTGTATCACTTGTTCTCATTAATGAACTGACCAACTAAAGAATTCGGGTTGAACCCCATAAATTCTGGAAATATCAAAGGTGAATATGGGCCCATTCACTTGCCATGTATACCACATATGATGCATCTATGATATTGTTACATGTGCGATTGTTATTGACCCGCAGCCTGGCCGGTGCTTGCGAGGTAAATTGCTCAGTAATATAACTTCGAGCATAATTTCCAGATTTTCTATTCAAGATAGTTCATCTTGATAAGTTGGTTTATATCATAGTTGGTTTAGCACGATAATTATTGAGTGCCTACACTTAATAGCTAAACTATTTCTTATGAGAACAAAGTTATACATATCAGTTTGATATACGAGAGTATGTTATATTCTCCCCTCACAAGTGGTTCAGGGTCAGGAACCAAATAACTCCATCTTATTATTGATGTACGGTGTATATTTTTATTAACACCATAATGCACAAAGATGGGCTCTCAAAGTTGAGGAAACAAGTTAGCTTTTCTAACATGAGGGGGAGACATGATAAACACTTGAGAAAAGGTTACATGGGATGAATTATCATTTGTATATATAGATCCTCGAATATCATAATATGAACCTGAAGTTCATAAAAGGATAATTCAATTGCAACATATTGCAAAGCATGCTATACGCATTTGCTGACCCAAAGAAAGTACTTATATTCTCACTACAAATGCTCATATTAAGTCCCAGAAGGACAAAGTCTTTGATACGCTTAAAGCGTATAGGCAAATACTTGATTCCATATGAAAGACATGTAGATTTGGACATATAGTTCAAATACTTGAAAGTATAAAGTCAAAGGTATGTATAATCAGTTTTCGATATCTTATTTGTTTAGCATAACATGAAAACTTGATATGTATCTAAAGTCTATTATGTGATTTATATGACTTAATTTGAAAGATTTAAGTTGCTTAAAGCATACACAATTCTTGGTCCTGAAGTACCACATCCTAAGTACAATTTGTGTACATATGTATCTTGCTATAACTATAAGCATGATGGCATTGAGAATACATCTATGGAGATATTGAAGAGTTATTCCACGACATTATATGAAGATGTTCATATCTATCAAGAATGATGATTTCAAGGTGCGGAATATTTATTCTACCAAAGATTGTTTTGAAGATGGTGCACAAGATTGGAATGCAAATGCTCAAGGATATAAATTGATGTTCTTATCAGGGGGAGTTAATGCGCGTTGCACTCTTTTTCCCTTACAAGGTTTTGTCCCAACTGGGTTTTCCTTGCGAGGTTTTTAACGAGGCAACCAATAGGCGCATATTCAAACATGTGTACTCTTTTTCCTTCTCTTTAATTTTTCCCATTGGGTTTTGGTTTTAAGGTTTTAACGAGGCACATTGTTGAATAGACATTCAAGGGGGAGTGTTATAAATAGAACTCTATTTAGAGTGAATGTCTAAGAGTTTTAGTTTGAAGCTAAGTCATTTATCTTCCTATAAATAGAGGGGTCTTACCCCATTATAAATCATCCCAAGTATCAATAAGAATACTCCTCTTTCTCCCTATTCTCTCTATATTATTCTTGTCTTTTATATTATTTCATAACAGGCAAATCATTATTTGCCTCTTTTTTCCCCCTTAAAAGATTCGTCACCCGTGATTTTAGAAGGAAAAAGAAAAAGAAACAGGATTAGTGGGCCAAAGGAAATGCATACTTGGGCAAATCTGTCCCTTGTATTTATCTACAACGCCAGCCTCGTTCACTATTAAATATTAACAATAACAATAATAATCTATGACGGACCATGTATGGCTAATAAATCAAAGACAAACACTAGGCACAATCCAAGCCTTGATATGTCTTCGCTACTTCCACTACAACACTTGCGTAATCCAGATTCATTGCATTTTTCAGGTTGCTGCATTCCCCTTTTCTAAAAGAAAATTATAGGCACGAAATCATGATAATTAAGATGAAATAAGATAAACTTACAATTTTTCGAGATTAATAGAAATTCAGTGAAAGAGGTGCAAAAAAAATTAGGGATTTTTATCACATCTCTTTTCTTCCACAACTATAAATAGAGGTTTTCATAACTCAGAAAAGGGGACCAGAAGTTATGCCAAGAAGACAAAAGGGAGCTCATGAATCAAATGCAACAATTCTCTGCAAACTATAATTGTTCAAGCATTAGAGCACAAATTTCAAGTATTCAAGATCAAGAACGAAGTCAAATTAAATACAAGACATTCAAGATCAAGGCTATTTGTTCGTGATGAAATTCGTGGCAACAATCAAAGTGTTTGCGATGGATAATCAAATTCAAATTCAAGATCAAGCTCAAAAGCCCTTGATTTACATTGAAAGAGTAGAATTAGTTGAATCCTAGAGATTGTAACACTCATATTACTTGAAATCAAATACTACAATTGTTGCGATATTTTTTAATTTTGATTTTATTTTCTAAACGTAAATTTATTGTCTACACATACTACAGTAGTAGTTCGGAGTATATTTCAAATATAATCATGTTAATACATTGAGTTAGGTAGTATACTTTTTAGAAGTCTCTTTTAGTCCTATGAGATTTTATACCGATAAAATATATATATTTTTTACTACTTTTCATATTTTCTTCTACATTGTGCAAATGTGGGTGAAATGAATTTAAATGCAGGACATGATTAGTGAGTATATAGATACTCAACCTCAACTTATTTGATACTAAAACATAATTGTTGAAATATTATAAATTTACTATTAGATTTGTTTTTTTATTGTTGTCAGATATCAAAGGTTTTATTCAACCAGTAAAAGATAATTAGAGCATCTCTAACTTCTTTGGATTAAAGAGTTAGACTAAAAAAATATCAAAGTTCAGAAAAGGAAAGAATTATCATTTACAGCTTAATAGTTCCTCTACTACTGATAATAACAACTATTTCATTAAGGAAAGCTATTCCCTCCTTTTAAAATCCTCTTCCATTTAGTCTTCTGTTGCCCTTTGATGTGAAGTTGAAGGATAATGTCACGAATTTTTCTCTTAGTATCAGTCTGTCTCCCCTGGAATCTGCGCATGTTTCTTTTTGTCCATGTATGGTAAACCACTGCTGCGAGCAGAAAAGCCAATATACTATTACGGGGTCTACCATTCCTTGTTCTTTTTATCAACCATAAGACTTCCTCTTCCCATAGTCTAATTTGATCTCTCTATCCCAACCAATTGAGAAGTGTACTCCATATATTCCTTGCGTTTTGGCATTCAAAGAATAGATGAGCCATTATTTCTTTTTTTTTCCTACTACTTCACTACACACAGCCATTATCTACCTGTATCCCCCAAGTTGCCAGCCTATCCACAGTGGTGATTCCATAGTGAAGTGATAGCCAAAAGATGAAGTTGTGTCTAGGTATAATTGAACTCAATATTAAGGCCTTCCAATGAACCTTTGGAAATTGAGGCCTCGATAAAGTGTAAGCCTTCCTGATATTGAAGCTGTTAACGTTGGCAAAGAAGTCAATACTCAGGTACCAATCTCCAATGTCGTATACTTTCCTTACCAGGCTGCAGGCTTGTTTAGGAGTGCTCATTGTAGTGAAATCCTGCTTCTTTATGTAAATGGCATGAATTCATTTGATCCAACACGCAACTTTTTTTTGTATTTATAGCCCACATTAGTTTACAAATTGCTGCTTTGTTCTACCATATGAAGTTAATAACATTTAGACCACCAGCTAAAGTAGGCATACAAATTTTGTCCCAGGATATCAATGCTCTCTTTGAAGGATTTTTACTGTCATTCCATAGAAATATTCTGCACATATTAGTCACCAATTGTATGATCTTTTTTGGCAGCAGAAACACCTATCCCCAGTGTGTTTGCATTTTAAATAATACACTTTTTATCAGCTGTAGTCTTCCACTATAAGATAGAAATTTTGATGTCCAGTACCTTATTCTGTTGGTTATCTTCTCCGCTAAGGGCATACACTGCTGAATTGTTAACTTTCTTAATGATATAGGCACTCCCAAGTATTTGAATGGTAAGGCTTCCATATTGAATTGATAATCATCACTCATCATATCTTTGAATCCCTAAGGTACTCCAGCTACATAGATAGATCTTTTGTCTATGTTAGCTTTGAGCCCAGTCACCTTCGAAAAATGGTTGAACTTATCCATCAATAGTTGGATAGAAATCTTGTCAGCTTTGCAACACATTATCAAATCATCTGTAAAATAGATATGGGTAAGGTTCAACTTGGCACATCTTGGGTGGAAACTGAAGCCAGGGATGTTTTCAAAAGTCTTCGGTGTTCTATTCAAGTACTCCATCACTAGAACAAACAGATTGGGGGACATTGGATCCCCTTGTCTCAGCCGCTTCCTTGCTTGAAATCCATTAGTGAGTCCACCATTGATCAGTATAGAATAATTCACTGTAGTTACATATTCTATTATCCATTGTACCGTCTTATTAGGTATCCCATATTCTAGCAATACCATACATAAGAACAGCCATTCAACTGAATGATAAGCCTTTTTTATGTCCACTTTTAAAATGCACCTGGGCGAGACTCCCTTTTTTTGTTATACCCCTTAACTAATTTATGTGCAATAATTACATTATCCAATATGCTTATCATTTCTATAAATGTTGACTAAGCTGGTTCTACTATGAAGTCCACCACTATTTTTAGCCTTGATCTAATAATTCTGGCAATGAGCTTGTAGACAGTAGTACAACACGCTATTGGTCTAAATTCCTTGACAAAAGAAGGACTAGACACCTTTGGCACTAATATAATAGTAATATTGTTGACATTCTTCAATAATTTCCCTGACTCAAATAATTCCTTGACTACCTGCATGGTTTCTTCTCCAACAATATTCCCTTATTTCTTGGAAAAACTCAACTGAAAAATCATCAATACCAAGTGCTATATGTATATATATATAGGCCCCTGCATAATCTCCATCTCAGATATACTCTTGACAAGATTCTGTTGCTGCTCTCTATCCAAACCAGGTCCATTCCTGGCAATATTCACATCAAGACAAGCCAATTCAGGAGCCTTTGTTCCTAACAAGGCTTTAAAGAATGATATGAACTCTTGTTCTGCCAATAAGGGTTCGGTCATCTTTTGCTTCAGGTCATTACAAATGGTAGACACTCTGTTTCTAGCATGTTTTGCTTTTAGTTGAGTATAGAAAAACTTTGTGTTAGAGTCTCCTGCTGATATTCACACTGCCCTTGATTTCTGCCTATACACCTTCTTTTGGATACCTTCCCATTTCTTTACTTTCATTAATAGCTCGTTCTCCTCCAGAATCAATGTACTATTGAATAGATCATCATCTATCTCCCTTTGCAATTTTTGCAGTTGTTCCTTAAAGTTTTCAATCCTTTTTTCCACTGAGTTATAGGCTCTGTTCATCTCTTTTACTTTGCTCCCTAGAATCTGCAGTTTTTCCAGACTGAATACATAGTATATCCAGCAATGTTTTGAGTCCACACCTTTTGTACCGTCTTGCTGAATTCATCCTCCTGTAGAAGCACAGTAAGTAGCCTAAATGGCTTAAGTAAAAAATTTCTAGTGATCTCAGTGCACAATAATATGGGTAAGTGATCAGAGACCCCATAATTATCATATACTGCCTCTATATTGATATATTTCATGAACCAGTAAGGATTCCCCAAGGCCAATCAATGTTGTTGTAAATTCTATCAGAAGCTTCCCTTTTATTGCACCATGACCATTGGCAGCCCTTTCTATTCAAC
Source organism: Nicotiana benthamiana (assembly GCA_034376525.1). Taxonomy (NCBI): domain Eukaryota; kingdom Viridiplantae; phylum Streptophyta; class Magnoliopsida; order Solanales; family Solanaceae; genus Nicotiana; species Nicotiana benthamiana. Next base: position 120,941,533 of record CM067336.1, read on the forward strand.
AATCACAGACCAATGTCCTCAACACAAGCTTGAAAATCTTTCACCTCATTTCTGCTTACAGGGTTTCAATTAATTCTATTATTGACAGAGAGCATAGTATTAAAATCTCCTAGAACAATCCAGGCGTCCGCCATAGTATTATTAATTTCTCTTAGCTGACTCCATATTTCCTGCCCCTCTGCTATTGTATTATACCCATAAACAAAAGTTAACCAATAGTTAAATGTAGAGTTTTTATTCCTAACTTTACATTGTACCAATTGAGCTCTAGCTTGTATTATTTTAATATCTACTTGTTGAGTCTTCCACAATATTCAAATTCTTCCATTAGGAGCATGTGAATAGTTACTACAACAAAAAGGGGCTTTAGCCGCAATTAAAAATAATTTTAGCGGCAATAACAATAGACGCAATATCTATTACTGGCTATTGGTATTTAGCCGCCGATGTTCGCGTCGACAAAGCCTTTAGCGGCCATTCCCACAAAAATGGTAAAAGATATGACTTATTGCCGCAAAAAACCATTAGTTTTAACGGTAATTATTTGCGAAAATTATAATGCCTGCTAAATCCCATCCAAGAACGGCTAACTATGCTGCTTTAGCGTATTTTTATATAGCCACTAAATTAAAAAAAATTACCGCTCGAAGTCCGTATCTTTAACGATAATTATTTTGCAGCAATTAGAATTGTTGCAGTATCCTTCTACAAAATATCTTAATATGCCCTTTTATCGTCCATTTTAACGGATAAAATATTCGACTAAATTGTCACTAAAAGTCAATATCTTTAACAATAATTATTTCCAATAATTGTAATGGCTATAATGTCCTTGTACCCCCTGACCTTTACCCGGATTTCCAACTACAAACTTTTTCTTTGCGGGAATTCTATTACCCCTCTAAACTTATTTTATATGGAATAAATACCACCCTAAAACTACACAACCTAACTCTTGGCAAGTGGTAAGCTACACACACCCCCACATGTACTTTTAGTACTTTTTTTATTCTTTCTTATTCTTTTTTCTTATTTTTTATTATTCTCATTTTTTGGTTATTTCATTCTCTTTCTTTTTGTTTCGGTTGGCGGCGGCATAAAATGGTGATCGTCGGAATTTTACAAATACCATTTTTCCAACAAATTTATTTTTTCCGGGGACAGATTTTTATCCCGATCTAAGTGTGTTTTATATATATATATATATATATATATATATATATATATATATATATATATATATATATATATATATATATATATATATATATATATATATATATATATATATATATATATATATATATATATATATATATATATATATATATATATATATATATATATATATATATATATATATATATATATATATATATATATATATATATATATATATATATATATATATATATATATACATAATTTTTTCTTGAAAGTATAATTTATGTGTAGGAGGAAGAGCAAAATAGATAAAAACGAATATAAGGTGAGAAAACTTTTTCCAGTTAAAATTTCAATGCATCATTTTTTTCCGGCGATAGAAGGTTTTCTGATGATGAATGTTTTCCCCCAAATCTGAGTATAATTTTCTTTGCTTATGAATAGATCTTTTTGAAAGTTTAATTTGTGTGTGAAAAGACAAAATAAAAGAAAAATGGTTAGACAAAGTCGCCGGTAAATGAATATCCGCTGGAGTTAGAGAAGAAACGAAAGAAAAAAGTAAAAGAAAAAAAACAAAGAAAAAGAAAAGGAAAAAGAAAAAAAGTAAGAAAAAATTGTAAAATGGAATAAAAAATAATCTGAAATTTTTTTTCTTGCTTCTCACTCTTCTTTGGAAAGTAAAATACACATACTCTGTTACGTCAGCATTAATAATACAAATAATTTTATTTAAAATAAGTTTAGGGGGTAATAGGATTCCCACAAAGAAAAAATATATAGTTGAAAATTCGGGTATAGATCAGTGGGCACTTATGTATTTTTCCTATATATAATCAAAAGCATGATATTATAGGACATTACAATAGTCCTATAATCATATTGAAATTTTGAATCCACAGAATGGAAGGCATCTAGCAAAGAACAAGAGAAGAAATTACTAAAACCAGAAGTGTAAAGGAATTGAAATGTACTAGATAAACACAAACACATGCCATGCTCAAGATACTATATCAGACTATTGGTTTCCCAAAATAATCATGCTTCTGGACTTTTCTCAAGCTCGTAATTCTTAATCTTAATTTACCTTTGGGCTTACTTAACTGGATATATAAATAAACTTTTTACTATGTAGTAATACATTGATAAAACTCTTGAAATTTTCCTTTTTGCAAGATCAATATATGTGATGCATTATGTCCTCAGATGAATTTCTATATTGTGACAACCTAGATGAAATTAAATAAAAAGAAACATATGGATCAAAGCCTAGAAATTGGGATAGTGGCCTCGTGTAGCAACTACCATGTGTTCTTGTTAAGCTCCATATAAGTGGTAACTTATATCACTAAGGTAAGTACAAATAAAACAACAAATTAATATAAATCCAAGGAGAAAAAATCAAATAGTAGGGCCGAAGGATAAATATGAGTAATACCGTGAGAAGGTAAAGTATTTTCAGCAACACTAGGTATCCTTAATATTTGTGGTACTCGTTCATGGTCACTGTTGGCATCAGGAATCTGGTAAATATTAACATATTAGTTAATGATGCATTTATTGGATTAAATTTTAATTAAAAATATCTAAAATTTATAAAATCGAGTTACTTGTTCAGTTGAGGTGCCATTGATATTTTGACACATAGGTTCATTAGGAGCATATTTGCGCATGAATTGTCTCATTTGTAATAATTCTTATTGCATCCTCTCCTGATTTTATTTCATCAAAATTATTTCTTCATTGTATTTTTCTTAACTCGGTTATATCCTGTTCTAACCTTTTTACAGTCTCACTAGATGAATTTTCTGCAATAATATTTTCTAAGGAAGATCTATGACACTATAGAACACGTAGAGTATGACCAAGTCCTAAACTACGAACACATTCACTTTTTTTATTTCTCAAAACCTGGGAATGTACATCGCTTTCCCAAGAAACACTACGAGGAGATTGGTTAATAGAATTTAGAAATGGTCACAAATCGTTGCACTTACAAAAGGCAAAGTGGACAATTTTCATTCACTTTCTGTTGGCAGAAATACATTTAAACTTCCAAGTGCATCAAGGCTCATGAGGAATTCATATTAATTTTGCTATAAAAAGGATCACTTTCTCTGTTCTTAGTCCACGAATGAAAAAAAAACAAATACATAAAATGACTAAACGATAAGATTCCAATGTAATTTTTTTCTTATGCTTTCATCTAACTTTCCCACCATGCATGTCCACTTCTCATGAATTAAAGTTACAAAGTAGTACTGGGACTGATTTCAAGCCTTACTTTCCATTAAAGAAGGGATACTAAATCTGAACCAAAAATATCCAAAAGTGATAAATCTTCACCAAAACATGTAACTTCAGAACAAATCTGTAAGAAGATCACCTTCTAGACCATACAACTATACACACAAATAGATTAACCAAAGTTTCACATAACTAAGATCTGAAAATAAACCCAGAGGAAAATATAACCTGATTCATCATTATGTTGATTTTCAGTGCCATCAGTAGAAGTATTCAGCTCATTAGATTGACCGTCATGTGCTTCGGCTTCAGTATAGTTCTGATTATCCATCAACTGTTAATATATAGTTCGGTTGCAGGTGCTCAATATAAGGTTTTATATATCTCCATCATCATCTTTTTCAATTACCGGTTGGTTGCGGCCTCTAGTTTGGATAGTTTCTTTTCCAAGATGAAGGAATTATCTAGTTGCATTACCTTATAATAGTACCAAGTTAGCTCCAACAGAACAGTAGGTCATATGTAAAATAGGAGGAAGCATCATCCTCGTCTCAAACTATTAAAAACAAATAAATAGTGATCTGTGCGCGCGCACACACACAGAGCCTTGCGGCATGCATCCTCATCATATGACGGCAAAATGTCATTAACTACAAGATGATAATATGTTTCTGCCCAATTTACTTGATGGATAAGCACAAATTTTATACAAGGAAATGTAATTTTTCTCCAACTTGTTTTCTAGAAAAGGCATAGTTTATAAAATCTTCTGCTCCGTCCAAGTATTCTTTACTAATTCTATCACAATACATCTATCTTTTATATATAGGAAAGTCCATGACATTCAATATATTCCTTTAAATCTGCTATTACTGTAAGAACTAAAAATAATTAGTAAAATGGAGAAACATTATTAGTGAATTAAGAAACATGAAAGAAGTAGATAAAATAAGAGATTAAATTACTCTACAAAAGCAAATCAATAGATGTAGTGTATGCCATCTTTTTTTCTAGCACCAACGGGCATAAGTTCATGATTTAAATTTAAATAGCTTTAAAGACTAGATAATCATGATCTAACGCCAATTTCTAACGAACTCCATCGTGACGATCCGATCCGTCGTCTCATGAGTTACCACTCTGTTTCTCTCATTTCTGCTTCTTTATGCTTCATTATCCGTTTCTTATATGATCGAGTTGGTTTGGAATGATTTTGGTAGGAAATGAGATACTTAGTCTATTTAAAGAAAGTATAATTTGGAAAAGTTAATCGTACGTTGACTTATGAATTAGAGGGCTCGGATGTAATTTTTGATGGTTTGGTTAGCTTCGGGAGATTATTTGTGACTTAGGAGTGCGATCGAAAGTGATTTTGGAGGTCCGGTATAGAATTAGGCTTGAATTGGTGAAGTTAGTATTTTGGCGATTTTAGGTTGATTGGTGAGATTTTCATCTGAGGGTCAGAATTAAATTCCGAGAGTTGCTGTAGCTTTGTTATATGATTTGGGATGTGTGTGAAAAATTTCAGGTCATTCAGAGGTGTATTGGTTGGGATTTTTATCAAATACATGTTTCAGAAGTTTTAGAAGAACTTAGGCTTGAATTCGATGTGAATTGATGGTTTTTGTGTTTTTTGAGAAGTTTTGATGGGAACAAGTTTGAAGGATATTTTAGGATGCGTTGGTGCTTTTGATTGAGGTCTGGGGGCCTCGGGGTGGTTTCGAATGGCTATCGGGAAGTTTTGAACTTGGGGAATTGCAGAAAAATTGCAGCAACAGTGCATGACTAATTTGGCCTTTGCGTTCCCGAGCCTGGGGCTGCATTCACGTAACAGGAGTTTGGCAGGCAATGCTTTGCTCATTCGCATTTGCATTAGGGCATTCGCGTTCGCGGAGGGTGAGTTTCTTAAGCTTCGCGTTCGCATGGAGTTATTCGCGTTCGCATAGGAGGATCTGGGATTCTAGTCATTTTGTTCATCGCGTTCGCGGCCAAGGGGTCACTTTCGCGTAGTTGAGGCAGTGGAAGCTTCGCATTTGCGGGTGTTCAGACGCGTTCACGAAGGGTTATTTTTGGTCAGACAAAAATTGTGCATTGCGAACGCGTGGGTTTAACCACGTTTGCGAAGAATGACTTCCAGAACCTGGCAGAAGGTTCTTATCCGCGAGACTAAGTCATTTTTCCATCATTGTTGAGTATTTTGAGAGCTACTTGGGAGAAATTGAAAAGGGATTAGGAGAGTATTGATTGGAGGTTAGTTTTATGAACCAAAAAGTGATTATAATGTGAAATTAACCTAGAAATTCATAGAAATTTAGCTAAAATTGGAAGAACTAGGGCTTGGAATTTTAAGATTTTAAATTGGGATTTGAGGGGCCATTTGCAGTCGGAATTGAGAGTTTTTGATATGTATGGACTCGTGGAGAGATAAAAAACTCATTGATGTAAAAATTTCTGAGTTTCGAAAATGGGCCCAGGGCTCGGGTTTTGCCAATTTTGGAATTTTTCATATTTTTCGATTATTTTCGCTTGGGTTTTGTTCCCTTAGCATATTACAACGTATTGTTCTTGTTTTAGTTAGGTTCGACGAGCGGAGAGGTTGATTCGAAAGTCAAGGGCATAACGAGCTAGAGCTTTCGTCGATTTGAGATGTGTAGTGATTGTAAATGATGTCAGGAGGGTTTGAAACCCTGAATTGCACAACGTAGTGCTATATTGAGGTGAGACACATGCTTAATGTCGAGCGCAAGGTCGATTACTATTGAGGATTGTGATTTGATCCATCCCGATTGATGTTTTACAGCGTATTTGACTGAGACTTATTTGTTATCATCATGATTTAGGCTTATTGCAATATTTGGGCTTTGTGCCGACTACTTGAATCCTTCGTGGACTTTTATCACCGTTTCTTCTCTATTTTGACATATTACTTGAACTCAGTCCTATTGATTAATACTGTTTTACAACTCATCCACTTTTGCTCGAATTTGAAACTTAAATGATGTTCCTAAAGATGTTTTAGGCTGAACAATATTGTTTTACTAATGCCCGAGGGGCTTGTGATGATTTCTGAGTTGAGTGAGGCCGAGGGCCATATGTGAGGATATGCTGAGTGATATGAGGCCGAGGGCCTAAGACATTTTATATGCCACGATGTGCTTAAGTGATGTGAGGCCGAGTGCCGAGTGATGATGCCACGAGGTGGCTTGATATAGCGCTTGGGTTGTAAGGGGCCCCTCCGGAGTCTGCACACCCACAGTGAGCGCGAGTACCCATATTATTCTGAGAGTGAGCCTAAGAGGCTGATACTGTACTGAGAGTGTGCTCGAGAGGCTGATACTGTACTGAGAGTGTGCCCGAGGGGCTGATACTATTCTGAGCGATTTACACTAAGCCCGAGGGGCAGATTTCTACTTGTTATTTACTTGTCAAATTACTTGTTTTACTTGTTTTTAAGTGATTTCAACTAATCTCTTCAATTATTTATTTCCTTAAATGATTTCACTGTTTGATATAGAACTGCTTTGTGCCTTTACGTGTTTCATGCTTTCAGTGATTATTTATAATTATTACTCACTGGGTAGAAATACTTACATTACTCTCTGCACCGAGTGTGCAGATTCATACATCGCAGAGTCCACTCCTGAGTGCTGATCTTACCAGTTCAGACAGTGATTTGGAGACTACGAGGTAGCTGTTAGCGTCCGCAGCCACCGTACCTCCCTTATCTTATCCCTTTTATGCTTTCTAGACACTGTTGTATCGAACTCAGTATTTCATAGACTTGTACTGGATTTCTTAGTTTCTCATGACTTGTGATACCTCGATTTGGGCTGTGTTGAGATGATTTCCCTTATTGTTGTTGTTATTCCCGCAAATTATGATTATTAAATCATGTTTTAGAACTATTTATGTTATATAATTGTTTAAAGCGGAGTATTATTTCGTTTTGGATGGCCTTGTCTTCATGAGAGGCGCCATCACGACTGGGTTCGAGAATTGGGTTGTGACAAGTTGGTATCAGAGCTTAGGTTACATGAGTCTCACGAGTCATGAGAAGGTTTAGTAGAGTCTCGCATATTGGTATGGAGACGTCTGTATTTATCGTCGAGAGGCTGCAGATCCTTTAGGAAAACCTTCATATTCTTAAAATTTGTGTCTTGCGACTTTGTTGATCCGAGAACTAAACTCCCTTATTCTATTCTCTCGCAGAGGGCAAGGAATCATGCTACCAGACGAGGCAGACGACCACCAATACCACAAAGTGAGACCACCAGAGGCCGTGGAGACGGTCGTGGTCGTGGCAGAGGTAGAGCAGCAAGGGCATCACCTGTTGATCCACCAGCTGCCCCAGCTCAGGACCATGCTCCAGCTATGGATGCTCCAGCAGCAACAGTTCAGTCACCAGCTGTGCCCATCGTGATCCCGGGTCTTCAGGAGGCCTTGACTCAGATCCTATCAGTTTGCACTGGCCTGGCTCAGGCAGTTTCAGCTACCACAGCAGTAGCTACTTCACAGGCCGGGGAGGCAATCAGACCCCCGCTACTCATACACCTGAGCAGGTAGTTCAGGGATTGAAGACACTGGGGGCACCTCCAGCCCAGCTGATTACACCAGCTCAGGAGTTCATTGTACCAGTTATGTAAAGGATGAGCAGCGTCCTCTCGAGAGGTTCGGTAGACTCCAGCCACCATCATTTAGTGGTGCTGAGGGCAAGGATGCCTAGGTTTTTCTTGACAAGTGTCAGCGGATGCTCCGTACGGCAGGGATCCTTAAGTATAGTGGTGTGGAATTTACCACCTTTCAGTTTACTAGGGCTGCCTTCACTTGGTGGGAGGCGTATGAGAGGCATAGGCCTGTTGGTGCAGTGCCTTTGACTTGGTAGGAGTTCTCCACTCTCTTCTTGGAGAAGTATGTAGCGCAATTTTGCAGAGAGCAGCTGCGTAGACAGTTCAAGTGTTGCGACAGGGCATATGGCTATGTTACAGTGCGAGTTGAGGTTTTCTGAGTTGGCTCGTCATACCGCCTAGATGGTTCCGACAGATCATGAGAGGATCAAGATATTTTTTGATGGCCTTAACTATCATTTGCTTATTCTGATGACCAGAGAGAGAGTATTGGGTGCTACGTTCGACAAGGTCGTTTATATCGCTCATGAGATTTAGATGGTTCCCCTTCATGATAGAGAGAAGAGGGAGTCCAAGAGGCCTCGAGGTTCTGGCAGTTTGAGTGGTGCTTTGTCTAGGGGCCAATTCCAGCATGGTAGAGATCGTTCTTTCAGGACTGCTTGGTCGGGCGATCTAGAGTATCGTGGGGCATCTTCAGGTCTTGCTTATCATGGTTCTCAGCAGGTTCAGACCTCACTCAGCGCCCTTCCAGCTTAGAGTTCATCTCATGGCTCGTCTAATCAAGGTTCTTCTATGGAGAGTGTGTTAGCTAGTCACTCGATGCGAGGGGTTCCCTTCAGTCCCATTCTCTAGCGTTTGGAAGTTGTTTTTAGTGTAAAGAGTTCGGGCATGTGTAAAGGCAATGTACTCATCGTATTGCTAGTTCATCTCAGCAGAGGGGTCAGCCCTCGTCTTCTGCTCCAGTTACTTCACCACCCGCCCACCCAGCTAGGGGTGGATGTCAGGTAGCCAGGGGTTTACCCATGACCTTAGGAACTCAAATATACGATTTTCTCTCAATTCCATATCCAAAATCGTGGTAAAAATCCAAGAACCCTAGTTTTCTAGGTCTTCATCTAACCCTCAATTCCATATCAAAAATCGTGGTAAGAATCCAAGAACCCTAGTTTTCTAGGTATTCCTCTAACCTTCAATTTTCTACCCATTTACATGCTAAAATCCATACAAAATCAATGTATTCAACTCATAATGGGTAAGAATAACATACCTTAGTGTTGAAGATGAAAACCATCTCTTGTAGCTCCCAAAACAACGCCCAAGTCATGAAAATATGACGGGAGTGAGCCAAAATCCACTTTTTAAAACAACAATCTGCCCCTAGCTCTTTCCGCTTTTGCGGTCCAGGGACCGCTTCTGCGTTCCCGCTTATGCGGACAAAAACCCGCTTCTGCGGTCACCTTCCTAGGCTGCCCCTTCCGCTTATGCGACTCACCGACCGCAGGTGCGGTTCTGATTATGCGGCTACTCGATCGCATCTGCGGTCCTCTTTAGTGATGGCCAAACCACTTCTGTGGTCCAATTATTGCCTCTTCGAGCGCCGCTTCTGCGCTCCCATTTCCATAATAATGGAAATACTAGATTCCAGCTGCCCAGCTCTTCCAAAAATCCCACATTCGATTCGTTAACACCTGAAATTCACCCGAGGCCCCCGGGACCCCAATCAATCACACCAACCAGTTCGAAAACACATTACGGATTTGCTCGAGGCCTCAAATCACATCAAAAAATGAGAAAATCATCGAACGACCTCCAATCCAAACTTTATGAACTTTCAACTTCTACTTTCAATGTTTAAACCTATCAAATCATGTCCGATTTACCTCAAATTTTTCTTGCAAGTCATATTCAACATTATGGACATATTCCATCTTCCGGAATTTGATTCCGACCCCGATATCAAAAAGTTAACCCCCGGTCAAACTTTTCAAAAACCTTAAAATTGCTATCTTTATAAAAAATGGCTTCAAAATGACCTATGGACCTATGAATTCACTTCTGATTGCGTTCTAAACTCCAGAATCAGCATATAGAGCCATTCTAAGTCTCAGAATTCCAAACGGACATTGATAACACTGAAATGCACTTCAAGCCAAACATATGAAATTTCTCCTACTAACATCCATAATAGGGGTCAAAATGCTCCAGGGTTATCCAAAACCCACTCCGGGCATATGCCCAAGTCCGAAAGCATCATACAAACTTGTGGGAATCTTCGGATCCCAATTCTGAGGTCGTTTAATCAAAAAGCCAATCCTAGTTCATTCTTTCAACTTTAAGCTTCCGAAATGGAAATTTTCATTTAAATTTAACTCCGATCTCAATGAATTTAGATTCTGACCTTGAGAACAAGTCATAATACCCGAAATGAAGCTGTTCCCGGACTCCGACTTCTGAACGGATTGCTTGTACTCAAAAGACCGGTCGGATCGTTACATTCTCTCCCACTTAAACACACGTTCGTCCTCGAATGTGCTGAGAACTATGCTGAAGTGTCCAAAATCATTGTTTAGCATCTTATGCACCTTTTCGTGCTGTCACAACTCAGCTAAGCACATTAGCCCGATATATTCTGAAGAAGTTCCCTTTTATTCAAATAAATAAGTCTTAGAGCCCAATTCCAACATCCGGAATTCTATGTCAGACATGTTAACATCAAGGGTCACTAAACTATTCACCACATGCCATCCTCAAATATGATTGCATAACTTTTCCGGATTCTTACCTTGCAACACAAAATCCACAGGACCACGATAATATTTTATGATCAACTTAGCCAAAATTCAAAGAATCATATTCTTCCATTGCACCCCATGACCTATATAGGTCTTGTTCTAACTTTTACAACACTGACACGACGGAAGAGATGTGTCGAAATTCATAATCAACTGCTGAATCAACAAGTCATTGGGTATAGACCTCTAACAGAACCATTACAACATTCTGAACCAAATAAGGATCTCTGCTCTCTAATATGCTTCATGCGCTCAGATTGTACTGATCCTAAATTCCATAATCTCATCTCACCCAGTACGAACTGCTGAGCCACCTCGGACACAATCAAGAGTCCCATATGATGCCACCATGTTCCAATAAGCTGCCGATTAGGATATGATACAAGGAGAATATGAACTCTGTAACAGACATCTAATTACCCCGTCAGCAAATCATATGTGCGACGCGGGCAACAACTTATATGAGTTTTCCTTAGAAAAATGGGAAACAAAACACATAAAAGAAACTAGGGGGAACTGTACTGAACATCATACTGTTGCAGCGTGCAACCCATCCAAACAGCATGACCATAGCGGTGTGCCACCCGATCCACACATCATAACTATGGTGGCGTGCCACCCAATCCAAATAACAAACCCGTGGTGGTGTGCCACCCGATCCACATACATGCTCACATAAGGAGATATTCACTTAGCTAAATAGCTCATCACATCAAAACCGAATATTGGTTGTAGACACGCTAAGGTGTATAATACCATCCCTGAGGAAACATATAGCGCTATAGGCTACAAAACTCAAGCACAACTGAGGTGCGATACGTGAATTAAATCTCAAGAGCCATCCTACTCATATAACATTAATGCTATGCGGAATCTCAACACATAAGAAATTCACCAAGTCGTTTCACAACTTATACGATGCAATTCATCAGTATCTTGAATAGCCGATGACAAAATAACACCCCGACTGTTCCCCAATGGGGAGCGCTCGCTGAAATGAACACAAAACTGGCTTGATACGAAGCCCTGTTCACATATAACTCAATCCACTAATCACAAGCCGATCTCTGATTGCACCAACTTGGATAATAACCTCTCAAAGGTTTATAGTAACTTATTCTTCCTCATACCATATAAGAACAACCATTATAACCAGAGCAACCTCTTCCATTCATATCCCAATAAACAAAGTTCCCTTTAGGCATACATTCTCAAATTAATGACATTACCAAAATCCTCATACTTGGTTTAATTCTCTTACTCAATCGAGTGACTACATGTCACACTTTCGGTGGAACAAGCTCCCACAATATTTCGAACTAACTAACGGGTCTGCACATTCAAACCATCGGCTGCACTAATGCTGAAAAGCGGTCAGGAATCCCTAACTAGGAGGCAAAGCCTTTCTCACAAAACACCGATCTCAGATGATACTAATGACAATATCAATCTTACTCAAAGCACTGAAATTCCTTTCCTGCTCATCCTCGTGGCATCACAATCATTTACCAAACTACAACCTTGGTTCTCACTTAAAATTCCATACCACTCACTGTGCCCAACGTGCTGATATACGATATACACGATTTCCATCACCACTCTAGAATCATTGATAAACTAACACTTCATCATATAAAACTTTTCATTTAACTCACCTTAAGAGAACTGTAGCAACATACAAGATGATTCTCATAACCCTCGAATACGCCAACCTCTAAGTAGTGGTCCAAGCCACCATAACCCTTTCGGGATCCGCCTACTCATAACAGGCTATAGCAGAAGAATGCTTCTGAATAACATCAATCACTACGGCCGACAAGCATCACATGCACCGTCACACTTCACATGCATGACTTGATCACGCTGGATGAACTGATCACCACTACCAATAGGCCAAGCTAACCTTGCTAATCAATCTACTTCCTTCCACTAAATCCTTGATTGCCTTAGAAATAATGCTTCTTCATTCAACACATAATATACTCCATCTGCACTCACCCCGAGTGACCTTGAATCACGAGACCATGATGTCTCGGATTCCACGAACCATTTTGTATTTCTCAATGCTACACGTAAGTCAAAATATCATAGAACATTCTGGGCACCTTCTCATAAGCTACTATAAGGCTTGATTCTTAACTGTACCCATAGGCTCGAAATCACTGAGCACTACACTTGAACTCCTGAACTCACTAGGACCATTATCGAGAGCCACCCACTCTGTCTTGGTCCCGAATATAACTCACTCCATAGCTCTTATAACTTACGAATACTCTCACGGCAAAGCACTCGATGAAATCGCTTACTCTGAAATCTTCTTCTATACGAGGAATAAATCCTGAATCTTTTTCCAAGTCCGAACATGAGCCAATAAGGCTAAACATCGCATGCCTCCAAAAATTCATCTGCTCGAATTAGCACTGATGGTCTTTTCTCATAGCTAAAGTGACCCATAAATATACTAGTAACCAGAAATCATGCAAATAGTTAATCATACAACCCAATCTTAGGCGGTGGGACTCTCCCACTTAGCTTGAATCCATCATTTCACAACCCTTGAGTTCGTCCGATCCTTTTTACCTCTTATTGACATAACCTTGCACCATAAATTGTCAAATTTCTCGGAATCTTCCTGTAAATCCCCATCTTCCATAATCTCAATCATCATCCACATTCGCACGACCGATCTCCTTGTGTAGCAACCAAAATAATTCCTTGCGGAAGCTTTGCTAACCACACGACCGTTAACCTGGTTACGGGGAATAACCCATCTGGGGAAATCACTTCCCAACATCTTCCCACAACGCTACACTGGGGTCCTTCACTATGACACCAATAGCCCGTCCTGCGTCCGATCTCACCTTCCAGCTGCAAAAGTCTGTTCACCCTTCCCGGACATCAATTAAATGTGCGGTAACATCCTTCCAAGTTAAGGGTTATGCTGCACCCTCCTCTAATTCAAGCAACTCATTTCCGCCATATCAATCTTCCAGCGCATAATAGCCCATACTTTACATAATACCCGCAGGCTCCAATTCCCAATCCTTGACGCCCCTAATTCGATCCAGACTCTCCTTAAGGCGCGTAGTCATCCTACTACCAAGCCCATATGTAACCTCCGCCACTCTCCCAATTTGGCGAAACTCATATACTTAATCGGTCACTCGACCTTGCTTCTTATTCTTGGCCTTCTAGAAATTTTAAACATCGTCTGGCACTTCCCACATGTCTTTTCTCATACTTTGCTGCTCAATTGTTGCCTTAAATGAAATCTATCTTCGTGAAACTTGAATCCACCATTGCTGCTAAATTTAGAACCTTTCCTAAGGCCATATTTATCGATCCATCAACATTAAAAATTCTTCTTCGATCTTAAACCACCGCACCATGTGATATCTAATAGCTGTATTTCCAATCCTATTTCACAATATCCTGCCATAAGGAGAATTGTAGCGGATTATAATATCGACAAACTTAGTACGTTTCATTAGGGCCACAACACCCCATCATAATAGAAAGCTCAACCGCGTTTTTAGATATCGGTCTCATTACTTCCACCAGCCCAAATCTAACCATCCTTAGTCCAACCGCCTTTCCCCTTGCGGGGAATAAAATACTGAATCCCTTGATCACACGCTGAGTAAACTTCACTTCAATCATCCACTGCCCCGACACGTGGGCAAATGCCCTATCATAACCACACTGCAGAATAATAACTTATAAGCATCATGGCAACCTGTGCCCAGCCTCAAGGCCCTTCGAGTACCGCTGCTGATCCAAAACAATACGATATCCTTCTATTGAGCGAATATAACAGTCCGATCAACTATACCGGGAGAAACATCCCGCACCACATCTGTAGTGCCATTGCAATTCTTCAAATTTTCAATTTCTAGGAAGCGCTCGTATCGCGTAAGATTGAGTATAAAGGAATCAAAGGCATAGCCTCAAAGGAATCGAATCGCACGATAAGGAAATCAAGAAGGGAAGTACTCCTAAGAGTCATGCGGCCTCCCGAGGATAAGTAGAGACGTCTCCGTGCCGAGCCGCGAGACTCTACTAGACTTGATCATGACTCGTAAGGCCGGCGTGAACATGGCTCTGATACCATGTTATCACGACTCAAAATCCACTAAGGGTCGTGATGGCACCGGACACTGCTGTCAGGCAAGCCAACCTGATTACTTAATCAAATATCGTTTTAACACTTTTGGAAATACAAGATTTTTCTTTCATATTTAGAAAATTTTAAAGAATATATAATTTCAATTCAAATTTCCAAGTTAAGCTAATAGTACAATATTTCAAACCATCCCAGAACCCGGAGTCACAAGTGCATGAGCATCTACTGATAAGAGAAATAAAAATATGTCACCCGTCCGAAATACAATGGACGGAGAATAAATACAATAATGAAAAGGGGCTACCATAACTGCGGCCATCTCAAATGATGCAACTCACCTAATCCTCAGAATCCCCTGTGCTGCTACGTCCAGTAGACCACTGAAGTCACATACACATGTGCAACAAAATGCACAGCAAGTGTAGTATGAGTACGAAATAACATGTACCCGATTTTAGTGTCCCGCCTAATCCCGAAGGAGTAGAGACGAGATGGTCAGTCCTGACACTCACTAGCAGTCCAATGACTATTTATCCTTAAAATATATCCAAGCAGTGAATTTGTTTTATAAACAGGATTCTAATCTAGATATAGGAGAACAAGTAGTCATACAATTCTTTCATGGAAAATTTTGTTAGTTTTCTTGTTATAATTAAATAAATGATCTCGAGCCATAATGTGGCATAAAACAACTCAAATGAGTTCAAGATAACAGCACAAACATGCTCAAATCATGCCGAGGCGACGACCCGCTCCAACAGAAATGTAAATTTGTGCACTGCTGAGGGTTGAGCGGCCCATACCATTGATGCATCCATTTCACCGAGGCGATCGGCCCGTTCCAACAGAAATGTATACACACGCAGATAGATAATCAGTCAAACAGTTAGCGTAGAGCAAATATCCAAGTAAGGTCCATTCCCTTTTAATAATTTGAGAAAAATATAGCTTTAGTCTTTGTTAGAAATCCGCTTATAAATTTAACATGATTAAAGCATTTCAAGCCATTAATGATTTACAAATGATTCAAGTATAGCATGCTTTTAGGTCTTAGACTACCCGGACAATAGCATAATAGTAGCTACGCACGGACTCTCATCACCTTCTGCGTACGTTTCCCCCATAAATAGGAGCACATAATCAATTTAATTCACCTATGGGGTAATTTCCCCCTCACAGGATTAGAAAGGAGACTCACCTTGCTCCGAAGACTCATAACCGCCGCTTCCCATCTTTCCAAAAGCTCGAACTAGCGCGAAAAGTTCCAAAACTAGCCAAACAACGGCAAACTAATGAGAATATACTCAAATACTTGCTACAATTTGCATTATACAATTTTCCAACTCCATTTGTGAATGACCAAAATACCTTCGGTCCCCTGTGCACGAAATCCGAAATTTCTTGAAGGTAAAGTTTACCCATGACCTTAGGAACTAGAATATACGATTTTATCTCAATTCCATATCCAAAATCGTGGTAAAAATCCAAGAACCCTAGTTTTCGAGGTCTTCCTCTAACCCTCAATTTTCTACCCATTTACATGCTAAAATTCATACAAAATCAATGTATTCAACTTATAATGGGTGAGAATAATATACCTTAGTGTTGATGAAGAAAAACCTCTCTTCAAGCTCCCAAACAATCGCCCAAGTCATGAAAATATGAGGGGAGTGAGCCAAAACCCGCTTTATAAAACAACAATCTGCCGCTAGCTCTTTCCGCCTTTGCGGTTCATGGACCGCTTCTGCGGTCCCACTTATGCGGACAAAAATTCGTTTTTGCGGTCATCTTTGTAGGCTGCCCCTTTCGCTTCTGCGACTTACCGACCGTAGGTGCGGTTCCGCTTATGCAGCTACTCGACCGCATCTGCGGTCCTCTTTACTGATGGCCAAACTGCTTTCGGTCCAATTATCACCTTTGCGAGGGCCGCTTCTGCGGTCCCATTTCCGCATAAGCGGAAATACTAGATACCAGCTGCCCAGCTCTTCCAAAAATCCCACTTTTGATCCTTTAACCACCTGTAATTCACTCGAGGCCCCCCGGACCCCAACAAATCATACCAACTAGTCCCAAGACAAATTACGGATCTGCTCATGGCCTCAAATCACATCAAACTATGACAAAATCATCGAACGACCTCCAATCCAAACCTTTTGAACTTTGAACTTTCTAACTTCTATTTTTGATGTTTAAACCTATCAAATCACGTCCGATTGACCTCAAATTTTGCACGCAAGTCATATTCGACATTACAGACTTATTCCAACTTTTAGAATTTGATTCCGACCTCGATATCAAAAAGTCAACCCCCGGTCAAACTCTTCAAAAACCTTAAAATTGCTATCTTTAGCCAAATGGCTTTAAAGTGACCTACGGACCTCCGAATTCACTTCCGATTGTGCTCCCAACTCTAGAATCACCATACAGAGCCATTCTCAGTCTCAAAATTTCAAACGGACATCGATAACACTGAAATGCACTTCAAGCCAAACTTGTAAAATTTCTCCTAAAATACTAACTTCCATAATAGGCGCCAAAACGCTCCAGGGTTATCCAAAACCCACTCTGGGCATACGCCCAAGTCCGAAATCATCATACGAACCTGATGGAACCTTCGAATCCCTATTCTGAGGTCATTTACTCAAAAATCCAATCCTAGTTCATTCTTTCAACTTTAAGCTTTCGAAATGGAAACTTTCATTTAAATTAACTCCAATCTCTCTGAATTTAGATTCCGACCATGCGAACAAGTCATAATATCCGAAATGAAGCTGCTCACAGCCTCCGACTGCTGAACGGAGCACTTGTACTCAAAACGAGCGATCGAGTCGTTACATAAATTATATAGGAGGGAAAATATTTAGAGCGAAAAATAAATTAGGGGGAAAAGAAAATTAGAAACAAAAATTTAATGGGTTATTCTCTTGAATTGCCACTAAAAATATACTTATTGCTGACTTATATTA
This sequence comes from Nicotiana benthamiana, assembly GCA_034376525.1. Taxonomy (NCBI): domain Eukaryota; kingdom Viridiplantae; phylum Streptophyta; class Magnoliopsida; order Solanales; family Solanaceae; genus Nicotiana; species Nicotiana benthamiana. The sequence goes on from CM067336.1 coordinate 120,959,447, forward strand.
TTTGGCTGCTAATATTTTATCTTTACTGTATACTTTATTGGCAATTAAGATATTACTACTAATTAATTACCGCTAAAACCATCTTTTGTTATAGTGAATTAGCAAACACTTCCTATTCATTTCCAATATTCCTTCTAACTCTTTTTTCATTCCATATTTTCACTTTTGTCTCAAGGAACCCTAGCATAGTTATTTTATTTTGAAGTAGAAAGGCGTTGAGTTCTTTCTGCTTATAGGAATTATTAAGCCCTCTAATATTACATGAGCTAATAATCTTGGAGGGTGGACATGGGGTACTCTTCCTTCCTCAGATGCCAAGATAACATCCTCTCTTTCCTCAATTCTTAATGCACTGAATTTGTTTTGATGTAGCATAGCTTCAATATTCTCCTCAGACAGATCATTCCTTATTGATGTTTTCACCTTGGGACTTTGCACCTGTTTCCCTTTTGATTTTGCAACTTAAAACTCATCATTTTCATTATATTCAATTTCTTTAGGGACTACTTCTTGCCTTATCACTTCAGATGTAGTTTCTTTTTCATTACGTAATTCAGCTCTAATTTCTTGTTCCTGAGTTTCCATGACTGCCTTTGGCTTAGCAATTCACTTAGTGACTTGTTTCCTTCCCCTTCTTTGTGGTTTACCTAGCTTCTTATTTCCTACCTGACCTTTAGGATCAGGGCCAGGTGGCTTCATCAACTCTGCTGGAACACTACATTCCCATGTACTATGCCCAATCTTGAGGCAGTCTTGACAAAAGGAGGGTTGCCAGTCATAACTCAAAATTTCTCCCTATTTTTACCATCAGCAGTTTCTATCAGCACTGTTTCGGGCAATGGTTGAGACACATCCATTCTAATCAGCATTCGTGCATATGATATCCTTGCTTCCTAAGCTGTTAATTTGTCTATACAAATTGAATTTCCAATCGAACTTGAAATTCTTTCTAGATTCTCCACTATCCAGTATTGTATAGGTAACATAGGGAAGTTTACCCATACTGGAATATTGTTTGTAGCTTCCTTGCTCATTCGAAAATTTGATTCCCATTATTTCAAAATCATTTGCCTATTATTGAAACGGTATGGCCCATTCGAATCACAAAATCTCGATCATCATTAGATTCAAATTTAAAGATGAAGTAACATTCGTCATGGAGTAATACCTGTGGAGTCGATACAAATTGTCATACCCCATTTACAAACTTCAACATCTCCTTGAACTGAGGAGTTCCACCTATAACATATCCAATTAAGCTTGTCCTCCATTTTCTATTTTGCTCCTCCACCACTATATAGTTCAGTCTAACTATTTTCCTTCAGCCCTTATTAATAGAAGGATAATAATTCAACTTCATACCTTGTTGTATAGATCGATTATCTTGGACCACTTCAGTTAAAGTTGGTTGTGAAGTCCCTAAACTCGTCGAGAAGGTTAATTTCCTTGTCATCGTAGCCATATCAATCTCATTTTGTACTGGATCTGTAGGTGACTTTACCACCGGAGCAACTGGAGCTTGAATTTCTACCGACTCCATCGATTCCTTCCTCTTCTGGCCATGCAGTACTGTTGGTGCACTACCCATTCCTTTCATTTAATGGAACATTTGAACCGGTCCTAGGGTTTGGAAAATTCCCGTTTCTGTAGTAACCAACCTAGTATCATCTTCCTATACCTTATCTTCTTCACCCGTGCTCTTCATTTAGCTATGGAGTTCCTCTTCTTCTATCGAGCCATCCCTACCAGCGTATGTTAGCAGTCCTTGCTTAACACGTGCCGAGAGAGTTGAGAATCATTTAGTTGATTTTACTACTACTAAAAGTCACTTTTTGTAGTAGAGGGCTGATATGGTTTTCAGTAGAGAATTGTCAACTATAGCTCCATTGTTAACTATTAACAATAGGAGAGGAGTCAATGGCTGAGATGGTCATTAAACTTGCGCAAATTAAATTTCAAAGTTATATAACTGTTTTGTCTTTTAAAAACCACTCATTTCTTTAAAAAATCATTTAAATTTACCTAGTTCACTTAAATGGTCATTCTTGCCAGATTTTGTACTTTACCCTGAGATTTAGTAAATGACAAATTTAATTTTAATAATAAATTATTAAAATACTAATTTAAAGCCTGGACTATTTCAAGACATAAACGACTCGTTTACCTAACACATAACCCATCCCACATATAAGGGTCGACAATTATAGTTAACAAAAACTTTTGTACTTTTGGATAATGATTTATACCATTGAATTTTTTAGTTATCATCTCAAAAATTACGTTGCATCCAATTTACAGCAATCAAATCTTTCAAATATTTGAAAAAATCGCAAACCCTTTGAAAAATATCTAAGAAATCTTTACGAAACTTAAAATTTTACAAGAAGTATTGTGAAAGTTAAACAAACTTTACAAAATTTTGAATTGTATCATTGGAGTTTTACAATAGCTTTTACAATGATGATTAATATCATTGAAATTTTCGGTTTAAGAACTATAATTCTAAGTACTTGAGAGCATTAGATTTGAAAAATATCTATTGAATGCTGACTTTCAGAAGTCTGTCTTGCTCTTCCGTTAGCTGTGTTCAATTTTTTTTCATAAGTAGTTCATTTTAACTTTTAAATTTAATATAACATAAAATTTAAGATGGAAAAATGAAATTATACAAAATCACTGTCCAAGTACAAAACTTTCTAATTAACTGTAATCGCATATGGAGTAGAGAAGCTGTTAAAGTCGATCGATATATGTGAGATGAGTCAAGTATTAAGTAACCAATTGTGTTTGGTTTTAAAATGATTTAGGTTTTAAATTAGTATTTTAATAATTTTTTCTTAACATTAATATTTTTTCATCTCATTAAATCTCACTGCAAAGTACAAAATCTATCAAGAAAGACCATTTACGTGAACTAGATAAAGTTGAATGATTTTATAAAGGCGAAAGAAAATTATGTGACTTTAATGGTTAATTATCTAAAGTTAATTGATTTTTGAAAGACAAAAAGAAATTACATGACTTTGATGACAAATTATCCTAACTTGAGTGATCATCTGAACCATCAAACTCTGAATAAATACATATACATCACATATAACAAACTTTATAACCACTCATGTTTAAGGTTACTATTTATTACATTTTAGTATACCATATTTCAAAATATGTACCAAAATTGAATTTTAAGGTTTAATTACCAATCATTTATTAGGGGCTTTATTTGTGGAAGAAAATAATATTTCCATATTTTCTTTCCCTATTTTTTTCTCTTTCTTCCACCAGATTTTTAACATTATTAATTAACCCCACGTTTTTTTTGTTAATTTTTATATTACTTCCATAAAACGCTAACATTTCCCAATAAAAACTACACCCACCCCCACCCCCCGTGTACTTTTACCTTTACCTTTACCTCTTTCTCTTCTGTTCACTGTTTCTCTCCATTGTCATCTTCTCCATTAGCAGCATTCTCTCGCCAAAAATCCTCAAAGTTCTTCAAAGAAAACACATTTTCAGTGAAAAAAACTTATCCATATTCAAAATGGTGAAAAAACAGAACACCCCCAAACGTCAAAAAATAGGCGAAATTCCATCATTTGATTTGGGTGTTTTAACACCTAAATCTCCAGTAAAAAGACAACCATCTGTCCATGCAAGTGGAAAATAAAGTGTTCCAGCATCGCCGAGACAAATACGAGTTGAAACTCGAACAAAGCACTTACAGGAGGTTGATGCTTGCGGTGTTGAAATTGAAGCCGACAAACAACGCAAGCGAAAGGGGAAAAGCTTGATGGCGGATGATGATGATTTTGTGGACGATTCACCCAAAGTTCAAAAAATAAAAATACAGAAGGTGTCTCATTCACCCTCAAAGCAAAAAAAGGTGAAACCCTCTAAAAAAACCCACAAAATTGGTTCAACAACAAGTTTCGGTTAAGGTAAACAACTTCTTTTTTATCTACAATGTTTTGTAGTTTAATATTTTTTTTGGAAAAAATTAGAATTCAATTCTTTTTTTGTCGTCTAAGAGTTTTTTTTGTAAAAATTTAATGTATTATTGCATGTTAGGGTTGCTTATACAAATTGTAGTTAATTGTTATTATTCGGAGTTAATGTGTAATTGTTTGGCAGAATATAGTGTTGACTGAAATTTGTAGTCAATTGTTGGTTTTTGTAGTTTAATGTAGTGTTATGTAATGTTTTAGTTGACAATATCACAGCTGAATCAAAATTGTATATTTTTGTCGTTTTAGTAGTTTAATGTAGTTTAATGCAATTATTATTTGGAAGTGTTTTAGTTGGCCTAAATTTCATTGATTTAGTATACTGTGGAATCAAATATCTAGCTGTTAACTGTAGTTTGTTGTGGTTGAATGTAGTTTCATGTGTATCTTGTAGCTGTTATACACATTTATTTGTAGTTTAAATGTAGTTATTTGTAGTTAAATATAGTGTTGAATAACTGGCTATTGAACAGGGGTTAAATGTTGTCATTTGTAGGCATTTGTATTTTGATTTTTTCCTGTTTTCTTTCCTCTTTTATGCTCTGTTAAATGTTTATATTGGACAAGTGGTATCCAAAAGCTTCTATTATCTAAACATCTTTAAGTATGTCTTATTATATCCAAATGTAGTCCTTACTGGCTACAATTGACTACATATTTCATTATCTACAATTGCAGTAACTACAGATTGCATTAACAAAATTTAAAAATAACTGACTAAATATAACTACAATTGAATAAAATCTGTATGTAGTTGAACACTAAAGATTGCATTTAAACTACACAATGCATTAGTGTACTTCTATTGCATGTTAGGGTTGCTTATACAAATTGTAGTTAATTGTTATTATTCAGAGTTAATGTGTAATTGTTTGGCAGAATATAGTGTTGAAAAAAATTTGTAGTCAATTGTTGGTTTTTGTAGTTTAATGTAGTGTTATGTAATGTTTTATTTGACAATGTCACAGTTGAATAAAAATTGTATATTTTTGTCGTTTTAGTAGTTTAATGTAGTTTAATGCAATGATTATTTGGAAGTGTTTTAATTGACCTAAACTTCATTGATTTAGTATACTGTGGAATCAAATATGTAGCTGTTAACTGTAGTTTGTTGTGGTTGAATGTAGTTTCATGTGTATCTTGTAGCTGTTATACACAGTTATTTGTAGTTTAAATGTAGTTATTTGTAGTTAAATATAGTGTTCACTAACTGGCTATTGAACAGGGGTTAAATGTTGTCATTTGTAGGCATTTGTATTTTGATTTCTTCCTGTTTTCTTTCCTCTTCTATGCTCTGTTAAATGTTTATATTGGGCAAGTGGTATCCAAAAGCTTCTATTATCTAAACATCTTTAAGTATGTCTTATTATATCCAAATGTAGTCCTTATTGGCTACAATTGACTACATATTTTATTATCTACAATTGCAGTAACTACAGATTGCATTAACAGAATTTAAAAATAACTGACTAAATATAACTACAATTGAATAAAATCTGTATGTAGGTGAACATTAAAGATTGCATTTAAACTACACAATGCATTAGTGTACTTCTACCTATAACTATATTACATTTAACTACATTTGTATATAGGTAAAATGAAATACAGAATTGAAATACATATACAGAATTGAAATACATATGGGCTCACTGTTTCAATATACAAAAAAATGTAGGAAAAATGTAGTTTGTATGTTAAAAATGTATTTTGTGTGTATAAAATGTAGTTATATGATATGTTACATTATATATTGTAATTCTGAAATCTAGCTTCATTCTAACGACCATTAATGTACTTTTTTTGCAGAATGGACCTTACTATGCACAACATAATGTTGATTATGGTGTGATACAGTTCCATAGCTTGTGCGATGCAACGATTCCATCCCAGATAAAGTCTTTATTATCCCCAACACAATTATGTGCTTTCAAGAACACTTGTTTTGGTTATTTACTAGATATGCCCCCTATCTGCATGCAGAACCAATCTATTCATCTTCTAATGAAGTATGAATTATCAAAGTCTACTGGCGACTATTTTTCTGTTCTTTTAAATGGGCAAAAATTGATTTTTACTTTGAGGGATTTTTGTTTGATAACTGGGTTTAACTGTGTTGATAGTTTATCGGACCATGGTTACAATTCGAGTTATGTTAGCCATTTCATGACTAAATACTTCCCTAAGAAATCTCGGGTAGAGAAATCGCTTTTGAGAAGTGTAGTGACATCCAAATCCTAGACAAATGATTTGGATGCTGTACAGTTGTGTGTCTTGTATATGTTGGAATTCTTTGTTTGTCCTTCTGATAAGGACAATGTTTGTTTGATAGACAAATTTATTTTTTTTCTTATAGAGAGTGGTCATTTTGATTCGTACCCATGGGGTACAAAATCTTTTAAGCAAGTTCTTGAGTCTGTCAGACATCGTCTCAGTCCCAACGTCCATTCTTATCTTATACGGGGATGCTCGTTAGCCTTACAAGTGTGGCTGTACGAGTGATGTTCTTCTGTCAGCACCGAGCTTGCTATACGGTGCTCTGACTCCATCCCCCGTATTTTAAGATGGTCGGCTACAAAAGGACAGATTTGGTTGAATGTTTTTGAAGAAAAATTCATCAAGCCTGAGTGGCTCAAGGTATTCTTGTTAACCTTTGTGTAATTCTTCAATAACTACTATAGTAACTACATGACATCTACAATTTCTTTCAAATTTACTTCACTGTCTTCATCCTTCTTTCAGTTCTCAAACTTTGTTGCATCCGGGGCCCGAGATTGGAGCGCTCAACCTCCCAGTAAACCTTAATTATGAAGATGAGGAGGTTACTCAACCTTCAAAAGTCCCATCTGCTGCTTCTCCGACAGTTCGACATGAAGAGGCTAAATCTTCAAATGATATGGAATCTGTAAGAAGCCAGATGAGGAAGTTGGAACAGAAGATTGAGCAGGTACTATTAGAATTTACAGTTGTGTAGTCATTGTTTACTACCAATTGAAATCATTCCTTCGACATTGTAGTTTCGTTTTATTTTAGTGTAACAAATCGAATATTCTTACCAACTCACATACATATTTAATTTTTAGGTGGCTGGAAAGTTAGATCAGCTGAGGAATGATATTTTTGATGAACTCTCAAAACTTCGAGAGTTCATAGATCAATCTTTGAAAAGATTAGTGAATGCTGTCAACAATAGAAATGAATTGGATGACTCCAAGGTAAGAATTTACATATATTTATTCTAACACTAATAATAGTTATGATAATCTATTCTAACACTAAAACATTACTATCAAAATGTAGTTTGCTGTTACATAAATTGTAGTTCCTGAACAATACATTTCAATACAATTGAATACACTAAACTACTGTTTGCATTAATGTACAGTTTTGAACTACACTTTTGTAGCTGTTATTTGTAGTTTTATAGATGTAATTTGTATTTTGTAGCTGGCTCAATGTTTTAATATACAGACTTGAACTACATATGACTTACCTGGTTCACTGGTATTTGTAAGTAACACTATATATAGTTCAAGTCTTTGTATTTCAATTTTGTTATAACCAAATCTAGTTATATGTATTCTAGTTATAAGTCATCGCATTTGGTCTAAGTCTGTATTTTAAATGTAGTTATTTGTAGTTAAATATAGTGTTCAATAACTGGATTTTTAACAGGGGTTAATTGTAGTCAATTGTATTTTGATTTCTTCCTGTTTTCTTTCCTGTTCTTATTATATCCAAATGTAGTCCTTACTGGCTACAATTGACTACAGATTTCATAAACTACAATGCAGTAACTACAGATTGCAGAATTGAAATAAATATTGTGTATACAGGATTGAATTGAAATAAATATTGTGTATCTGTTATTGTTTCACTATACAATCTTGAACTTCATATGACTTAGCTGGCTCACTGTTATTTGTAACTAACACTATATAATATTTATGATAATGTATTCTAATACTAAAACATTCATCTCACAATGTAGTTTGCTGCTAGTTCAAAAAGATATAACGAACATAATGAAGCAGAGAAAAACAAAGAATTTCAGTTCAATTTTGGTCCTCAAGTCCGTGCAGGCCCCAGTACAACAGGTATCTAGATAATTCATACATACATATATACTTCCATCTTGAATTGCTAATAAAAAATAAATTTACCTGTTCAGCTCCTTCTTCTCCTCAACAACTTGAACAACAAGTCAATGTTCCACATTCACCAATTCATGGTGTAACTGTGACTGAAATTGTCGAAGAATGCATTGAAAAAGAAGAGAAGATTGGAGTGATGTGTGGAGGAACTGAAAATAAAGGCGTGACACTGGACGATTTTGAAATTCCAGAAAACCTATCACAAATGGTCATGTATGGTGACCCAATTCAAGTTGATTCAACCCCTCTTCATCAAGGAAGAACAAGGTTACCTGGAAAACATGCACGATCACCATGCACGCCACTCTACAGTACTGAAGGCAGCACGTCTTTTGGGCCAAAAGTTTTTTACATAAAGCACCCATTCACAAGTCCCATTGGTGAAGATGTTGATCCTCAACTAATAGATAGTTTTACTACCTGGTTATACCATCGAAGTGACAAATCATCTAGGAGGTATGGTGCATAAATGTCTTATGTTGTATGTATTTGTTTTACTTGTCTTTCTATTTAATTTAGACTTTAAAGTTGTCAATGTTTTTGTTTTTTGTAGTTGTTTGTTTAATTATATTATTATTACAGGAGGAAGAACTTCTATTCCATGAAGGATAACCATCTCAATCCTTTGTTGGATTTGGGTTGCGAAAAAATAGATAAGAAGGACTGGTTCTACGCCCTTGCTCACCCCGAACAGCTAATAAATTGTACAGTAAGTATATGGATTATCATTGCAGTTTTGTCTTTATCTGGTATCTGGCTCACTGTTATGTAGTTATTGAACACTACATTTAAAATACTGATTGCCTTGATGTGTACAGACTTATAACTAGATTATACATAACTAGAATGGGTTATAAGTAAACTGAAATACACAGACATGAGCTACATATTTTTTAGCTCTTATTTGCATCTTGTAGCTGTTATTTTCACTTTTGTAGCTGTCAAACTGATATACACAGCCATTATTTATTTTCTTTCATCTTGTATGCTCTGTTAATTGTTGATATTGAACAACTGATATCCAATAGCTTATTCTATCTAACCATCTTTAAGTATGTCTTATTATATGCAAATGTAGTTATTATTGACTACAAATGACTACAATTGAATACATTTGCATTAACTACAAATTGCATTAAATACAGATTGCTTTAACTACATTTAAAGTCAATTCACTACATTTAACTACAATTCACTACAACATGTAGTTTATTGAACACTGTTGACAACATTTTAAAGACAGATTGCCTTAATGTACAGACTTGAACTACATATTATAAATGCAACTTTTACTTTTTTCAGCACATCGATGTTATAATGTACTATTTGAGAAAGAAGGGGAAATATGGCCCCAACAACAACTGTAGATTTACAACAACAGACTGTTTGTTCAAGACAAAAGTTGAAAGTATCTATGATAAGTTCTCTGCTGCTCCAATTAATCAAAGGAATTCTGTTGTAAAAGCCGATGACGATATTGGAGAATACATTATGGGCTATCGAATTCTTGCAAATGTAGCATGGGATCTTGTGGATTATGTGGTAATGCCTGTTAACCTTGTAGAGAACTTCCATTGGTTGTTGTTAGTGTTTGACATAAAGGACCAGCAACTGTATGTGTATGATTCATTGGTGAGGGCAAAGCGTAACAAAACAGTTCAACCTTTGGCTGAAAAATTTTCAACAATTATTCCTCTTTATTTGTCATGCACTGGTTTCTACGGTAAACGCAAGGACATTGACTTCAAGAATACAAAGTCATACGTAGAGAAGCCAGTTGCGGACCCTCTAGACATACAATGGATGGTTGCCGAGATTCCACAACAAAAGGAAGGCTCACTGTAAAAAACTAAACTCCCCTTCTATATGTATAATTAAAATTTATTTGTTTTTTGGTATTTATTGAAAATTACTCATAATCTGCAGGGATTGCGGTGTATTTGTTGCTGCATTTGCGGAATATATTAGCAATGGTGATTTGTCTATACCAAAGGAGGATCTTAATGATATTAACAAACACCGTAGACGCTATGGAGCTCTGTTGTGGGACTACGCCACAAAGAAGCTAAATGATGGTTCAATCAGTGAGAGCGAGGTTACAGGCAGGCTTGCAAGGAGGAGGGGTCCACCGCCAAAAAATGAGAGAACTAAAGTGGAACGAAAGAGGAAATAGTGTGTACTGTTGTAATGAACTTTGATTGTAACCCACAATGTTTCATGGATACTGAACAATTTTGTAGTTAGTGGAGAATTATGTCAGTTTGGTTGTACTGAACAATTGCTTTGGAAAAATAACCTTAAGTTTGCATTTCTGTTTGCCATTTTTCTGAGATTCATCTGTGCATTTAGTTGCACTGTATGTTCACTTTTGTTGTGAGATTGTTTTTATTCTGATTACAACTCTTATCTCCCATTTCAGTTTAGAACATATTTGTTTCAGAAATGCAAACTAAATGCACAATTGCTTCATGAATACATTAGACATTATCATGCCAGTGCTTGCATTATCCAACTTCTTGGATTGGAATCCAAGGTTTTCTTACAGGTCTGAACTAAAAACTATGAAATAAAATTTGAAGCCAATTCAATCTATTCGACGATTTAGAATTGCCTCAATACAGATGTTAACTATATTGATAATGGGCACAAATTAAAGGAAACTACAATTATCTACAATTCCATATCATGCTCCCTCTTCTCCTCAAGGCAATATGTATTGTAAATGTAGTCATTTGGTTGTAATGAACAATAGCTTCATGAATACACTAGACATTATTAATGTAGTGACTACAATTACATACAATTACAAATAACTACACATTTATTCTGCATATAACTGCAATTACATAACTACAAATTGTTGGAAGTCCAACGCTACATGCACTGTTGCATTACATTTGCACAATATATGTTTTCAGATAAACATGATGATGTTTCTTACTTAGATTTCATGAAAATGAACTACAATGTTTTTTCTTTATCTACAACATTCTGTCTTTATCTATTATGTCGATAACACATTTCGAAATCACTTAAAGTACATTATAACAACAATCTGCAAACAGTTTACATTACGCAAGTATATTAGTAAACTTCTTTATTATCGTCAAAAACATATTACAGTTACACCTTAAATTCCGATAATCTGGGATAACTACCATTTATTTTGAATAACTATGTAGCTACATTATATTCATGCCTTTTTCGGCGCATTCTTGCAACTTCTTTTGTTATGCCCTTCACCTCCACAATTGCCACATGACACCTTGTACTTCTTTGAGTTTATTTCATCAAATTTTTTATATCTTTCCTTTTGAGGTCTTCCTGGCTGCCTTTTATCTCCAGCCGGTGGCTTTATTACATCATCCAAAATATGTTGTGGAACATCCCATTTTGCTTCATCAGGAAGAGGATTAACTGGCAATTCATATGTAAGTAGTAGGCTCTTAGTTGTGTAATACGGTGAGCAATAGTTGTCCGGCCTTTCATTCCTATGCCTTAATGATGCCAAAGCATGTGCACATGGAAGTTCATCAAGTTGGAATTGTCCACAACTACATTTCTTATTTTCTAAACATACAATGTACCTCTTCACGCCATCTAACACAGTGTGTATATGATCGATTGAAGCTCTCACCTACAATTCAAGATCAAAAAGAAAATAATAAGGTGTCAATAAGTTAACTATGTTAGCAACAATCAGTTAACTACAAATCAGCTACAAATAAACGGCATAAAATATTAGCTACATTTAACTACAATCGTCTACATTTTTAAAACTCTCTGGAAATCATTCATAAAACATTAACTACAATCGTCTACATTTTAAAAACTCTCTGGAAATAATTCATAAAACATTAACTACATTTAACTACAATCGTCTACATTTTAAAACTCTCTGGAAACAACATTTTCATCTACTACTTTTTTTTTTCATGCACCAAACAATAATATATTACCTTTAGTTTCTGGGATAATAGAGTGTTATCTTCCAATTCTTTGTTGAATTTGTGCCAAGTAATGTGAAAGTACCCTTTGCCTTCAATAACTTGTCTTTTGTCCAACGTTCTATAATAGTCCTCATATACTCCAATAGATCAAATATTGGCAGCTCTCTTGCCTCTTTTGTAACAGCGTTCAACGACTCTGCAATGTTTGATGTCATAGTAAAAGTTCTATTTGCCGTTGCATGTACTCTTGACCATCTATGATATCCAATATCATGTAGGTAAGACGAAACACGTGGGTCTACCTCCTGAATCTTCATCATTCTTTCATTGAAATCATCCAGAGTATATGACCGTGCTGTAGCAAAGTATAATTCATGTAATTGTAGATGTGACTTCTTGAATTTTGACCTTATATTTGTCCATATATGCCACATGCAAAAGTAGTGTGCAATTCCAGGATAGACTACGGATGTTGCCTTCGATATACTCTCATGCCTGTCTGAGACAACACACATAGAAGGTCTTTCACCATATGCCTCCTTGAATTGTTCAAAGAACCACCTCCAAGACGCGTCGTTCTCAGAATCAGCAACAGCATATGCCAAGGGAAAAATAGAACCTACAATTTGTAGACATAACTTGAGATTAACTATTAAATACAAATATATTTGGATAATTTAGGCAATATAAAATACATTGATTTATACAAAGTAACTACATTGTAACTACAACATTATTACATCTGTTACCTGCTGCATCCATGGTGCTTGCTGTCAGCATAATACCCCTGTATGATGATTTTAAGAATGTACCATCAACCACTACTACCGGCCTACAATGTTGCCAACCATTTATTGATGTAGAAAGAGCAACAAATGCATACAAGAAGCAATCATCTGCTGCCTTCTTCAATTTAACAACAGAACCGGGATAATTCTTCTCAAGAATATAAAAATATTTTGGTAATCTGTTGTACGAGTCACACGGATTCCCTCGCAGAAACCGTAATGCTTTTTCCTTTGCTCTCCATGCTTGCATGTAGCTTAGGTTGACTCCATGTTCGGATAACATGTCGGTTTGTATGTCCTTTGGCGTGTAAACAGTCTTAGGATCACAAAACTTTGGAACGACAATGCTACCAACTACTGTTGCAGTACACTTGCGCTTTATGAATGTTTCGTCCATTCGGCAACATGTGTGTTGTCGGCTAAAACTTCTTATCTTGAACAATGATGAATCATTAATAGATGTTGCCTTGAAGTGCCATGTACAGTTCTCCGCAACACATACAAGCCAGTAGCTACAAAAAAATTCAATTTTCAAACATTTTTATTATATACTATAATGAACTACAATTGACTACATTTAACTAACTACAAAAACCGACAAACTGGTTTTCCGTAACTACATTTGACTACAAACAACTACAATTGACTACAATGAACTACAATTGACTACATAAAACTACAATTAACTACAATTGAATACATTAACTACAATTGTATACAACTGCATAAATAAAAATAATACTTTAATTTTGAAAACGAACAACTAACTACAAACCTTCTACAACTTGATCTTTTAACTCTGAACTGGAACTTCTGCATAACTGCATAATTCTTCATTGCAGCAACAATCGTCTTCTTGTCCTGGTACACTTGACCTTCCTCAATACATGTTTGAGAAGATTCAATTATTATTTCACTTTGATATTGCTCAATAGCTGGTGAAGATGGAATTTCTAATAACCTTAATGATCCTGAAGAACCTGCAGACAAAACATTCACATTGTATATTCATTATAGATAATTGGCGTCAAATTGTAGTTGATTAGAGAACACAAAAATCTCCGAATTCTGTTTCGACGCAAACTTACCTATACTGATGGGGCGTTCATTGGTTATTGCCAATTCCATATTGAAATCTCTTATGCTAATACATAACGGATACGAACTTAAGTTTTTATTCTCTTTTTTCGTTTCCATATATACACGAACGCCCATATCGTTTCTAATCTGCAACGGAGGACAATTATCATTCACAATGTATTTTATTTCTACAACTTTATCAGATGTATCAATCGATAATTGTTCTGCAATTGTAGATTGGAGAATTCCGTAGCTTGCAGTTTCATCAACCAAAATGGCGTCAACTTCAAAATCTCTGAAACTGCCATGGTTATCCCAATAACCATTACATTTAAGCATTATCGGAATTTTTGACATTGTAGAATCTCCTTACTGCCAGTCACGGAAGAACTACAAAATATGAAAAAATAAGAGAGAATCTGGGGGAATTAAGCTATCACTCAATAACAAGAAAATATGATTTTGAATGGAAGAATGAGAGTAGTCAATTTCCAAACAGTTTTGTCGAATTTTAAATGGAGGAATGAGAGTAGTATTTCGAAACAGTTTTGACGAATTTCTGTTTGGAGGAATGACTGTAGTCAATTTCGGAAAGTTTTGTCGAAAAAATCCAATGGATCTTCCGTTTACAGGACATAAACGGTTTAGTTTAGAGGATATATTTGGAGCATTTAATATGTTACCTTAATGTAAGGGAAATTTATTTGGTAGTAAATCAAACATTTATTATCATTCAAAACTGATTGGTGTGAAAAGAAGAGATAAGCAAATTTCATTAGCCTTAATTGTCTAGTGTTAATTTAGGATGGAAAATCAGCAAATATCTTGTTTGGTACATATTATGTAACAAAAACATGAGATATGAGGGTAATAAACAAACTATGCACAATAATAGTAGTAAAGTTTGTTATATGGGATGTATAGGTAAAAAACCCTAACATTTACTACAATAACAAGTTGTCCATAACACCATATTATAAGATCCAATAAATACAACTATTACACAATTGTTAACCTAAAAGACCAGTAATAGTTTGAAACATGACATGTTATTACAATCCAATAAATGCGCAATATGTGTTTAATTATAATTAATTAATATGTATAGTATCTATCAATTTATCATTATAAAGTAACAAATTAATGTGGTTTGATACGCATGGATAGATACTTCCTTCGCTCCACAATAAAGGAGCAATTTACTTTTGGCACGCCCACATTAAAAAAAATATTAACTTTGATACAAAAATATTTAATATGACTAAACTACCATTAATTAAATATTTAATGTGAGAAGAAAGAATTTTTTTAGGAATATGTACATAAGGATAATTTTGTAAAAGCAAATTGAATTCTTTCTTGATTATATAAATAGACACTTATTTTTGACAAAAATAAAAAACGGAAAAGGGTCAAATATGTTCCTATACTATTGAAAAAAGTATAATATTATTTTCCATTATGCTATCAGTCAAAATATATCCCTAACGTCATACTATCAGTCCAAATACATTCTTGACATCATTAAAGTGGTCCAAACCTACCCTTCCTCCCTTAACTGCCTCCTTATGACAACATTTCATTGCCACCTTACCATTATAATCCCATTTTCATCCCTTCCCCACAACAATTCTTTCCCGTTTATTTGAAGTAAAAGGTACATACAATTCGAGGATCGGCCGGAGAAACAAAAGATATTTTGATAAACAAGCGGAAGTAGAGGCAGTGAAACCTTCAAAATAATGATAGAACTTCAAAGTAATTGAACTTGGTATCTGGAAACATGGTGAAATGGAGAGGTAGCAATAAAATATGTTATTAGGGAAGGCAGTTAGCGGAGGAATAAGGGTAAGTTTGTACCACTTTCATGATGTTAGGATATATTTGGACCGAAAGTATGACGTTAGTGATATATTTGGACTGATAGTATAATAAAGGGTAATGTTAAATTATTTTTAATAATATAAGGATAAATTGATCACTTATTACGGACAGAAAAAAGTAATATTATTTTATGATTACATAATGCCACTGATTCAAAGACAAATTTACCTTTATTTTCCTCTTTTTCGTTTTGCCTTTTCAAAGTTCAATGGAAAATGTGACGGGGTTTGCAAAACGTGTTCCGGTAGCACGAAAAACAAACCACGGGGCCCTCTATTAAATTTCTGACGAAAGCCGGCAATTAGGCTAAAAAGAAAGAGAAATATCATTAGGGCCCCACTGAGTCAACGGTCAAATCTACGCTCCCCTCAAAAAGCTCGATTTTCCGAGCCAATACCCAATTCTCTGTCTTTCCCGTTCATATCTCCTAATTTCTTAAAAAACATTTTCAGAAGAAAATAATTTTACGCCGGCTATGGAGTTCGAATTGGATCACTCTGACGGGTTCGATCGGATACCCGACCCGGTTATCAACCTCATTTTCAACCAAATCTCCGACATCAAAACCCTAATCCGATGTCGCTCCGTTTCCAAACGGTTCAACTCTTTGGTTCCTCAAGCCGATTCGCTCCTCCTCCGGGTCGACCGGGTTATCTCCGCCACCGATTCCGATGACGAAGACGATTCCTTCTTCATTGCTTTCCTCAGATCCATCATCAAATCCCTTCACCATCTCGTTTCCCCAAGCAAGCCTCTCCCAAACCCGACCCGATCACAAAACTCACCCGCCCAGATCCTGCGTGAATTCGAGAAGATCCGGAATCTTGAAATCGAGCTGCCGTCCGGCGATCTCCGATTAGAGAAAGGCACGACAATTAAGTGGAAGGCAGAGTTTGGGAAAACCCTAAAGAGCTGCGTGATTTTAGGGTTTCGTGTTGGGGAAGGTTGCGGAGGAGAGGCAGAGTTAGGCGGAGGAGGAGGAGGAGCTGGGGGAGGTTTGAAAATGAGGGTAGTTTGGACAATTAGCGCGTTGATAGCAGCATCAGCAAGGCATTACATGATGATGGAAGTCGTAAACGAGCACAAGGAGCTGGAGAATTTGGTTATCAAAGACAGAGAAGATGAAGGCAAAGTAGTGATGGATAAGAAAGGATTGAGAGAATGTAGAGAGAGTCAAGGCGAAGTAGAAGAAGCGGAGGTGAATAGTGCTACCAGTGGGAATGGCATTGGTGTTTGGTGGCGGAGCAATCGTACGACTGTGCCAGCTGTACGAATGA
Organism: Nicotiana benthamiana; assembly: GCA_034376525.1. Classification (NCBI taxonomy): domain Eukaryota; kingdom Viridiplantae; phylum Streptophyta; class Magnoliopsida; order Solanales; family Solanaceae; genus Nicotiana; species Nicotiana benthamiana. The sequence continues at coordinate 120,976,587 of CM067336.1, forward strand.
GGATGAGGCACGAAGCTAGAATGGAACTCTCCGATGGCACGAAAATGGTAGGAGCAACATTGGTGGTTGTGAGGCCAATTAATCAAGGTAATGGTGAGAGGAGTGAGTTAGAGGAACAAAATGGAGATGTAGGATTGGCATTAGCGGCATTTGGGGATGATCCAGTGTATGGAAAAGCCGTGGAGAGGTTGCTCAAGAGTAGAAGTTATATCCTGGAGATGAATTCCTTTTAGTTCCCACGGTATCTGTAAGAACTTGTTCTCAATCAATGTGATGATTGTCTAGAATTTTGTTGTCATTTGTAAATATATCGCTATTGCTATTTGTACAAGTAATGGTTAGACATGGCATTTCGTGTGTACGAAAGAAGATTCTATTGCTTATATTAGAGTCATGAACGAAATCCAAACTCTGGGGGTTTTAGGTATTGGGGCAGTGAGAATTGAACTGAAACTTCGTGTGAGGATCTCTTGGTCTTACCATTTCCATTGAGCTATGTTGCCCTCTTTTTTTGTTGCATTTGTACACGATTTTACCTGTAGTGTCTGGTCTTATTGTGTACCATTTCATGTGCGGTGTCTGCTCAAGTCTCTTTTAATTAGGACTTCAGAAACCAATGTTGATTCTTGTTCCTACTTATTGAACCCGTAATTTGGATTCAAATGCATATTGAGGAGTCATATGTCCGACCCATTTGGGATGGAGAATTGATTGAAATATATTGTGAATGGATATGTGCTGGCTAGATGGTAAAAGTATGTTGATCAGATACTGAGCGTTCAACTTGTTGGTATGATTAAGTTTTACATGATAATACAGAAGTGATCTAGCTGATTCCAGCTTATTCGGTATTGAGGAGTAGCAAGTGAACCCTTTGCTTCTAGCATACCCTATAAAAAAGGGCTGCAATGGCAACTATCTGAAATCCCATAAGAGGAAGGACAGGAGGGAAACCTCTATGTTAAGAGGCCTCTATTATGCTCAAGGATGCAATTGATTTGTCACCTGAACAACCTCGGCAGAAGGGCCAGGTATCTCAAGGAACCTATTAGCTAAGGGAATTCCACTTAGGTTTCTTGGATATATTGAATTACTGATTTTTTGAGTTATTTGCAGTATGTTGCAAAATACCATATGGAATTATCAGGAGGCAACTGCCATTGGCTTAGTGAATTCACCAGCTGTGATACAGTATGAGCAGGGGTGTACAAAGAAAATCGATAAACCGCACCAACCCGATAATCCGAGTCAAACCGAGAAAAAAAACCTGACTATGGTTTGGTTTGACTTGGTTTGGTGTCGGGAAAAAAAACCCGACCATAATTGGTTTAGTTTGGTTTTAACTAAAGAAAGTCAAACCGAAACCAAATCAACCCGACATTACATATATAGCAATTTTAGATATATTTAATATATAAACATACTTATTGTAATGTAATTTATAAATACTTCTTAAAAAATTTCATAATTTTATCTTTTAAGGTATTATTTCAAGGTTTGATTTAGAACTTTTGAATGCTCCAATAAGTTTTATAGCCATTAATATTAGTAAATTAAATAATGCTAGCAATCAATACTAATGCTAACAAAAGACATTCAATTCAATATTACGAACGGGAATGTATTAAATGTCTATTTTGTATTTTGCAATAATTTAGATAAAAATACATAACCTATTTTTATCTTTCTTTAGCTTTTAGGCATATAATTAATACTCCCTTATTAGTCTATCTAGTTTAGCATGAATTAGTGCTTTTAGTTTATGTTTATTTTTATTATGACTTTTTAATTAGCAATATTATAGTACATAATTTTATTATTTTTTATTGTTGAATATTTTAGGATAATGTCATGAGTCGTGACATGTCTCATATTTTGTATTATTTTCTTGAAAAATAATTTATATAGTTGTATCTTACTAGGATTAAAGAAATATTTTGAGCATACGTTATATATTTTGTTCTACGAAGATTTTACCGGAAAAATAATCCGAAAAACCCGAAAAAACCCGAGAAAAACCGATATTGAAAAACCCGAATTTATTGGTTTGGTTTGGTCTTTAGATTTAATAACCCGACACAATTGGTTTGGTTTGGTAATTGTAAAATCCGAACCAACCTGGTCTATGTACACCCCTAAGTATGAGCAAGGCCTGATGAATGCTTTTCCAAATGACAATTCAAGCATGTGTCCTTAATTATATCATTGATTAAATTTGTTTCTGAATAGTTAGCAGCCACGATCAAAAGCTTTAGTTAGCTGTGTCTAATGGCCATGTGTGATAATTGTTGTAGCTTGTATTCTTCTGTTGGTTTTTGGTCGTTTAGAATTTCCGTGGAAACTTTAATGACACAGTTGATCAAAGTTTTAGTGAGGCAACAATTACGTAATCAAGAAGTTGAAGCTGTTGTATAAAGAAGGTTCACAGTGTTGGTTCTCAATGTTATACACGACCATATTTCACAAGCCAAATGATATCTTGTACCTGTGTATTTTTGGGTCTAATCCTTAACTGTCGAGTTTTACAGACGTAACAGTGTCTCAGTTTTTTTTTTATTATTTTAATTTTGGTTTGTGACTGAGGTTTAGATCTTTAGATTATGGAAGAGGAAGAATTTTAGTAAATGGTAATGAAATTGTTAATTATTCGGCTGAGAAAATAAGTGGTATATATCCATAAAGTTTATTGCCTATTGGACTGACCTAGATGTTTTAGGCACCTATCAAATGGCAGTTATTAGTTGTTTGCAGTGCTGAGTTCTGATTTGTTGTCGATCAATTTCAGCTATCTTTTGAAACGTGATTTTTGTCAATAATCATAGTAATTGTAATTCCGACTTGCTTATTTATATTCAGTAGTTGAGAGTTTAACCTACACATCAACATCTTGCGGGGGATATGAAATTGAAGTGGTGCGATGATGATTGTTACATTGAGTGTTCCTTTTCTTTATACGTAGTTGAATAAGGTTGGTTTAATTGGGTACACTTTTTTATCAACTTTTTAACAAGACAACCTAAAGATGATGTTTTTTTTTGTGGGGTGGGGGTTAAAAATCTATTTTCTATTCGCATGTCGTATCCCAATCTTGGCTCTATGCGACTTAGATGTGAATGCTGAAAGTTAGCTAATTATCTTGCATACCAAAAATGTTGTATACAGTCAAAACCATATGCCTCTAACTTATAGGCTCGAGTGCCTGTCCTACGCTTAAGTCCGGGCGAAGTCGAGTTCAAGCCCAATGGACTAGCCTCGAGATCGAAGATAGAATGCGAGGATCGAGTTAGGAGTACGGGGAATAATGAAGTTGAGTATGCTCGAGCCCGAAATTGTACCGTTATGGACTTGTAATACAATGAGCTATAGTTTCTGCCACGTCTCCAAGATCACGATGCAAATTCCGAAATATGATTGTACTATTCCATACATGGCAGTTCGACAGCTGTACCAAGAATATTTTTTACTGTAAATAAAAATATACCTTACTTAGGGTTCCTCTATTATATAAAGGGGACCCCAATCATTTGTAACATCATCTAATTATTGAGCAAGGAATATACTCTCTTTCTTTTTGCCTACTGTTCATCATCATTGTCCTTTAGCTCTACTGTTCTTACTTTTCGTTTCTTGCTTAACTGTTCTTATTGTTCTAAATCACCTCGAGGTTACTAAGCTTGAGGTCACCGCTGAATTACATTGGTTTGATTCATTTATCTCTTTTACTTCTACTTTATATTTCTTGATTATCAATTAGTATTGAACTAAATCACATATCTTTAAAATCACAAATCAAATTTAATTATTACTTGTATTTTCGAGGTAAACAATTGTTAAAGAAAAGAACAAATAAGTACAAGAGAATAGTCTATGGCCAACCAGTCAGACATGCTCGCCAAGAACTTCTCATAGATATGATGATATTGTCCCTGTTACGTATTTTTAGCTTTGCCTGTTCAACATAAAAACTCATAGTGTAAATACAAGGCCAATAAGCAGCTTCTTCCTAGAAGTTAGAATAGAAGTCTATCTATCTTTAATAGTTAGTGTATATAAAATCTTGCATGTCAAAGTCAACCACAAGATGAAATTCGTTCCCAATTTTCTTCAATTGGTATCTCTTATGACGTTTATTTTTATTAAAAAAAAAAAACACAAACAGAGATGTACATAAAACCTCTGAATTTGGGCGTCAATCTCCAAACTATGGATGTTAAACCTCCCATATATACTAGAAGCATAAATTTGCCTCCCCCCTCCCCCCCTGTTTATTAGTTGAAGCCTGAAGGCAATAGGAATATGCACCTTATACTTATAGTCCTCAAGACAAAGTTGTCAAAATGAAACTAGCGTGGGAGACCAACCTCCATTGTTGGCCAATCTCGAACTGCCATAGAGAGAAGAAGAAGAAGATTCTAGAAGGAGAGAGATTGGGGAATTTTCTCTATATCTTGTAACTGTTGAAGGACAGTACATATATATACTTGTGTAAAATAAAATCCCAGCTAATGACTGTAATGACTATACTACCCTTCTACAACCAACCAACTAACTGATAAATACAATACACTAACGAACTACAAAATACAATAATCTCAATACCCCCCCCCCCCCCCCCCCCCCCTCAAGTTGGAGGTGAAGGGTTCACTGCCAACTTATGTAGAAGATCTGAATGTTTGATTTCTATGAGAGCCTTTGTTGGAATATCAACTAATTGCTCATGAATGGAAATGTGATGAAGTGTGATCAGACCATCATGTAGTTTATCTTGCACAAAATAATAGTCAACCTCTATGTGCTTTGTACTTTCATGGAACACTGGGTTCTTAGCAATGTATATTGCTGCTTGGTTATCACAAAATACTTGAATGGGATCAGTACATAGGACTGTGAGTTCCTCCCATAATCTTTGCACCCATACCAACTCCCTAACGACCTTTCTAAGTGATCTATATTCTGCCTCTGTAAAAGATAATGAGACAGTAGTTTGCTTCTTCGACTTCCAAATGATGTGGCTTCCTCCAAATAGCACTAGATATCCACTTAGAGATCTCCTTGAGTCAGGATATGCTGCCCAATCTGAATTACAGTAGGCTGTGATCCTGTAAGAAGGATCTTTGGATAGAAAAATGCCCAGGGTAGGGTCTTTCTTCAGATACCTGAGTACATGTATAGCAGCTTTTAATTGATGCTCTCTTGGTGTCTGCATGAATTGACTTAGGTGGTGTACACTGTATACAATGTCTATTCTTGTATATGTGAGAAAGTTAAGCTTTCCAACTAGCTTTCTATAGTAGGATGGATCAGATATCAAAGGGCCCTCTTCAACTTTCAACTTGGTTCATGAATCCAATGGAGATGAAACAACAAAATACCCCATGCAATCATATTCTTTCAAAAGATCAGTGATGAACTTCCTTTGGGAGATCAATACTCCATCATCTTCGTAAAGCATCTCTAGCCCCAAAAAGTAGTGTAATTTTCCCAAGTCTTTTATTTTGAACTGATTGTGTAGGTAAGTCTTCAGTGCTTTAATTTCCTCAAAATTAGTTCTAGTAAGGATCACATCATCAACATATACAACTACAAAGACTGATGACTCACCTTGGTTTTTGTAGAACAAGGAGTAGTCATTGGTCGAATGCCTAAAACCTCAAGAATACAGAGACTCTAAAGCTTGTCATACTACTGTCTACTGGCTTGCTTAAGACGATATAAGGATTTCCTTAATATGCACACAAGTTGTGTGTCCTCTACCTTCAGATCCTATGGGATCTCCATGTAAACCTCCTCATGCAAGTCTCCTTGCAGGAATTCATTATTGACATCCAGCTGGTAGAGGTTTGTCACGACCCAAATCCCGCTCCTTTCACGATGGCGCCTCTCGTGAAGACAAGGCCAGCCAACCGACCTTAATTGCCTCTTTAAAAAGTAGATAAATATGAATAAAAAATTTTAAAGATCTCGTGGCATCAACCAGGCTCTCGGACTCAATATCAATATAATTAACGAAGATCTCGGCCTCAATACTAGTGTAATACCATGATCAGTCTAGAAATCATCTCAAGCCCCTTGGGCATTTCTAAAACTGTAATTCTCAGCCCTTAAGTTTTCAAATCTTTGAAAGATGGCTGAGTTTCAAAACAATATTTAAAACCTTGAACTGAGATCAGATAATATGCAAAATACGCGAAAACAGTAATATCAATCCCTGATGGATTCAAATAATTGGCACGAAGCCCAAATATAACAAATAAATCCAAGTAGGATAATTATCAAATAAGGTCTAGTCGAAAACATATCAGAAACATCTCTCGGACCAAGTCATAATACCCAATAACAAACGACCCCCCCACTCATCCTAGGGTGCGTGTCTCACCTCAATATAGTACTACGATATGCAATACGATGTTTCAAACCCTCAGGATATCATTACAAGCATTACTCACCTCGAACCGGTGAAATCTCTAGCTCGCGATGCCTTTGCCCCTAAAATCGACCTCCACGCACGTCGAATCTAACCAAAATTATAGAGAATACATCACAATATTCTAAGGGAATAATACCCAATCGAAAAATATCAAGAATCTTGAAATTAGCAAAACCTGAGTCCCGGGCCCACTTCGTGAAAATCAGAAACTTTTACACCAACAAGTTCCTTATCTTTCCACGAGTCTATACATATCAAAATCACAAGAATCAGAGTCCATTTGACCCCTCAAGTCCTTAGTTTAAGCTCTCTTAGGTTCAAGCCCTAATCCACCATTTTTGACCTTTAATTCCTTGATTATTCAGTCTAAATTCATGTATTTGCACCATAGAATCATGTTATTAAGTCCAAGAAGTCATACCTGATCAAAGCCCTTGAAACCCTCTTAAAAAATCGCCCAAAAACTCCCCAAGTACGAGATAAAATATGATACTCTTCCAAAATTTGCGAAGGTGAATTAAATATCTCTGCCAAGCAGCAACCGCTTCTGCGGTCAGAAGGTCGCTTCTGCGGACTAATGTCCGCTTATATGGACTTTCACTTAAAGGTCCAACCGCTTCTGCGGTCCATTTTCACATCTGTGGTTCCCGCTTTTGCGGACCCTTTTATGCTTCTGGGTAAACAAAACTCACCCACTTCTGCGGTTCCCCAATCGCATAAGCAATACCGTTTCTATGGTCCTAATTCCGCAAAAGCGAAAACATACCAGAAGCAGCAACAACTGCACAACATAAGACCAAATCTTTCCGTTTAGCCATCCGAGCTCACCCCGCGGCCCCCGGGACCTCAACCAAAAACCAAGACATGATCCAATACCTCATTCAAACTTGCTCCAATCATCAAATCACCATGATTAGCACTAAAACCATCAAATTACATAAAATCCAAGCCTAAGTTCTTCAAATTTTTCCGAAACACGCATTTGATCAAAACCCCAACCAAATCACCTCCGAATTATCTGAAATTTTTCACACATCCCAAATCACGTAACGAAGCTACTTAAACTCTCGGAATTCCATTCCAACCCTCGGATTAAAATCTCAACTATCAATCGGATATTGCCAAAATGCTAACTTAGCCAATTAAATCCTAACTCTACCTCGGACCTCCAAAATTAATTCCGATCACACTCCTAAGTCACAATTCACTCCCCAAATCATAGGAATCCACATCCGAGCCCTCTAACTCATAGGTTAACATTAGGTTGACTTTTCAAAACCAAACCTTCCTTGAAGAGACTAAGTGTCTCATTTCCTACCAAAACTAATTCAATTTAACTCTAACACACCAAATGCCGATAATAATGCATGAAGAAGCATTAAATGGGGGAAACAAAGTGGTAACACATGAGACGATGGACCGGGTCGTCACATTCTCCCCAACTTAAACAAACGCTCGTCCTCGAGCGTGCCAAGAGTTTCCCTAGAAGTCGACCAATAGCCTAATGAGATTACCAAGTATACACCCGGGGGTGATCCCACGCCACCCTATCTCGCATAAGTCCGATAACACAACATAGCTGAAATTTCACAATATTAGAACCTCACATCTATACTTAGAATAAGCCTGAACCACCTGTAATAACCCTCAATCATAGGATATACTACATAACTCAAATGCTCAAAACGATAACTTCTATTCACACAAGTTGCCCACAGCACCCAAATACCGGTAGAAAACCTCTTATCAGCTATCAGAACCTCACATCTCTACTCAAAATAATCCCGAACCAACTGTAATAACCCTCAATCATAGGATATACTACATAACCCAAATGCTCGAAACGATAACTTCTATTCACAGCAGTTGCCCACAGCACCCGAATACCGGCAGAAAACCTCTTACCAACTAAGATCTTATTCCAACACTTTCATATACTGCCAACGATAAGTGAAACACGCAATAAACTGTAACCATTTCTTAGATCAACCATTCGTGAAGCCACTTCCCCTTTGACTAATACCACAACAAATTCCGAGCTGAACCTCGCCATTATCCTTCCAACAAGCTGAAATCAAATCCGTTCGTATTCATTAGTGACCCCAACGATCACCTCAAATCGAACACACCACTCTGGTGATATGAAACCTCAATACAGGCTTAAGCCAAAACTTGCATAATACGCACCAATAGGAAACGTTTTGAACATACTCAGATCATGAAACAAACGACTCAAACGAAAGAGCTGTACCACAAGCTCATCAGTACTATCACAACACAAGGCTGAGACCCCGTCTCAAATCATAGAAATAGAATACCTGAATCTACCTCGAAAGGTCATATCTCCATGTGGCCTTGCTACAATGCGCGATCCTATCCAAAAATTGTAACACATGAAAAAACCTCAAGTCCCTATGCTCAAATTGACGGCCACGCACAATTGATGTCTGGAACCAAAACAATTTAGTATGCACACAGTGAAGAAAATACCACACACCACATGACCCTCAATGGACATAACCGATGCACCATTGTCTGAGCAACACCCACTTACTTTTCCGCTTGGCTGCCACTAAGAACCCCAATAGAATCGCACTATATGTGCCCATAACCAACTAAATCATAACATCTCGAAACAGAAAAACAACTCATAGATAACTCAGATCATTGATAAGCTCGATAACAGTCGAATCAACCTATACCTCAATAATACAATTTGGTCCGAACAAGCCGACTCAAGCTAGAACACACATCCACATTGGCCTGCCGACGAACTTCTTACCAAGGAAACCTGAAGTTGTTCCTTTCCACTACTATAACTCATTCCAGTGCTATCCGATACAGTGCCTGGCACCAAATCAATATCGAAGTCGATAACTCAGCCCAGCGACATGCCCGTCCATAAGAAACACATTCGGCAAAGTCCCTTTGTTGGAAACACGTTCTCAAGGCTTTATACTAAAACGTGTGTTCTTATGTGTAGGTTTTGATGAATGACAAACGAAGCGCAAATTGATATATGACAAAGTTCAAGTACAAGCGCACAATTGGTGGATAACGAGATTCAAGCACAAGACAAAGTTCTATAGTTTAAATGAGTCGTTCTTAATTGTGTTCTTGATCCGACAACTTGACTCATGACATGGCTTCTCTCGTAAAATTATTAATAAAAAATCATGCATATATAATTTAATGCTAAATGATTTTAAATCATGCATATTTTCATTAGTCAAAATAATTTTTAAACATGCCTCTAAAAACTGGACTAAGATAATCGATTATGTACTTATAATAATCGATTATGTTAAACCAAGACTGCATGACAATCGATTGTGACCTAATGACAATCGATTGTGTTAAGGCAGTGAGCATCAGGTTTTTCAAACCTGCATGACAATCGATTGTGAACCTTATGAAAATCGATTCTGATGAGGCAGTGTCCATCAATGTTTTTCAAAACTCAGAATAATCGATTGTGAAGCTAATGACAATCGATTGTGAAGAGACAGTGTCCATCAGATTTTTAAAAGACACAAAATAATCGATTGTGAACATATGACAATCGATTGTGTTGAGGCAGTGTCTTCCAGACTTTTTTAAAGTTATTAAATAATCGATTGTGAGTATATAACAATCGATTGTCACGAGACAGTGTCTAAAATGATTTTCAAAGTCTGATAAATAATCGATTGTTAACATTGCACAATCGATTGTGAAGCTGACCGTTGTCGTAAAGTTTTTAAATACCGTCAGGTAATCGATTGTTGATTTTGTACAATCGATTGTTGATATTAAAATCTGGAAAAGATTTTTTGAACGTTGCTGAATAATCGATTGTTGATTTTGTACAATCGATTGTTGAAATTAAAATCTGGAAAGGATTTTTTTGAATGTTGCTGAATAATTGATTATTGATTTGGTATAATCGATTATTTTACGTAAAATCTGGAAATGATTTTTTGAACGTTGCTAATAATCGATTGTTGATCTTGGACAATCGATTGTTAAGCGTAAAATCTGGGATTGATTTTTGGTACGATTGGCAAACAATCGATTGTGGCTTCCTGACAATCGATTGTCACAGAGTAAAATCAGCAACTCTTAATTGGCAATTAGGCAACGGTAATGCCAAGTTTTTCAACTATAAATACAGCTTCATTTCAGTGTTTTAAACACAACAACACACAACAACTGATCATTCTATTGCTATAAGCTTGCATACTATTGTTTATCATTTTATATTCATTTCATAAAGCTTTTGAGAGCCAAAGTCTTGTCCATAGTTGTTGTGATCTTGAGCTTACTTCTTTACTCATATCTACTCATTAAGGAGTGTTTTGTTTGAGTGTTTAGTGTTTTGTACACTTGTAAGAGAATTGTGATTCTCTTGTTGTAAGGAACTTGTGTTTCCTTGGTTGAAGTCTTGTAGTATTGTATCTCCGAGCAAAGGTGTTAAGGCTTGTGTCCTTAAGTTGTAAAGGTTTGTTGAGCACCCGTAAGCTTGACAAGTTAGTGGAAAATCTCGAGAGAGTCTCTCGGGGACTGGACTAGCCACTTGTTGTGGTGAACCAGAATACATCGGTGCGTTCTTTCCTTTTTTTTATTTAACGCACTTAATTATTTCCGGCAAATTTTAATTTCCGCAAGTTTACGCTAAATTTTATTATAACGCTATTCACCCCCCTAGCGTTAAGCGTATTATCTAACAATTGGTATCAGAGCCCAACTCTCTGAAGACTTAACAGTTTGAGAGAACCATCCATGGCTTCTACTCATGACTCTTTTGCAGGAAATGATGAAGGACAATGCTCCACACGACCATCTCTATTCAACGGTACAAACTACACGTACTGGAAGGAGAGGATGAAAATTTTCGTTCAAGCAAACAACTTTCATCTCTGGAAGGTGATAACGAAGGGAAATCAAATTCTAACCAAAAAGGTTGAAAACGAATGGGTTCCCAAGTCCGAAGAAGAATATAACGCGGATGATATCCTTAAAGGTTCAAAATAATGCTAAAGCAATTAATTTATTATATTGTGCTGTAAATGCTGTCGATTACAGGAAAATATCGTGTTGCACAACAGCAAAAGAAATGTGGGACAAGGGAAGCTAAAATTGATTTCCTAACCCAAGCTTATGAATTATTTCACATGAAGGAAGGTGAAAAGGTGGATGAAATGTTCGAACGATTTTCAATAATCGTAAATGACCTACATGCCCTCAAGAAGACATTCACGGATAGAGAACTTGTTCGAAAAATTCTTAGAAGTCTCACTCCGGCATGGCGATCAAAGGCCGACGCAATTCAAGAATCCATAGGCGTCTCAAATGTCACAATCGACGCATTAAGAGGTAACCATAAGACTTATGAATCTACAATACTTAACCCTCTTGTTAATGATCAAAGGAGGCAAAGAATAGCGCTTAAGGCAAGCACAAGCCAACCTCAAGTTGATGAGGACGGAGACAACGAGTTTGGACTCGTTATCAAAAGATTTCAAAAGTTCATGCGAAAGGAGTATGAACGAAAGGGCAAAAAGCAAGGCGAGCAAATAAAGTGCTATGAATTCGGTGAAACCGGGCACATCAAATCAAATTGCCCAAACATCAAAAAGGAGAAGAAACCTTTTAAGAAGCAACGCGCATACATTTCTTGGGGAGGAGACTCCGGAGATGAGTCAAGCGAAGAAGAAGAAGACGAAGCCGCAAACCTTTATCTTATTGCGCAAGAAGACAAGCAAGATGAGGTATGTCAAATCTCTTCTAAAAACTTCTTTACTCTTGAAGAAATGCGAACTGCTTTTGATGAGCTATATACTGAATTTATTAAAGCTTCAAAAACTGTCAAGAGCATTAAAGAAAATGCTTCTCTAAAAGAAAAAGATTTTCAAAAGCAGCTTTCTTTGAAAGAAAAGGAGTTAGAAAAACTGGTTTTAGAAAATGAGAAGTTGAAAGAGGAAAACAAGTTTTTCGGAAAAAGAAGCGCCGATAAGCCCGAAAGTTCTATTAAAAATTGCTCTTCTTGCATGCATCTCGAAAATGAGGTAGATAGACTTAAAGGTACCTTAGATAAGTTTAATTCTTCCCACAAAAATTTGAATAAGGTCCTTGTTAATTTGAAATCAACCAAGCATGGCATAGGCTTTAAGAATGAGCCTAAAGAAAAGGTTGACGCCAAACCCCAACCACCTAAGGCTCAACCTAGGATTAATAAAACAAATGCTTATCGTAGAAATAGCAATCCTAGAACAAATATGCATGCTAGACCAAGTGTTGAACATTTTAGAAGACCTAGAAATGACTTACCACCTAGAAATGACTTACCACCTAGAAATGACTACCCTAGAAATGATGCATATTCTAGGACAAACACTAGATGGAGTTTTGAACTTTTTAGAACATCTAGACATGGCCATTACTCTAGAAATGCTGCTCATTTTAGAACTAATAGTAGGAGAAATGGTTCTCATGAAATGCGCAATAGTCAGAATGAAAATAGAGTAATTCATTTTCGTCCATCAAGTTACTATGAACCTAGAAGGATGCATAACCCCAACGTGACTTGTCATTATTGTAGACGCATTGGTCATATTGCCCCTGCATGTTTTACACGACATAGACATATCACTCAATCGCATCATTATGATATGCCTAACCCTCAAGGACCCAAAATGGCATGGGTACCTAAAACACATTAATTTGTTTTGTAGGTGCGTTTGAAGGGATCAAGTGTACTATGGTACCTTGATAGTGGATGCTCCAAACATATGACGGGAGACGAATCCAAATTCCTTCAACTAGAACACAAAGAAGGAGGAAGTGTGATTTTTGGGGATAACAATAAAGGAAAGATTATTGGCATCGGATCGGTCGGTAAGGATGAAAATTCCTCTATTAAGCATATATTACTTGTTAAAGGTTTAAAGCATAATCTCTTGAGCATATGTCAATTATGTGACAAGGGAAATCTTGCCCTATTTGATTCGGATGAATGCTTAGTGTTTAGACGTAGTGATTTTAAAGTTATCCTTCGTGGTTTTAGAGTGGATAATATTTATATGGTTGATCTTGCTAATTCCTCACCCGAATATGTTGATTGTCTTATGAGCAAAGAGGATGATACTTGGCTATGGCATCGTAGAGTTGCTCATATAAACATGCATCTTTTGAACAAATTGATTTCACAAAACTTAGTTATGTGTCTTCCCAATTTGAAATTTGAAAATGACTCTATTTGTGATTCTTGTCAAAAAGGGAAGCAAACAAAAGCATCTTTCAAATCCAAAAACTTTGTTTCAACTTCTAGACCATTGCAATTGCTTCACATGGATTTATTTGGACCATCTCGCATTGAAAGTCTAGGAAGAAATCGTTATGCTTTTGTGATTGTTGATGATTATTCTAGATTTACTTGGACTTTATTTCTTGCCAATAAAAGTGATGCTTTTCAGAATTTTAAATATTTTCTTAAGCGTGTTCAAAACGAGAAGGAAACAGCCGTCACTTCAATTAGAAGTGATCATGGGGGAGAGTTTGATCACAATCTCTTTGCGGACTTTTGTGACGAACTCGGTATCGAGCATACCTTTTCCGCTCCACGAACACCACAACAAAATGGGGTGGTGGAAAGGAAATATAGGTGTCTCGAAGAGATGGCTAGAACCATGCTCGAAGAGGCTAAGATTCCCAAACATTTTTGGGCGGATGCCGTGAGTACCGCATGCTACATCTTAAATAGAGTAGTCATAAGGCCTATACTCATGAAAACTCCCTATGAACTCTATTGTAATGCTATTACTTGAGTTATTGTGCTCTCTTTAAGTAATCACGTTTTTCTCTTTCCAATAAATAAACAAGTTTTATTTACATCTTTGGCATCTTCTTATATTATTTTTGCTAATGGAAAAAGGGGGAAGATAACAGGTATGCACTCTCAATATTTATAAGCTTAAATTGAGGGGGAATTCATATATTGAGGGGGAACTAATCGCATACTTATTGCATATCTTTACTTGTCTTGAATCGTCTTTATAAACTGTTTAATTTGCATAACCCACTTAAAGTTTGCCATTATCAAAAAGGGGAAATTGTTGGAAACACGTTCTCAAGGCTTTATACTAAAACGTGTGTTCTTATGTGTAGGTTTTGATGAATGACAAACGAAGCGCAAATTGATATATGACGAAGTTCAAGTACAAGCGCACAATTGGTGGATAACGAGATTCAAGCACAAGACAAAGTTCTATAGTTTAAATGAGTCGTTCTTAATTGTATTCTTGATCCGACAACTTGACTCATGACATGGCTTCTCTCGTAAAATTATTTTTACAAAATCATGCATATTTAATTTAATGCTAAATGATTTTAAATCATGCATATTTTCATTAGTCAAAATGATTTTTAAACATGCCTCTAAAAACTGGACTAAGATAATCGATTATGTACTTATGATAATCGATTATGTTAAGCCAAGACTGCATGACAATCGATTGTGACCTAATGACAATCGATTGTGTTAAGGCAGTGAGCATCAGGTTTTTCAAACCTGCATGACAATCGATTGTGAACCTTATGACAATCGATTCTGATGAGGCAGTGTTCATCAATGTTTTTCAAAACTCAGAATAATCGATTGTGAAGCTAATGACAATCAATTGTGAAGAGACAGTGTCCATCAGATTTTTAAAAGACACAAAATAATCGATTGTGAACATATGACAATCGATTGTGTTGAGGCAGTGTCTTCCAGACTTTTTCAAAGTTATTAAATAATCGATTGTGAGTATATAACAATCGATTGTCACGAGGCAGTGTCTAAAATGATGTTCAAAGTCTAATAAATAATCGATTATTAACATTGCACAATCGATTGTGAAGCTGACCGTTGTCGTAAAGTTTTCAAATACCGTCAGGTAATCGATTGTTGATTTTGTACAATCGATTGTTGATATTAAAATCTGGAAAAGATTTTTTGAACGTTGCTGAATAATCGATTGTTGATTTTGTACAATCGATTGTTGAAATTAAAATCTGGAAAGGATTTTTTTTGAACGTTGCTGAATAATCGATTATTGATTTGGTATAATCGATTGTTTTACGTAAAATCTGGAAATGATTTTTTGAACGTTGCCAATAATCGATTGTTGATCTTGGACAATCGATTGTTAAGCGTAAAATCTGGGATTGATTTTTGGTACGATTGGCAAACAATCGATTGTGGCTTCTTGACAATCGATTGTCACAGAGTAAAATCAGCAACTCTTAATTGGCAATTAGGCAACGGTAAATGCCAAGTTTTTCAACTATAAATACAGCTTCATTTCAGTGTTTTAAACACAACAACACACAACAACTGATCATTCTATTGCTATAAGCTTGCATACTATTGTTTATCATTTTATATTCATTTCATAAAGCTTTTGAGAGCCAAAGTCTTGTCCATAGTTGTTGTGATCTTGAGCTTACTTCTTTTACTCATATCTACTCATTAAGGAGTGTTTTGTTTGAGTGTTTAGTGTTTTGTACACTTGTAAGAGAATTGTGATTCTCTTGTTGTAAGGAACTTGTGTTTCCTTGGTTAAAGTCTTGGAGTGTTGTATCTCCGAGCAAAGGTGTTAAGGCTTGTGTCCTTAAGTTGTAATGGTTTGTTGAGCACCCGTAAGCTTGACAAGTTAGTGGAAAATCTCGAGAGAGTCTCTCGGGGACTGGACTAGCCATGTGTTGTAGTGAACCAGAATACATCGGTGCGTTCTTTCCTTTTTGTTTATTTAACGCACTTAATTATTTCTTGCAAATTTTAATTTCCGCAAGTTTACGCTAAATTTTATTATAACGCTATTCACCCCCCTCTAGCGTTAAGCGTATTATCTAACACCCTTAACACCGGAACAGAACCAATGGTAGAAACCTCTACACTGAAAATCATCACGAAGGCCCAATTAAGAAAAAAATCCTTCCCAGGCACCCTCTAGGTCTTTGAAATACAAACCACTCAGCTAGAACATAATCCAATACACCTCGCCACTCAACCTGTGGCATTTCTGGAATAGCCCATAGTGCAATAATCCAACATATTTCAACACCGAGAAGCCATAAATGAGAACACACAATACTCGTAACGCATATAATCTACTGCTACCTTAATTTCGTAGTGAGATTAACTCAAATCCTCGGTAAACTTGTGTAAACACATTTCATCTAGTACTTTTAACTTTTCGGCCGATCTCGCAACAGTTAAACTCACTCTCTTATGCGACCCAAAATTTCAAACTTCAACACTTACAATTTACTGGCACATGGGATCTTCTATCATTCACATAAGGATCACACCACTTCAGGACATTCCGCAGGAGATAACCCACCTGTTTCGCCTCAATATAACATTTCTGCACACCTTCCACCGACATACACATTACATGGTGACCTAGTCTTCCTAAGCGTAAACTATACTGCAATGTGTACTCTAACTCACTCCCAACTAGGAGACCTGAAAAGATTCTTCATGCGTCCATAACTTGGAGCTACACCTCCAATCACAATGGAATTCATACACTTAATAGTCTATCTATCATCTAGAAAATCTTCCTCGACTCTTCCATGTCATATAGAAACATCACGCAGTGCTAACATACTTATCAAAAAGCTGTCCAGCTGTCATTCCCACTAATAGGGAAAATATCAAACATATAAGTTCAAAATACTTGCTCACACAATCAACACCTCGGTGCTTAAGCCATAGGTAAAGATTCGGTCTCAAGTCCTTCAGACTGGCCCAACATTAACTCACAGAGATCACATCTTGCCCCTCAATCATGAAATTACAAGCCTTCAAGGAATATCTGATACTAAGTGCTTATACGTACATACGAATGCGGGGAAGGAATTTCAAGAGTTACTTTTTCAAGCTGAATCAAGGGCGGACGATAAGATTTCAAGAATGTGAAGTTTTCCTAAAGGTTCTACAACCTCTCGAGGATTAATACAGACGTCTCCGTACCAATCCACGAGACTTTACTTAACCCACTCATGGCCCGTGAGACATAGTAACCTAGGATGTAATACCAATTTGTCACGACCCAAACCCCGCTCCGGTCATGATGGCGCCTCTGGTGAAGACAAGGCCAGTCAACTAACCTTGATTGCCTTTTTCAAAAGTAGATATACATGAATAAACAATTTTAAAGATGATTTAATAATATTATTTAGCAAAAGTACAACCCAAGCACAATCCAAATCGTGGTGTCACAAGTGACGAGCATATAAAAGAGACTAAATACATCTACAAGGCCAGTAGTATACCGTTTAGAATTAAAAGGTAGAAAAATCTGGTGCCGCGGATGCTGGCAGTCACTTTACTTAGCTATGATAGCAAATCTTCAATCAGCTCAAAACCCGCTACCGGGTGAACAAATACCTGCAACTGCACACGAGGTGCAGGGTGTAAAGTGAGTACTCTAACTCAGTGAGTAATTAAAGTAAATAATAACTGAGCAGTAAGAAATCACATATAACAGGTCATTACGATGTATATAAGCAGTGTAAAACTCTTTGAGAAATCAATGAAATTGTGAAATCTTTAGAAATATCTTGGCTCGGTTTTAAACCTCTTTTTAAAATGATCTTGTCAACAGTTGCAAAAAGAATTTCAAACGATTAGTTCCGCTATGCACAGAACCCCGCCCTTCGGGCCATATTCTCATTCATGGTCAGCCATTATTACCTGACCGCATAGTGTTATTCCTGGTTAGTCGTTGTTACCAGACCAAACACATCATACACTGTCATTGTTACCACAGTCTAAAATTTATCCCCTTTTTGAGTGATCAGATAATACCAAAACAATAGATAAATATTTCAAGAAATAGCACGAACAATAGATAATGAACAAATGCATGAGTGCAATGCATATAACAGTACACTCTAGTACCCACCGCGACGTGCATCCTGATCCAATTAACATCAACGACGCTCAATAGGGGTGTGTACAGACTCCGAAGGGGCTCCTACAGCCCAAGCACAATTACCAATCCATCTCGTGGCATCAACCAGGCTCTCGATCTCAATATAAATATACTTAACCAGGCTCTCAGCCTCAATATTACTGCAATACTGCTGCGGCGCGCAACCCGATCCATGCTCAGTCCAAAATTCATCATAAGCCCCTTGGGTTTTTCCAAAACAGTAGTTCTCAGCCCCCAAATATTATTTAGAAATATCATTTATGTTTTAAAATCTTAGAAAGATGGCTGAGTTGCAATACAGTATTTAAAACCTTGAACTAAGATCAGATAAAATGTAAAATATGCGAAAACAGTGACATCAATCTTTGAAGGATTCAAATAATTGGCACGAAACCCAAATATAACAAACAAAATCCAAGTAGGATGATTATCAAATAAGGTCTAGTCAAAAACACAATAGAAACATATCTCGGGACGGACCAAGTCACAGTCCCCAATAACAAGCGACCCTGCACTCGTCCTAGGGTGCGTTTCTCACCTAAATATAGCACTACGATGTGCAATCCGGGGTTTCAAACCCTCAAGATATAATTTACAAGTATTACTCACCTCAAACCGGTGAAATCTCTAGCGAGCGATGCCTTTGCCCCTCAAATCGGTCTCCACACACGTTGAATCTAACCAAAATCAGAGCGAATACATCACAATATGCTGAGGGAACAATACCCAATTGAAAACAATAAAAAATATCAAGAATCTCAAAATTAGCAAAACTCGAGCCCCGGGCCCACTTCTTGAAACTCGAAAACCTTTACACCAATGGGTTCCTTATCTCCATATGAGAGTATACATATCAAAATCACAAGAATCAAAGTCCATTTGAACCCTCAAACCCTTAGTTTAAGCTCTCCTAGGTTCAAGACCTAATCCACCATATTTGACCTTTAATTCCTTGATTATTTAGTCTAAATTCATGTATTTGCAGCATCGAATCATGTTATTCAGTTCAAGAATCCATACCTGATCAAAGCCCTTGAAACCCTCTTCAGTAATCGCCCAAAAGCTCGCCAAGTCCGAGATAAAATATGATACTCTTACAAAATTTGCGAAGGTGAATTAAATATCTCTGCCCAGCACTAGCCGCTTCTACAGTCAGAAGGTGGCTTCTACGACTTCTGCTTATGCGGACTTTCACTTAAAGGTCCAATCACTTCCGCGGTCCATTTCCGCATCTGCGGTTCCCGCTTTTGCGGACCCTTCTCCGCTTCTACGTAAACCAAACTCAAGTTTAAACCCACTTCTGTGATTTTCCAATCGCATAAGCGATACCACTTGTGCTGTCCAAATTCCGTAGAACCAGAAACATACCAGAAGCAGCTGTAATTGCACAACACAAGACCAAATCTTTTCGTTTAGCCATCCAAACTCACATCGAGCCCCCCGGGAACTCAACCAAAAATACGAACATGATCCAATACCTTATTCATACTTGCTCCAATCATCAAATCACCATGATTAACACTAAAACCATTAAATTATATCAAATCCAAGCCTAAGTTCTTCAAATTCTTCCGAAACTCGCATTTGAAAACCCAACTAAATCACCTCCGAATAATCTGAAAGTTTTCTTACACATACAAAATCACCTAAAAAACCTACTGAAACTCTCGAATTTCCATCACGACCCTCGGATCAAAATCTCACCTATAAATCGGATATCGCCAAAATGCTAACTTCGCCAATTCAAGCCTAATCTACCCCGGACCTCCAAAATCAATTCTGATCACACTCCTAAGTCATAATTCACTCCCCAAGGTTAACCAAATCATCGGAATCCACATCCAATCCCTGTAACTCTTAGGTCAACATCCGGTTGACTTTTCCGAATCAAACCTTCCTTAAAGAGACTAAGTGTCTCATTTCCTACCAAAACTAATCCAATTTTACTCTAACACCCTAAATACCGACAATAAAGCATTAAGAGGCATAAAATGGGGGAAACGAGGTGGTAGCACATGAGACGGCGGGCCGGGTCATCACAATGTCCCATCCTTTCTTTAGGGCAGTGCTAATCAGGGATCTAACAATGGTCATATTTACTATTGGGGAGAAAGTTTCTTTGTAGTCGATCCCAGATTATTGTGTATATCCCTTTACTACAAGCCTCGCATTGTATCTTTGCGCACTGCTATCTGCATTGTGCTTTATCTTGTACATCCATTTGCACTATATGGACTTCTTACCCGCACGTAACATAACTAGATCCCAAGTATGGTTAACATATAAGGCGTCAAATTCTTGTGTCATTGCTACTTGCCAGGCATGATTCAAGGCTGTTTCCTTATAAGAGTATGGTTCACAATAATGTAAGATGTTCTTAATTAATTCCTGAATATCATGGCTTAATGTATTGAAAGACAAAGAATGGTTATTTGAGAAAAGGGCAGTTAATGAATTATGAGGTGACTGTTGTTCATGATTTGTGGTGTTTTATGTAATTCTGGGTGCACTTCAGGTGAGCTTGGTTTTGGATTTTGATATTTATATGGAATGTGATTTGGTATATCTATATAGTGTGATAGATGGTTGATGTCTAGTGGATCAGATATAGGACTTTCAGTGACAGAAGTTGGTGCATCCCTATCATGGTTGCAATCACTGTCAAATGGATTTACTGTGGAATGAGGACAACAGGAATTGTGATTTATCATGTCTAACAAAGAAAGAAAAGGAGAGTGTTCAGGATAAATGACAAAAGGGAAAATATTTTCATGAAATATAGCATCCCTAGACACATGTACCTTCTTTGTGGACAAATTGAGAACTTTGTACCCTTTGGTCCTAAAAGGATACCCTATAATTACGTGAGGGGTAGCTCTAGGTTCAAATTTGTCTTTGTGAATTTTTAGTGTAGTGGTATAAGACAGGCAACCAAAGCTTCTAAGGTGTGAGTAGGTTGGTTTTCTGTTATAAAGGAGTTCAAATGGGCATTTTTTGTTAAGAATTGAGGAAGGTAGTCTATTTATCAAATATGTAGTAGTCAGAATACACTCTCCCCAGTATTTCATTGGCAATTTGGATTGATAGAGTAAGGCTCTGCCTGTTTCTAATAAGTACTTGTGTTTTCGTTCAACCACACTATTTTGATGTGGTGTATATGGGCACGTTTTCTGATGGATTATTCCCTTTCATTGTAAATATAACATGGCTTTAATGTTCACAAATTCCAGCCCATTGTCTGATCTAACAACCTTAACTAATGCATCAAATTGGTTTTCATTCATGGAAATGAGAGCTTTGATGGCTTGGAGAGTGTAACTCTTACTACTCAAGAGATGAATCCAGGTTGATCTACTAAAATCATCTACCATTATAAGGAAGTATTTATAATTTTCATGTGTCGTTATGTGATAGGGACCCCGAAGATCTATGTGCAAGAGTTCAAATATTTTGGTGGTAGATGAAGTTCTTTGACTAAAGGGTAATCTTTTCTGCCTTGCCATGGGGCAGACATGGCAAGTGAATGCCTGTTTGTGGTTAAATTCAACAGGTATAGTGGAAATGGTTCTCATTGTCACAAAAGATACATATCTTGTCTATTATGGCATAGATGTTCATTATTATATTTATGAGATAATAAGGATAATAGAAGAGAAATCTCATTAGAGGAAGAGTCAGTATTATTGCTTGAGTGAAGAGTATTTACATTGACATTATTCTGTGACTGAGATGACTTATTTAAAATTGACAAGGAATTCATAGGTGAATTGTGACTCTTTCCTATATATACAACATCAGTCAATGAAGGAAAACAAGGATGAGAATAGAGGTTCATAGAAATAGAAAAGGAACCAGACTCTGAAGATCCATGAAACTCAGGGCAAAGGAAGTACAATCCACTTCTTGCTTTACCAATCTCTAGAGGCTTCTTCATTGAAGGGGTTTGCATCATACAAAGGTATTTTCTAAAGTTAAGGAATGAATAGAGATGAGGTTGTACTTGAAAGTGGGCACATAGAGAACTTTAACAAAGGTTAACATGAGACCAAGGGATGCATCTCCAATTTCTGTCAATTTCACTCTATATCCGTTTGATAGAGTGACTAGGAAAGGATAGGGCAAGGTTCTAACATTTTTTAAAAAGAACTTTCTGTATTACGTGTGATTTGAAGCTCCACAATCTAATATCCATAGGTCAGCAATTGATTTAGAACATCTACACACAGTTGTTTCAGTAATCTACTTATAAGTAGAACAAGCTATAATACCTGCGAAGTTTGCAGCTCCACAAGTCATGTTGTTGTCGAGGCCCTCTCCTGTGTTTCTCCCAGGAAATTTATCCAGTAATATAAGCAATCGATTTTACTACTCCTTTTTCAAGCTCTGAAGCCCCTTGCTTTGATTTCCTCCTTCAATTTCCTCAGAATCTATCTGAACATTTGCAGTAGATGCGACATTTCTCCCCTTTGTGAATATGAAGTCTTGTGGAAAGCCATGAATTCTATAGAAAATGTACTTGGTGTGCCATGGATTTTTGCAATAGTCACAGAACATCCAAGCCCTAGCCCATCAAGAACTGAATTAGCATATGAACCAGCTCAACTTTTTGTATATTCGCCTTTGCACCACAAGTGCATTGGCAATTGCACTGTGCATGTGCATGTGCATTCAAGGTGTTCAGTTCTTCCAAAAGTCATTTCATTTTTTTATAGTACCCTATGATATCCAAAATTCCTTCACTAAGGTCATTAATTTATTTCTACAGTTGATATAATTTCTCTCCATTTGTCTGCATATCTATCCTCCAATTCCTGCCACAATTCCTTACCATCATTGACATATTACAAGCTGTCAGCTAGATCTTTCGAGAGTGAGTTCAAAATCCTGGACGTATCCATATCATCGTAATGAGCCCACTGGTCATAGGTCACTTCCTCAATTTTAGGTTTCTTACACTTTCCATTGACTAATCTGACCGTGTTCTTTACAGACAAAGCCCTAAGGACTCCTCTTCTCTAGGATCTATACCCGATTCCATCGAATACAACAGGAACTAGAGTTGTTCCGGCACTCTCCGACGGGTGCATGTACAATGGACTAGTCGGATCCATGTTACCAGCTGAGTTTTGAATTTCCTTGTCTCTACCCATTGAACAAAGTGAATTAACAGAAGATCGGAGCAACTGATTACCAAAGTTTTACATACATGGGTGAGAATTTTCAGAAACCCCTTTCATGAAGTGTGGGCTTGAATCTTTTCAATTTGAACAATTTTTGAGAGGAGATATGGAGAGGAGATGAGGGATTAGAGTTTTGCTCTGATATCATATGAAAATGAAGCTAGCGTGGGAGACCTACCTCTATTGTAGAAATAAGAAGAAGAAGATTCTAGAAGGAGAGAGATTGGGGACTTTTCTCTATATTTAGTAACTGTTGAAGGAAATTACATATATACACGTGTGTAAAATAAAATTATAGCTAATAACTATAATGACTATACTACCCTTCTACAACAAACTAACTTATTGATAAATACAATATACTAACATACTACAAAATACAATAATCTCAATAAAAGTATATGGACTAGCCTGTTAATTTCTGCCCCTCCCCTTTTTTCCTTCGAATATTATTCAAGTTGCAGCTACCGTAGCTAAAAAAAATCATATTTTTCTATCATGTTCTTGAGAACTCTACGTGCATAACATTGTTGTCATATGGTAAAACCCTCTACTGGATTGGATACATATGAGATATCGAGAAAACAATTCTGGCTCTATCTAGGGGCTAATCTTGCAATATTTCATAATATATGTATCTAACTTTTAACTCAAAATTATACTTATATTAATCTCTGTATAACATTATGTGTTGCTTTAAATCATATATCTAGTTTATAACTAACATCTCTTCGAATTAGAGCTTAGTAAATCATTTTGTGCACAATCTATCTTCCCCACCCCAGTCTTAATATATAGAATGACAACAACGTCTTTTGTTCTACATTGTAACACTGGATTATAAGGGTGTCTATAAATCCTACTTCATCGTCTTTTGTTTTTCAATTTTTGTTAGTTGTTCTTAACTCTACATTCATTTCATGTTTCCCCTATATTAAGCCAAGTGAGATATGATTCATGTTCTGTATTTGTTCAATCGTTTTCTTAATATTAAATAGATATCTCACTTATAGTTTGAAAATTAAAATTAGATAATGCGCAAAGAAAAAGCGATTCCCAAAAAAGTGCCCATGTAAATTTTGTTTTACGTGAAAAAATTAGATGGATGCTCACTTACAAGTCTACACTAAAGTGTTTAGTTGTAGTACAATACTACTGATCACCTGCCCTTTGCTTACCCTTCCTCCTTTCCTCCTTATTAAATGCTAGCCAACTATGTCAATTTTTTAAATAAATCCACTAGGCATTGTCCCTAGGGTTGATTTTCATGTATAATAAATAAAAGTACACATAGGAGGGGGAATATTCTATGATATGGTACAAAGGCACCTGGTCATAAACATATAATGAGACCTATGTTGATGATCCAATTGATTTATCACCTTATGATAGTGAATTGGATATACAAAAATAGAACGAAGTAAAGCTAGGTCACCTATACAAAAATGCACATGTTAACCTATTGCTACCAAGTTGTTGAGTTGGAATATTGACTTTCTTATACAAACCAATCTACCTCTACAATAGATGTAGGAAATCCCTAAGGAGAAATGCAAAAACTTGTGATGTTAGGAGATGCTATCTTTATCCTTGCTTTAAAATCTATTACATAGAGAGCAAAGGTAAAGATAGCAAACAAAAGGTTCCCAATAGATGAGAAAGGTTGTTGCTTGCTGGAGGTGACAGAAGGGAGAGAGCATTGTCTTCCCTTATATGGTTGCCTGTGGCCTTCAGTTGAGTTCTATCTGATAGAGAAGGAGCTTTCATGATTGAGCTTTGCTAGTGGAGGCTGCTGAGGACAATGCATGATGATTAAGTTTGTTTCCCTAGTGTTTTCCTGCTGTAGATGTTGCAGTTGCATTGTGTCCAATTACTGTGAGTGGGTGATTCAAAGAAAGCAGGGAGCAGCATATTTGAAACTGTTGTTGACTGAGCACTAAAGGTCCTGAAGGCATCCTAGAGCTGTTGAATGGAACATGGTTGAAGCTGATTTGAGAGACTTGGAGAAGTTTATGTACTTTTAGTAGAATGAGCTTCATAGAAGTGAATACCACTAACTGTAAGTACATAAACAGTCCAAATCTGCTAAAAAAACTTGAAAAAATTAACAAACATGATAGTGAAAGAGGTATCAATCTCCAGGTTCTTGTATCAAGTGGAGATTAGTCTGGGGGTGGGGGAGCTTTGATGATATTTGATTTATGAGAGAAAGCTCATTGCAGGTTCTTGTGTAGACTGCAATCAGCTTTATAGGTGTTTCTCATGTTGTGGAACTGAAACTGAGTTGAAAAGGAATTACTACAAGCATTTGATTTTCTGCAGCAATGATGAAAAAAGTTTGGTGAGTATGGTTGTTTGGGCTGGGGCAGAAATGTAAAGCAGGTGAGTGGAATGAGATAGCCTTCAGGTAAAACTACTGCTTTTTGCATTTTCTGTTGCCTTTGTGTGGTGATGTTCCTAAGGGGTTGATGTTGGTGTGTTAGTTGGTATGGTTCCAAGAGAATGAGCACTAGAAGTTCTAATACCACTCCCAAAAACCATATCAATTGAGTGACACAAGCAAAGGAAAGAGTACCTGCAAAACAAAAAACTGTGTTACTGAAAAATATAGCATTTTTGCCCAGTTTTGTGAGGCTATTGTGTTTAAAAGGTTCAAGGGATTGTGCATGTTTGGGGTGCCAAAAGAAGGTGGGTGCTCCTAGGTTCTTGTGGGTTCTAGAAGCATTGATGATAAGGGTGGAAGGTGCCTGGTTAAGTGTCCATTTGAGGGGTGTGGTTGCATTTGTTTTCCTATGAAGGTATGCATGTGTGATGTGATCTTTATTGAGGCAAAGATCATTCGAAAGAATACAGAAGGCCAATGCTAAAAAAAGGCATATTGTAGAGTGAATTCTATGCCTTGTGGATTTTGCTTCTCTCTATGACCTGCATAAGTCTTTTGACTACTTAGGTGATGAGGTCTTGGATACTGAAAACTTTCCTTTCCTTTATGTTCTATGCTAAACCTATGTTGTTGTTTCAGGAGGATGAGCACATGTGCTAATACAACACCCTGAAACAACCACAAAGGAATGTAAGGTTCATAAGGGAAAGGAACCTGCAAAAAGCACACAAAATTAGTAGATAAATCTGGGCTGACTGATTCCAAGACTCGTGCATGAGGTACTTCATTTGGACTGATAATTGGGATCCCTTCTTTGATGAAGTTTAAACCATAACCATTAGAAATTGAAGAAGAGCTTGCATTTTGAGAGGATACTATCAGCATGTTGGTTTTCTTGTGCCTTAAAGCTGGGGTACCCAATTGGTCATGGAGAACTTGGCCTCAGATGTGGGGTGGGAGAGAGGAAGCAATGGTGAAGTTTGCTAGAATGTTGAGGTCATGGATGAGTTTTGAGAGGGAACCAATATGGTAGTTTGCTTCTACATACATGAGAAACTTTGAATCCATAAAATTGAGAGCACAAAAGCCTGAGATGGGAAATATTTTCTTTCAAAACCCATGGAAAATAATTATCCTCTGCCAGCCACCTAACAAGTAGTGCCGTGTCTGCTACTAAATGAACTCTGGGAATTCCGTTGTCTAAACCTCCTATCCTTGCTTCTTCACTTTTAGCATAATTGTTGGTATCCTTCTCCAAAGGAAAGGCCATTGCATGAATAAAGTGGTCCTGTTGATCTCTAATAATGAAACCTTCTCCAATATTTCCAGGATTTGTCATAGCACTTCCATCTGAATTGATCTTTACAAAGTCCGTGTTTGGTTTAATCCATTTGACTTGGGTTATGGTAGTGTAATGCTTAATGTTTTCAATGAAGGGGTAGAGTTCCCCCAGTTGAAAGGCCATTGGATGTCAGAGGAAATTGGACCTTAGGAGTAGGTTGATGGAGTAATGGACCCTAGTTAGGGAGGTGTTTTTTGCTCCATACTTGGTACTATATCTATTCTTTCACAAATTCAAACATATGATTATGGGGATGGTATCTAGAATGATCATTTGCATAGAATTACAGGCCTCCATCATCCACCACTTCATAAGGAGAAACCTCAAAGGCAGGTTCTCAGTTTGGATGCCCACATGACCCCCTTATTTTTTCCATATGATCCTAGAACTGAAGAGGTGTTCCACTATTTCCAAAGCATGCATAGAGAAACATACACACCTGGTGACAGTTGGACCACTAAAGATTTATGCTCTGTCATCAGTTGAGATTTTGTTTCTAAGGGCTCTCCACAAACAAAAGGACCACTTAAAGGGAATTTTCTTATGCCAGATCCTCCTGTTTGTGAAGCTAGGTGCTTTTTTCTTTCTGATGAGATCCCATGTAGAGGTACATGTGAACTTACCCCGAATAGTAGGCATCCAAATAGGTTTATTAGGGAGATCACGGTTATAATATATAGATGTCTGCATGATCTCTAATATTTTACGAGCTGGTGCAGTTCTAATTAGCTTTTGGAGATCCCAATGACCTTCATTCTACAAATTGGACACTGAAGTGTTGCTGTCTGCCCCCTCAGTTTTGCTGAATTCACGTTGTCTAGAGCCAAGCCAATTGTCCCACTAGAAACTGTATTTCCCATTGTGGAGCCTTCATTGGATTACTTTTTCTGCTTCTTTCTTATTGACCATCATTTTTTCCATGCTTGTGACTGGCCTGAATTTCATTTCTTGAATATTGGATTTGATCTTTGACAGTAATTTGCCTTAATGAATGAACTCCAAAGAGCTTTTGTTGTCTGAAAACCATTGCTTGAACTCCATGGCTTTACACGAGTCTTGAATTGTTTTGAAACCCACACCACCTTCATTTGGAGGGAAAGATAGTTTGAACCATGATGCCCAGTGATACTTGTATTTGTCCTTATCCGTTCCCCAGAAAACGTTGGCTGTCAACCTTTTAATTTGCTTCATGACAGTCTTAGGAGGGGTCACAACTGAGAAGAGATGAATTGGTACGGATTGGAGGACATATTTGGTTGCCCTGCCTCCATAGGAAAGCATTTTGCATGCCAGCCTTTGATTCTTCCTAGCACCTTAGAGATAAGGCCATTAAAGTGCATAATTCTGATTCTGCCATATTTGATGCCACATTTGGCTTCTTGATACTGTGAGTACGTGATTTTTTTCATCACAAAAATTACTCCAAAAGAAATAAAAAAATAAAGCGAATTTTCTTTAAGTATAATTTTGAGAATTTTGCGTGACATTATGGATAATTATTTTTGTCTGTGAATGTTTATATTGTTTTATTAATAAAAAAATATAAAAATACACATGGCATGCATATTTAGGATTTAATTGTGAATATTTGAATTAATTAAACGATGTTTTGTTTTAAAAGGAATGAAAATCACAAAAATATGTATTTTTGTAGTTTTCTCATTTTTAGTTTTAAATTGTGTGTTTTGATTCTAATTGGTATTTAATATTGTGTGTCAATTATTGTTAGGCGTTAATTAATTTATTAGGTTATTTTTGTTTTTACAATTTATTGTAGAATTTTTTGTTAATTAGAAATTAAAAGAATAAAAATAAAAGAGTGAAAAATAGGAAGCTAAATTAGATTTGGGCCAAAAATATTTAAACCAAAGATGAGGCCCAAGACAATGAACGACCCAGGTCCGGTCCGACTTAAAGGGCGTCTAAACGATACTATTTTTCCATGTCTAATCTGGACCGTTGATATCACTTGATCCAACGGTTCAGATCGTCCCTTTCTTAACCCATTTAACCCGACCCATTACCATCTCCAGCCCACCCCAACCCCGTTACTACTAAATGACCCATTTCGTTCAGCAAAGCAATTGTAGCCAATATATTCTCTTCATACAACGGCTTAGATTAATCTTAGCCTTTTAACTTACCAAAACCCTATACCAGACCCCTCATTTCTCATTCTTTTCTATCGGAACTCAGAGACCAACGAGCCCTTCCCCCATGAGCAAACCCTAGCGCCGCCATTAGACTCCTCCGCCCAAAACCCGGCGGCAACGACACTGCAAGCCACCAAATTAACACCCGAATGCCATTTGACCCCCCTCAACCCGAATCCGCTAACCGCTTACCCCCAATCAACCCCTACTTTCTCAAATTTTCAATTGAAGATTCGAGCAAAACCTAAACCTACCCCATTCCACCCCAAACTCACACCACATCACCCTAGGACTTCCCTCATGCCCGAAATACTTTTGGTTCCATTCGAATCATGCTAAAACCATTCGATCCCCAAATCGAGCCCAAGAACCCTAGAAAACCAATACCTGGGTTTGGTGCGAAATCAAGGAAATTTGGGTGTTTAATCGACCTTAGTAGAAGTGTTATCAGTTGAGAACATTCGATTAAGGTCCGTTCGACCCCAAAAAATTCATGTCTGAGTTCGAATTTGGTCTCGTCTGTTTTTGATTTTGTTACTAAGATATTTTTCCTTTTCTTTTCCCTTTGTTATGTTTTTTTTTCATGTTTTTTAAACATCTGTTTGTTTGATTAATTTAATCTTATTAATTTTTAATTTTATTTTTCCGGTTATACTATCGGTCTTCGAAGACCTTTTATTTAGTTAAACTTTTTTCTGGTCATGGTTGAGTGTATAATAAACTATATAATCGATTCGAATGAGCTTCGTCGACTAGTTAAGTTTCATTGTAAATCCCTATTTATATCAATACAACTCGAATCAACTCTGTGCCTGTTCAATTGTGATTATTCGCTATTGATCGTATGAGTCGTAATTCATGTAGTCGATTGGTTGAGCGTCGTCGATTAGTTTCACAGTCTTGAATGTTAGAATAACCTGATGACAGTTTAATTCATATTGCTTCAATTCTGATTGAGTCATCGTTTGAATTTAGTTGTGAACTGGTTATCAACTTTTCTAACAATCTGTACCATTTGTTGATCGATTTAACAATGTGTTTAATTGATGAATTAGATTTAACTCACTGCCTTAAGCTGTTAAAACTAAATGGAAGCCATGTGATTGTCAGCCATGCCTGAACTTATTTTTTTAAGTGTCATTTGAACTCCATTTTTAGTTGATGAATAGAGATTTAAGTGGAAACAGTATGGGGTGTCAGGCACGCCTGATTCAGCCTGCCCATATTTGTTTAGTTTAATAAAGTAAAACTACTTTAATAATGAAAAACGGGGTTTGTCAGGGGAATCTGATGGGGGAACACTCTCATGTCTGAGTTGTGAATGGAAAAACAGAGAGAATAACATGGGGATAATCAACTTTTAATTAGTTAAGTGTAAAAAATAGGCTGAAAGTGAAAAAAGGAAGGAACAACAGGAATCTGATAAGTTTTCAAATAGGAACAGGCTGTAAAGAGATTTGGAGTTTGGCTATAAATGGGAGGACTGAACATTCAATTATACACGGATTAAAAAGATCAAAAACTGAGTTTTTTAGAGGCACTCAGTTTTAGAGAATCTTGAGAGTTGAAAGAGAACGGTTACAGTTTCATTACCTCTTTTCGGATCATTTTAAGTGTTGAGCTAGAATTCAGTTCCTTAGCTAATTTAAGATTAGAACAAATCGAACTATCTATTTCTTTCCTGCATTCAAAATTTGTTTGTACTCGGAATCCATGGGTTTCAAGTATGTTTGGTTTGAGTTAGTTGGTGGAATATCTGGTTCTTTGAATTTCAACTCCTGGGTTCAAACATGAGTTTTGGTATTACTTTGGGGCTGTTCTATTGATCCTGTTTGGTTTTCAATTTTTCTAGGCTTTGAACTTGGTTTGAATTGTTGTTGTGAACTGTTGTTGATTGCTGGTGTTGATACTGTTGCTGATCTCCTCTTCTTCTCATTGCTTTTTCAATTACCAGGCACACAACTACTACACTGGTACACAATGTAAGCTGGAATATTTGAAGCATGAATAAAATGAGCCTTAAAGTTTAAAGTCATTAGCTGTATTTGAATATTATAGGCTGTATGTATATGTTAGTTATTAGTTCATTAGAATCATATGAGTAGTTGTAATATATAAACAAATACTGATTTGTAGTAATCCAGACTTACAAATTCAATCTTATGTATGTTAGTTAGAAAAACCAATGATGTAGTATTCGTATACTGTCATAGCTGGTTTGTTTCATTTATGGCCTATTTAAAAATGCATATCAAGTTGACGGATTAAGTAATCAATAGTTCATACTCTTTAGTTAACAATTTGTTCATTTAGCCTCTTGAAAATCAATTTTCCGTAGCATCGATCTCATTTCTGCCATATTGCAAAGTTATAACGTTTATAGTATCATGTAGTTAGGCCCAAACCAGCGTAAGACGGCCCAGGCCAAAATCTTGGATTATTCATGCTGGGCTTGTGCCTGTAACTGTTAAACGGAGGCCCATTTTGTCCATTTCAGCCTTTAACAAACCACGTTTATAACTTAGCCTACAATAACTCTAGCATGCAAATAATGTAGGATTTTGTTCCTTCTTTTCATTTTTTAGAGACGCAATAAATAGAAAATTAGTCAATTTAGGATATCCTTTAAAATAGAATGAGGCGTGCCTCGCCAAATAAAATGGTATGAACCGCGGGGTCCTCATAAATGTTTATATATTAACTACTTAGATTTCGGGAGGGGCCGTTAGCGAATTTCACGGCTTTCCCCCAAAATAATAGCATGATTGTCTCTTTAGGCTCGTGCTTAATAATCTTTCCTTCTTAAACTCGAGTGTGCATTTCATGCGACCCAAATCCAAATCCCAAAAAGTTGAATCGGATGTGTTCAGGATTGCAGGTTCATTTCATGCGGTGCAATCCATACATGTCTCAGGCGACGTTCAATTTTTGTTAATGAATTAAATAAAAGTGGTTAAAAGTAAAAATCGGCACATAGGTTACAACATGTATAAAATCAGATAAATAAGCTAAACATGACAGTTGAGCGTCCATGCTAGAACCACTGAACTCGGGAATGCCTAACACCTCCCGGGTTAACATAATTCCTTATCCGGATATCTGGTTCGCGGACTGTTTAACAGAGTCATTCTTTCCCCGATTCGCGATTCAACTGGTGACTTGGGACACCATAAATTTCCCAAGTGGCGATTCTGAATCTTAACAATGAATCCCGTTTCGATTGTCCTTTAATTGGAAAAACACCCTTACTCCTGCGCGGACGGAAAAAGGAAGTGTGACAGCTCTGGCGACTTTGCTGGGGATAAGCACCAAGAACGTTTTGTTCAGGGTTCAGAATTCGAGCTTAGAATAATTGTTGTGTTACGCTTTATCTGATTCTGTTACATGATATGTTCTTAATGTGCTAATTGATTGCTTTTACTATTTTGATATTACGTGAACTGTATATAAACTATGCCGTAAACCATTTCCTCTCTGAGTCTTTCGAATTGTGAAGAAGGGTGTACGGTGTACGACTTCTTTTCTGTCTAGTGTCAAATCCCAATTTAGAACAAGGTTTGGATAAGTCGCAAAGCCGGCGAAGCTTTTGTATTCCCAGATTGCCGCCTCTTCCTCGGCTCGAGCAGTCCGCTCGGGTAAGCTAGGTCTAGAACAAACACCCAGGTTTTGAATCTAGAATAACTCAGCCGCATGCCGGATCCCTAGTAGGAACGCTTATTTGCATCATGTGCATTTTGACTTAGGGGACTCAATACAGGGTTTTGGTCCTTCTGGGGCTAGCAACCTGAAATGCAAAGACTTTCTTGATGCAGCCTACATATTTGCTGTGCATTTATCTACTCAGACCCGTATGTTGACCGGATTTTGAATCTCGGGAATGTTAGAAAATTAAGAAAAAGAGAAAAAGAGAAAAATAGCAGTTGGAGAGTTAACTGATTGTTTGGGAAAAACCAATGCCCAAGTACTGTCGAAACTCTATCGAAATTTTGGAAAAATAAAAACAATGTGTTTTATTTTTAATGGTTTGTTTTACTTAAAAGCAAAGGAAAATAGGAAAAAGAGAGTGTTTCATTTTTGAAAATTTTTTGCTGAAAAGAAAAAGAAAAGAGTCTTTATTTTAG
Source organism: Nicotiana benthamiana (assembly GCA_034376525.1). Taxonomy (NCBI): domain Eukaryota; kingdom Viridiplantae; phylum Streptophyta; class Magnoliopsida; order Solanales; family Solanaceae; genus Nicotiana; species Nicotiana benthamiana. The sequence goes on from CM067336.1 coordinate 121,010,156, forward strand.
TTTAAAAAATAGGTTGTTTGTTGAAAATAAAAAATAAAGAGTCGTTATTTTGTGTTGTTTCAAAAATAGAAAAGCAAAAATATTTTGTTTTTCCTTGAAAAATGATTTTAAGTCTTGTTTTCGAAAATGAAAAAAAAATAGTTTGGTTTTCCATAAAAATGAAAACAAAGTCTTTTATTTTTAGGCTATTTTATTGTCTGTTGAAAATGAAAAGAAAAAGAGTCGTTTATTTTTTTAGTTCGAAAAATAGGTTGTATTATTTTTTTTGAAAAATGACAAAAAGTCTTTTATTTTTGATTGAGAAAGTAGGTTAACTGTAGAAAAAGAAAAGAAAAAAAAGAGTCTTGCTTTTAAAAGTAGTTTTTTTTTTAATTTTTTCTTATGAAATGCCAAAAATAAAAATGAAAAAGATTCCTGTTTTAAAATAGTTCGGTTAATTTGCCGAACTACGGTGTTTTATTCTCACTGGATGTGAGATACGTAGGCAGCCCTAATCGAGTCCAACCTCCACTTTTTCTAAAATAGCCAAAAAAATGTCAATTTTGATTGTCGTCATAAATAAGTCGGGTGATGCCGTTTTTGTCAAAAATAGCCAAATGTTCCTGGAAGGGACACCGGAAGGCTGACTTCACATTAATGACCACTTTTGGTCATTGTTTAGATTTTTGGCCGGTTGACCCACATAGCCTTAAAATCTTCGTCTCCGAGACGCTGAAAGGCCGTGTTTGCAATATTGGTTATCCCATTTTGAGAAAAAAAAGAAAAAGAAAGAGTCGTATATAAGCCGGTGATGCTCTTTTTGCCGAAAATAGTCGAATGTTCTCGAAAGGGACGTTGGAAGCCTGACTTTGCATTACAACCACCTTTAATCATTGTTTTAGGATTTGGGCCGGTTAGCTAAAGCATCATTAAAATCATCGTCCCCGAGGTGCTTATAGACCGTGTTTGCAATACCAAGCCTTTTATTTCAATTTGAAAGAAAAGAGTCAGTCGGAAAGTGAGTGCAATTTGGATTTTGGTCAAAATAAGCCGAGCCAACTTCGGCGATGTCTTAATCCATTTTTTTCCGATATAGCCTTAGAATATCTTTCAATTGTTGAAAAGCTATTTTCGTAAAAGAACGAACAAGTTTTTGAAATGTCATAACATAATCGTCCGCGGCCTTAAAATTCATGTGAATGGGCCATGTTTGCAAAAACAGCCATTGGATTGAGTTTGACAAACAGGGAAAGGCAGCTGGCTGTTTGTTTTTGAGTTTACAATTCTTTTGATTAGAATATGTGAGTTGTTTGATTTTTGAGTTTGTAGGTCATCTTTAAACCTTTGAAACCCGGTTTGTTTTATCATAAAAATTGAAAATTCCAAAAAAATGTTTCATTGTTGTTTATCTTTTATTGGTCCAAACTACGCAAGGTCTGATTCATGCGGGGTCATGATACGTAGGCAATCTCCATAAAATTCGATCACCACAAAAAAAGGAAAAAAATATTGTTAATAATAAGGACCGACTAAGTCCATTATAACATGTTTTATTTTGAATTTTGAGAAAGCTGGGGTGATCGGTTTGTGGTAAGATGAAAGCACAAGATCTAGGAAAATTTGATTCAAGATAGTGAAACCCAGAATATCACTCCGAATCCTTTACATACACATGATGATGCACACTTTGTGGGGATGATGCCCGGTGACATGGGGTATGAGAATCCTTTTGGGAATGTACTGACTAAAGTTGAAGATCTTGAAGCAGATAGTCGTCTTGGCAATATGGATGCAAAGCTCAATGGCTAAAAATGTCGTGCTTGTTAATTGGAAAGGCGCTCCATGTCAGGGTCAGCTGGAGGGAGTCTTGGTAGTGGGCTCTGATTTTCCTTATTTTCTAGATCATTCCGGGTTTGTAATACAGTTCTTTTATTTTTGTCCTTGTAAAAGGGTGAAACCTTGTTTCCCGTAATTCAAATTCAATGAAAAAATTTCTTCTTCACTTTTACTTAAGTTTAATTTTGTTTTCTTGTTTTCTCTTTCTCAACAGTTCTCTTTATACTGGTTCTAATGACATGGCATGCACGATGGATCTTCAACCCAGTCTAAAAAAAATTAATCTGATTATGAACTAATAATACAAGAAGTAGATTGATGATAATGAGTGGGTCGAAACCCGAATTGAGCGGTTGAGGCGGCCAACAATAACATAAAGAAGATATTGAAGAAAATGGTAGAAGGGTCCAGGCAATGCCGGAAAAGCTACCATTTGCATTATTGAGTTATCGCACTACTGTTACTACTTCAGTAGGTACAACTCCTTATCTGTTGGTATACGGAACTAAAACAGGGATATGAGCAGAGGCTGAATTCCGCCTCTCCAAATTATTGCTGAGGCTGAGATTGATGATGATGAATGGGTCAAAGCCCGATTGGAGCAGTTAAGCCTAATAGATGAAAAGAGATTGGCAGCAGTATGTCATGGTCAGCTATATTAGAAAAGAATGGCAAGAGCATACAATAAGAAGGTGCGCCCCTGAAAATTTGAAGTAGGGCAGCAAGTATTGAAATGGATCCTCCAACATCAGGTCGAAGCAAAAGGCAAGTTCGCCCCAAATTGACAAGGGCCTTATATTGTGACTAGAGTATTATCCAACGACACTTTATGTCTAACAAATATCGAAGGAAGATGCATCGACATGGCTATCAATTCTGATGCAGTCAAGAGATACTATGTGTAATTTCTTTGATCATGATAGTTATTTATTAGTTTTTTTGTATTTTGTTCTTATTGGAAAATGAAATGACGGAGGCAATTCTTTCTTCTATACAAACACTTTTAACCTTTGCTTTTCCCTGTTGAGCCTTACTTATTCTTTCATACTCCCCTCTTGGAATCGTTAAAGAAAATGAAAAAATGAAAAAAGAGGAAAAAGAGAAAAATGATAAGAAAATCATATGAAAACAAAACAATATTCCTGAACTACGTTTGACCTGATTCCTCAAGAAAGAGTACGTAGGCGCCTCACTGCTCGGTCATGGTGTGACAAAATGTCATGTTTCCTTCTAGTTGTATCGCATATGACTCAGTGAACTGCGTTCGACCTGATTCCTCCAAGAGGATACGTAGGCGCCTCACGACTCGGTCGCAATGTGAAAAAATGTCACAAAAAATCAAAAGTCCCACAAGCAGAAGTTATGTCTTTTCTTAATTTTTGAAAAAGTTTGATTCCAAGGGTTGTAATCTCTTGCCCATCAATTTATTTTGAATTTTCTGCTAACCTTTTCTTTACCCACATAAAACCCGCATCATATGTCCAAAAAGACACCCCGATCATTATTTGAGAGTTGCCAAGTCAGGCAGATGATAGCCAAGGGTAATACACTGATCCCCGGCCAGACAAGGGTCATAGGCGGAAAAAATTGATAGGAAAAAGAATTCCCAGTAGAGATAATCTTATCAGTCACACTTCGATGCCCAACTGAAAAAATAAAATGAGAGAGTCTTATTGGTGAAAACCTTCAGAGGCACCATTGGGCGACGTAAGCTGAGAGAAACAAAATGAGAGAGTCTTGTGGTGAAAACCTTCACATGCACCATAAGGCGACTGGAACTGAGAAAAAGGAGAGAGTCTTATTAGTGAAAACCCCTCGAAGGGCACTATGAGTTCCGCATATGGAAAAAGTTGGGTGTCTGTTTATCCCCGGCACATGAGGCAATTGGAATGATTGATTGAGACAAATAGACTGGGTTGATTAATCCGAAATGTACGACAGGATCGTTGGGACAAGTCATACCGTTCAGATAAGTTCTTTCCTTTTCTTTTCCCCCAGTATTTGTTCAGAAAGATTTTTCTCTTTTTCTATCTTTTCATTTCTTTGTTTAAAAGACTTTTTGCAGAAATCTGTTTTTGAGAAGGATGTTTCAGAGTTTACTACCAGTTGCCAAAATGGTACAAATCGAAATGTGAAGAGGAAAGGCCAAAGGCGAAAAGGCGTTTGTTGCAAGACCAAACGGCAAACTGGCTTCGGAAGTTAAGGGAAATATGGAGAAAAGCTGGAAAGCAACGGTTGAGGAATTTATGGATCAAGTTCCAAGAGGATCCCCAGCAGAACTTCTGTGGATCACTGACCAAGTTCCAAGGTGGTCGGACAACACAGAAAAGGGGAAGAAGAAAGGGAGAACTCATCCGCAGCAAAATAACCCCAGCAGTCTTATCCACAATAATGTCATCCCTAGATGATAACATTTTATCCCCTGCAATATTGACGGAAAATATAACTTTTGAAGGGAGAAGTTTTGGAGTTGAAAATACGCCCCAGCATGTTTTGAAACAAAAGAGCGGGGAAGGGATAAATGGAAAATCCATCCCCAGAAAAAATATCATCCCCAGCAAGTAACGTTATCCCCAACCAGTTGTGAAAGCACAGAGCATGGAAAAAGGAAAGGGAAAAATCATCACCAGCAGGAGTGACATGACCACTCACCATGTTTTAAACTAACAAAATTGTCTTTGATTATTACAGGGAAATAAAGGTTAATGATGGCAGAAAGACATGCCACAAGGAAGGACACCGAAACTGGGGCAGAAAATTTTCTGCCATTGTCAAAAATTTTCTCGGAGGGATGAGGAAACAAATTCAAAAGTTCTTTTTTATGTTTTAGGTCAATAGGTGCACACCTGTATAATAAGAGGAATAATTTTTGCATATCTTTTGAGAAATAGGCGCCCACATGTATAATAAGTGGAATAATTTTTTGCATGTCTTTAGATAAATAGGCTGCCCCTGTATAATAAGTGGAATAATTTTTTGCATGTCTTTAGATACATAGGCGCCCACCTGTATAATAAGTGGAATAATTTTTGCATGTCTTTAGATAAATAGGCGCCCACCTGTAGTTTTTGCATGTCTTTAGGTAAATAGGCGCCCACCTGTATAATAAGTCGAATAATTTTGTATGTCTTTAGATAAATAGGCACCCACCAGAATAGTAAGTGGAATAATTTTTCATGTCTGTAGATAATAGGGGCCCACCTGTATAATAAGTGGAATAATTGTCATGTTTTTAGATAAATAAGCGCCCACATGTATAACAAGAGGAATAATTTTTCATGTGTTTAGATAAATAGGCGCCTACCTGTATAATAAGAGGAATAATTTTTCATGTCATTACATAAATAGGCGTCCACTTGTATAACTAGAGGAATATTTTCATGTTTTTAGATAGATAGGCCACCACCTTTATAATAAGTTGAATAATTTTTCATGTCCTAGATAGATAGGCGCCCACCTGTATAATAAGTGAAATATTTTCATGTTTTAGATAATAGACGCCCACCTGTATAACAAGAGGAATAATTATTCATGTCTTAGATGAATAGGCGCCCACCTGTATAATAAGTGAAATAATTTTTCATATTTTAGATAAATAAGCGTCCACCTGTATAATGAGAGGAATAATTTTTCATGTCTTTAGATAAATAAGCGCCCACCTGTATAATAAGTGGAATAATTTTTAATATTTTTATTTAAATAGGCACCCACCTGTATAATAAGTGGAATAATTGTCATGTTTTTAGATAAATATGCGCCCGCATGTATAACAAGAGGAATACTTTTCATGTTTTTAGATAAATAGGCACCCACGTGTATACTAAGAGGAATATTTTTCATGCTTCCGATAAATAGGCCCACTTGTACAATAAGGGGACATTTTTTTTCATGTTTTAGATAATAGGCACCCACCTGTATAACAAGAGGAATGATGTTTTAGATAAATAGGCGCCCACCTGTATAACAAGAGAAAATACTTTTCATATCTTAGATAATTAGGTGCCCACCTGTATAACAAGAGGAATACTTTTCATGTTTTTATTTTCAGGCGCCCACTTGTATAACAAGAGGAATATTTTCATGTTTTAGATAAATAGGGGCCCACATGTATAACAAGAGGAATACTTTTTCATGTTTTAGATAAATAGACGCCCACCTGTATAACGAGAGGAATATTTTTAGTCTTTACGTTTCAGGTCTTGAATCCAGTAACACACTTGAAGGAAGAAGGCTACAACAAGAGGGCCCAACACAAATTCAAGAGCATGAGTCAAAAGGAAGATAAGGCGAATCTCGAGAGATGCAACCTTTGAACCTTAGTCATTCCTAGCATAACAAATCTGATGAAGAAAGTCGTATCCCTAGAGGAACCGCCAAAAGCTTAGTAATGGAAGCTACATCCCTGCGGACCGAACGAGACGATGAAAACTAGTATTCGAAAAAGCAAAAGGCCAGTGTCATCCCCAAGTTTGCGGAAGAAAGAAGCACCGGAAGAAAACACAAGCCAACTGGAAAGCAAGGCAACAAGAACAAGTTGAATGTAGATAAGATCTTGTGATCCATAGGCTAGCCTAGCTTCTTGTTTTCTTTTAATCACGGTGTAATAAGGAGATCGGTATAGTATTAGAAACGACATACAGCAGCAGTAAAAGCAAACCCACAGTTCCCCGGTAGTCCCAACTATCAAAACTTCTCGAACAAACATTAACTTGTTTTATTAATGATAAAAATACAAAAATACATATGGCATGCATATTTTGGATTTAATTGTGAATTTTGGAATTAATTAAAACGTGTTTTGTTTTAAAAGGAATGAAAATCACAAAAATATGTATTTTTGTAGTTTTCACATTTTTATTGTTTAATATGTGTGTTTTGTTTCTAATTGGTATTTAATATTGTGTATCAATTATTTTTAGGGGTTAATGAATATTTTTAGGTTAATTTTGGTTTTTACAATTTATTGTAGAATTTTTTGTTAATTAGAAATTAAAAGAAGAAACTTAAAAGAGTGAAAATTAGGAAGCTAAATCTGATTGGGCCAAAATATTTAAACCAAGGGATTTTTACCTAAATATGCCATATATCAAACCTTATTGCCATTATTGTGCCTTGTTTGTTATTACCCGCATATTTCATGTTTTCTTTACCAAAACTGTACCAAACCATATTTGGCTGAATTCATAGCCTAAAATAGCGCCGGATTTTAAGCTTCCCAATTAATATTTGATTCTGTCCCAATTAAATGATCTTTTAAAACGTTAAAAGATCTAAACCTAGCGTGAATCTCTCATACCTAGCAATCAGTTTCGAAAATATCTCATTCTTCTACATCAAATACCGAAAATCAGAATTTACAGCGTGATAGTCAATCAAATTGTAGTTCTTCCAGATTTCAGTTTCGAAAATCTCTCATTCTTCTACATCAAATACCAAAAATCAGAATTTACAGCGTGATTGTCAATCAAATTATAGTTCTTCCAGATTTCAGTTTCGAAAATCTCTCATTTTTCTATATCAAATACAGAAAATCAGAATTTACAGCGTGATAGTCAATCAAATTGTAGTTCTTCCAAATTTTTTAATACAGTTCTTATACATCAGTACTGAGATTCTATAATGTCAAAAGTCCCGATAATGCTGAAATCTAATGGTTATTGGGATAACTATGGCAGATTCCGAGATTTTGAAGATGATGCCATTTTGGTAGATGATAATGCAAGCTACGGAATTCTCCAGTCTACAATTGCAGAACAATTATCGATTGATACATCGGAAAAAATTGTAGAAATAAAATACATTATGAATGATAATTGTCCTCCATTGCAGATTAGGAATGATATGGGTGTTCGTGTATATATGGAAACGAAAAAAGAGAATAAAAACATAGGTTCGTATCCCTTATGTATTAGCGTAAGAGATTTCAATATGGAATTAGTAATCACCAATGAATGCATCAGTACAGGTATGTTTGATTCCAAAATGCTGAGATTTTTGTGTTCTCTAATCAACTACAATTTGACGACATTTATCTACAATGAAACTACAATGATGATATAGTACTGGAAATTACACAACGATATTGCTTTCAAATTTACCTACATAGTTACTACATTTGTGAATGTATTGTCTACAGGTTCTTCAGGATCACAAACGTTAATTGAAATTCCATCCTTACCAGCTATTGAGGAATATCAAAGTGAAATAATAATTGAATCTACGCAAACATGTATTGAAGAAGGACAAGTGTACCAGGACAAGAAGACGATAGTTGTTGCAATGAAGAATTATGCAGCTATGCACAAGTTCCAGTTCAGAGTGAAAAGATAAGGTAATAGAAGGTGTGTAGTTAGTTATTGATTTGAAAAATTACTGTATTATTGAAGCTAGGTTTGTTTATACAATTGTAGTTAAATTGTAGTCAGTTGTAGTTAATTGTAGTGAGTTTGTAGTTACTTGTAGTCAGTTTGTAGTTGCTTGTAGTCAGTTTGTAGTTGCTTGTAGTCAGTTTGTAGTTAATTATAGTCAGTTTGTAGTTAATTGTAGTTAATTTGTAGTTAATTGTAGTATTTAATAAATATGTCTGAAAATTGGATTTTTTTGTAGCTACTGGCTTGTATGTGTAGCTGAGAACTGCAGATGGCATTTCAAGGCAACGTCAATTCATGATTCTTCATTGTTCAAGATAAGAAGTTTTAGCCGACAACGCACATGCTGCCGAATGGACGAAACATTCATAAAGCGCAAATGTACTGCAATAGTAGTTGGTAGCATTGTCGTTCCAAAGTATTGTGATCCTAAGACTGTTTACACGCCAAAGGACATACAAACTGACATGTTATCTGAACATGGAGTAAACCTAAGCTACATGCAAGCATGGAGAGCAAAGGAAAAAGCATTACAGTTTTTGAGAGGGAATCCGTGTGACTCGTACAACATATTACCAAAATATTTTTATATTCTTGAGAAGAATTATCCCGGTTCTGTTGTTAAATTGAAGAAGGGAGCAGATGATTGCTTCTTATATGCATTTGTTGCTCTTTGTACATCAATAAATGGTTGGCAACATTGTAGGTTGGTAGTAGTGGTTGATGGGACATTCTTAAAATCAGCATATAGGGGTATTATGCTGACAGCAAGCACCATGGATGCAGCAGGTACTAGATGTAATAATTTTGTAGTTATTTTGTAGACAGTTTAAATAATGTAGAGAAATTGTAGTTATATTGTAGTTAGGTAGTATTTATATAAATCAATGTATTTAAATTGCCTAAATTCTCAATATATATTTGTATTTAATAGTTAATCTTATTTTATGACTACAAATTGTAGGTTCTATTTTGCCCTTGGCATATGTTGTTGTTGATTCTGAAAACGACGCGTCTTAGAGGTGGTTCTTTGAACAATTCAAGGAGGCATATGGTGAAAGACCTTAAATTTGTGTTGTCTCAGATAGGCATGAGAGTATATCGAAGGCAACATCAGTTGTCTATCCGGGCATGGCACACTACTTTTGCATGTGGCATATATTGTCAAATATAAGGTCAAAATTCAAGAAGGCACATCTACAATTACATGAATTGTACTTTGCTACAGCACGGTCATATACTCTGGATGAATTCAATGAAAGGATGATGAAGATTGAAGAGGTAGACCCACGTGTATCATCTTACCTATATGATATTGGCTATCATAGATGGTCAAGAGTACATGCAACGGTGAATAGAACTTTTACTATGACGTCAAATATTGCAGAGTCGTTGAACGCTGTAACAAAAGAGGCAAGAGAGCTGCCAATATTTGATCTATCTGAGTATATGAGGACTATTCTAGAACGTTGGACAAAAGAAAATTTATTGAAGGCAAAGGGTACTTTCACATTACTTGGTCACAAATTCAACAAAGAATTGGAAGATAACAATACATTATCCCAGAAGCTAAAGGTAATATATTCTTGTTTGGTGCAGGACAAAAAACAAAAATAGTAGTAGCTGCTGCAGTGTTTCCAGTTTGTAGTTAAAATGTAGTCAAAATGTGGGTAAATGTAGTTAACGTTTATATATAGTTTGTTTGTAGCTGATTTGAAGTTAACTGATTGTTGCTAACATAGTTAACTGAATTATTTATTATTATTTTCTTTTTGGTCTTGAATTGTAGGTGAGGGCTTCAACAGATCATATACATACTGTGTTAGATGGTGTGAAGCGGTACATTGTATGTTTAGAAAACAAGAAATGTAGCTGTGGACAATTCCAACTTGATGAACTTCCATGTGCCCATGCTTTGGCAGCTTTAAGGCATAGGAATGAAAGGCCGGACAACTATTGCTCTCTGTATTACACAACGAAGAGCCTTCTTCTTACATATGAATTGCCAGTTAATCCTCTTCCTAATGAAGCCAAATGGGATGTTTCACAACATATTTTGGATGATGTGGTAAAGCCACCGGCTGGAGATAAAAGGCAGCCGGGTAGACCTCACAAGGAAAGATATAAAACATTTGATGAAATAAACTCAAAGAAGTACAAGGTGTCATGTGGCAATTGTGGAGGTGAAGGGCATAGCAAAAGAACTTGCAAGAATGCGTCGAAAAAGAAATGAATATAATGTAGCTAGAATTGTTATTCAAAATTGTTAGTGATCCCAAATTATCGGAATTTATTGTGTAACTTTTCTACGTTTTGACGATAATAAAGAAGTATAATCATATATTTGAGTAATGTAAACTGTTGGTAGATTGTAGTTATAATGTACTGTAAGTGTGTTCTAAATGTATTACTCGGAATCACCTAATGTGAATTTGTAGTTAAACTATATTTCAATTTAGTTATATGCAAATGTAGTTCTATGGAATTTTAGTTATATGTAGTTCAATTTTGTAGTTATGTGCAATTTGTAGTTCAATTGTAGTCAGTTGTAGTTAATTGTAGCGTTTAATAAATATGTCTGAATAATGTATTTTTTTGTATCTACTGGCTTGTATGTGTAGCTGAAAACTGCAAATGGCATTTCTAGGAAACCTCAATTCATGATTCTTCATTGTTCAAGATAGGAAGTTTTAGCCGAAAACACAACAGCTGCCGAATGGACGAAACATTCATACAACGCAAATGTACTGCAACGGTAGTTTGTAGCATTGTCATTCCAATTTGTAGCTATATGCAATTGTAGTTATATGTAGTGCAGTTTTGTAGTTATATGCAATTGTAGTTAATTGTATTCATTGTAGATAAATAATTTATTCCAACAATTATATAAGAACTGACAGTTATATAAAATGGCAACTGAAGGTATTATATAAAAGTAACTCCAACATTAATGTATAAGATAAAAATTGTATATGCTATTAGATATTAGATAGCTAGAATACTCGAGTATTAGACAAAGCTGTTACGGCAAATATGCTATTAGATAGCTCGAATACTCGTGTATAATGTATTCAAGAAAAATTGTTCATTACAACCAAAATGACTTAATGATTACATTGTTTTCCAATCCAACTACCAAATATGAACAGTATAGTCTACTTTTTCCTTCGTTGAACTTTAGTCCTCTCATTCTTTGCCGGTGCACCCTTCCTCCTTGCAAGCCTGCCAGTAACCTCACTCTCACTGATTGAACCATCTGTTAGCTTCTTTTTGGCGTAGACCCACAACAGAGCTCCATATCGTCTGCGGTGTTTGTCAATATCAGTAAGATCTTCCTTTGGGATAGACAAATCACCATTGCTAATATACTCCGCAAAAGTAGCAACAAATACACCACAATCCCTGCAGAATATGAAAAATTTTCATTATATACCAAACAATAAAAAAAAATTAATTAAACATATAGAAAGTGAGATTAGTTTTTTACAGTGAGCCTTCCTTTTGTTGTGGAATCTCAGCAACCATCCATTGTATGTCGAGAGGGTCTGTAACTGGTTTCTTTATGTATGACTTTGTAGTCTTGAAGTCAATGTCTTTGCGTTTACCATAGAAACCAGTGCATGACAAATAAAGAGGAATAATGACTGAAAATTTGTCAACCAAGGTTTGAACAGTTTGGTTACGCTTTGCCCTCACCAATGAATCATAAACATAAAGTTGCCGGTCCTTATGTCAAACACTAACAACAACCAATGAAAGTTGTCTACAAGGTTAACAGGCATTAGCACATAGTCCACTAGATCCCATGCTACATTAGCAAGAATTCCATAGCCCATAATATATTCTCCAATATCATCCTCGGCTTTAACAACAGAATTCCGTTGATCCATTGGAGCAGTAGTGAACTTCTCGTAGATTCTTTCAAGTTTTGTCTTGAACAAGCAAACGGTTGTTGTAAATCTACTTTTGATGTTGGGGCCATATTTCCCCTTTTTTCTCAGATTGTACTTTATAATATCAATGTGCTGAAAAAGTAAAAGTGCAATTTACAATAAGTTGTAGTATAGACAAATAACATCTAAAAAATAACTACATATTAACTACAATTGTAGTTAAACTGTATTTCAATTTAGTTATATGCAAATGTAGTTATAAGGAATTTTAGTTATATGTAGTTCAAGTTTGTAGTTATATGCAATTTGTAGTTTAATTGTAGTCAGTTGTAGTTAAATGTAGTGTTTAATAAATATGTCTGAATAATGTATTTTTTTGAATAACTACATATTAACTACAATTAGACAAATCAGCTTGCTTGACTATAACAGTGAGCCAGCTACCAGAGATATATGGAGGCAAAATGCCATTAGTTCCTATTCATGAAGCCTAAGCAATTAATTACATTTAAACATAATAGATAAAGACAAAGCTGCAATTATAAACTATATACTTACTGTACTATTGATTACTTGTCCGGGGTGAGCAAGGGCGTAGAACCAGTCCTTCTTATCAATTTTTTCGCAACCCAAATCCAACCAAGGATTGAGATGGTTATCCTTCTTTGAATAGAAGTCTTTCCTGCTGTAATAATAATAGAATTAAACAAATAAAAAAAAATCAGACACATTTACAACTTTAAAGTCTAAAAAGGTTCAAAGATATAGAAAGCAAGTACACACAGACATGGTACATTTAAGCACCATACCTCCTAGATGTTTTGTCAGTTCGATGGTATAACCAGGTTGTAAACCTATCTATTAGTTCAGGATCAACATCTTCACCAATGAGACTTGTGAATGGGTGCTTTAGATAAAAAAATTTTAGCCCAACAGACGTGTTGCCTTCAGTACTATAGAGTGGAGTGAATGGTGATCGTGCATGTTTTCCGGGTAACCTTGTTCTTCCTTGATGAACAGGGGTTGAATCAACTTGTATGAGCTCACCATACATGACCATCTGTGATAGGTTTTCCGGAAGTTCAAAATCATCCGACGTCACACCTTTCTTTTCAATTCCTCCACGCATAACTCCAATCTCCTCTTCTTTTTCAAGGCATTCATGGACAACTTCAATCACAGTTACACCATGAATTGGAAACTGTGCAATGTTGTCTTCAACATCTGCTACAAAATTAATGCAATACATAAAAGCATTATAACAGTGTATAATCAACTATTTTATATTAAAACTACATTATTAAACAATACCTTCTTTTTTGTACCTCAGCTGCTTGTTGGAAGTCATCATACAAATCAACTTGTTGTTCAACATGTTGAGGAGAAGTGGGAGCTGAAAAGGAAAGTTAATTATTTATTAGCAATTCTTGAAGTTTGTATATATGTATGTAGGAATTATGTAGATACCTGTTTTACTGGTGCTTGCACGGAGTTGAGCACCAACATTGAACTGAAAATGTTTGTTTTTGTCTGCTTGATGTTGTTCGTTATATTTTGTTGAACTAGCAGCAAACTACATTTTTTGAGGAATGTTTGAGAATGCTTTATTGTCATAACTATTATATAGTGTTAGAATAAATTATATGTAAATTCTTATCTTTGACTCATCCAATTCATTCCTCCTGTTGACAGCATTCATTACACTTTTCAAAGATTCATCTATGAACTCTCGAAGTTTTGAGAGTTCATCAAAAACATCCTTCTTTAACTGATCTAACTTTTCATCAACCTAAAAATTAATTATGTCTATTAGTTGGTAAGAATATTCTATTAGTTACACTTAAATAAAAAGAAATTACAAAGTAGCAGGAATGAATGTAGGTGGTACTAAATAATGACTACACAACTGTATTTTCTCACAGTACCTGCTCAAGCTTCTGTTCCAACTTCCTGATCTGGCTACTGACAGATTCCATGTCATTTGGAGAATTAGCCTCTTCAGGTTCAACTGTCGGAGAAGCAACAGTTGGGAATTTTGATGGTTGACCAACCTCTTCATCTTCATATTTAATCTTTTCTGGGAGATTAAGCGCTCCAATCTCCTCCCCAGATGCAACCATGTTTGAGAAACTGAAAAATGGAAATGACAGTTAAGTCAACTGAAAAGAAAATTGTAGATGTAATGTAGTTACTATAACAGTAATTGAAGAATTATACAAAGGTTGAAAAAATACCTTGAGCCACTCTGGCTTGATGATTTTGTCTTCAAGGACACTTAATCAAATCTGTCCCTTTGTAGATGACTATCTTAAAATACGAGGAATCGAGTCAGAGCACTGTGTAGCAAGATCGGTGCTGGCAGAAGAACAACACTCGTATAGCCACACTTGTATGGCTAATGAGCATCCCCGTATAAGATAAGAATGGACGTTGGGATTGAGACGATGTCTGACAGATTCAACAACATGCTTGAAGGATTTTGTACCCCATGGGTACGACTCAAAATTACCACTCTCTATAAGAAAGAACGTAAACTTGTCTATCAAACTAACATTGTCCTTATCAGAAGGACAAACAAAGAATTCCAATATATACAGGATACACAACTGTACAACATCCAAATCATTTGTCCATGATTTGGATGTCACTACATTTCTCAAAAGCCATTTTCAACCTGAGCTTTGTTAGGGAAATATCTAGTCATTAAATGGCTAACATAGTTAGAATTGTAACCATAGTCCGAGAAACTATTGACACAATTAAAACCAGTAATCAAACAAAAATCTCTCAAGGAAAAAATCAAATTTTGTCCATTTAAAAGAACAGAAAAGTAGTTGTCAGTAGACTTTGATAACTCATTCTTCATTAGAAGATGAATGGACTGGTTCTGCATGCAGATTGGGGGCATATCTAATAAATAACCAAATCATGTTTTCTTGAAAACACGTGATTGGTTTGGGGATAGTAAAGCCTTTATCTGGCTAGGTATCGTTGGATCGCACAAGCTGTGGAATCGGATCACACCATAATCATATTATGTTGAGCACAGTAAGGTCCATTGTGAAAAAAAGTATATTAATTGTGGTTAGAATGACGCGAGATTTCAGCATTACAAGATATAATGTAACATATCATAAAACTACAATTTTAACCTACAAACTACATTTAAACTACATTCTAACTACAAGATATTTTACAAAAAGTATAACTACAATTTACTTTACAAATTAAAAATCAACTATACTATAACTAGATATATACCCTGACTTTTAATCACAGTTCCAAATAACACTATAAAATTGCAGAACACAGATCTACTACATTGTGACAGACTATATGAAACTACATTCTAACTACAAGTTATAGTACAAAAAGCATAACTACAATTTACTTTACAAATTACAAATCAACTACACTTTAATTACATTTATAACTTGACTTTTAATCACAGATCCAAATAACACTATCAAATTGCAGACCACAAATAAACTATATTGTGACAGACTACATGAAACTACATTCTAACTACAAATTACTTTACAAATTACAAATCAACTACACTGTAACTACATATATACCCTGACTTTTATTCACAGATCCAAATAACACTATAAAATTGCAAATCACAGATAAACTACATTGTGACAGATTACATGAAACTACATTCTAACTACAAATTATTTTACAAATTACAAATCAACTACACTGTAACTACATATATACCCTGACTTTTAATCACAGATCCAAATAACACTATAAAATTGCAGACCACAGATAAACTACATTGTGACAGACTACATGAAACTACATTCTAACTACAAATTACTTTATAAATTACAATTCAACTACACTGTAACTACATGTATACCATGTCTTTTAATCACAGTTCCAAACAACACTATAAAATTGCAGACCACATATCAACTACATTGTGACAGACTACATTAAACTACATTATAACTACAAGTTATTTTACAAAAATCATAGCTATAATTTACCTTGCAGACTACAAGCAACTATACTGTAAATACATTTATATAATGTCTTTTGATCACAGTTCCAAATAACACTACAAAATTGTAGACTAAAAATCAAGTACACTGTAACTATAAATTTATTGAGCATGTACAATGTAACTACTTTTATACACTGTCTTTTTATCACAGTTCCAAATGACAATACAAAAACTACAATTAACTACAAAATTGAGTCAATAGTACATTTTGCCAATTAACTACAAACTGACTACAATTAACTACAAAATAACTACAATTAACTACAATTTCTATAGACAAACCTAGTATGCAATAATACAGTGCCTTCTGACAAAAAACACTTATACACCAAAACAACACTTGCATACTATTTTTTGGCAAAAAATATTAAACTACAAAACAGTGAGGAGAAATAAAAAATGTTTACCTTCAATGAAATTTTTTGTGGAACCAATTTTGTAGGTTTTTTAGAGGGTTTCTTCTTTTTTTGTTTTAAGGGGGAAGGAAACACCTTTTGTTTTTTCGTGGTTTGAAGTTTGGGTGAATCTTCCACAAAATCATCATCATCGACCCTCAAGTTTTTCCCCTTTCGCTTACATTGTTTGTCGGCTTCTGTTTCTACACCGGTAGCATCAACATCGTGCAAATGCTTGGTTCGCATTTCAGCACAAATTTGGCTTGGCGATGCATGAACTCTATCTTTTCCACTTGCATGGACAAATTGTTGATTTTTTGGTGGTGATTTAGGTGTTAATACATCCAAATCAAAAGATGGAATATTGGCTAATTTTTGTCTTTTTGGAGTACTAGCTTTTTTCACCATTTTTGACTGTGGATACGATTTTAGTGACTGAAACTGTGGTGGATTGAGAAAACTTCTCGAACTAAAACTGTGCAAGGTTTGATAATGGCGGATGAACTTCAAGCAGAGAGAGAGAGAAATTGGTTTAGTAGAGGGTTTCTGACTTTGATACAATTTTAGGGACTGAAATTATGGTGGATTGAGAAGAACTTCTCAATCTGAAACAGTGCAAGCTTTGACAATGGCGGATGAAATTCAAGCAGAGAAGAGAGAAATCGGTTTTGGTAAACAAACGTGGGGGGGGGGGTAATTTAAAAAGGGGATAAAATCGTGGGTTTTGTTTGTAAGAGAGAGAAGAAACGTGTAGAATAAAATCTGAGAAGATACACAGTTCCAAAAAGTATGCCTATAATTAAAAAGTTGATAATAAAAACAAAAGTAGAATTTTGGTACAAAAATTGAAAGTTGGTATGCTTAAATGTAATAAACACAAACCTTAAACATGGGCGGTAATAAGGTTAGCTATATGGTATGTATATGTAAAAATCCCTTAAACCAAAGATTAGGCCCAAGACAATGAACAACCCAGGTCTGGTCCGACTTAGAGGGCGTCTACACGACACCGGTTTACCATGCCTAATCTGGACCGTTGATATCACTTGATCCAACGGTCCAGATCATCCCTTTCATAAACCATTTAACCCGACCCGTTACCATCTCGAACCCACCCCAACCCTATTACTACTAAACTACCCCGTTTCGTTGAGCAAACCAATTGTAGTCGTTAGATTCTCTTCATCCAACGGCTTAGATTATTCTTAGCCTTTTAACTTACCAAAACCCTAAACCAGACCCCCCATCTCTCATTCTTTTCTCTCTGAACTCAGAGACCAATGAGCCCTTCTCCAATGACAAAACCCTAGCGCCGCCATTTGACTCCTCCACCCAAAACCCGGCGGCAACGACGCCGCCGGCCGCCAAATTAACACCCTAATGACATGAGACAACCCTTAACCCGAATCCATTAACCGTTTACCTTGAACCAACCCCTAGCTTCTCAGATCTTCAATTAAAGATTCGAGCAAAACCTAAACCTACCCCAATCCACCCCAAACGCACACCACGGCACCATAGGACTTTCCTCATGCCCGAAAGGCTTTTGGTTCCGTTCGAATCATGCTAAAACCATTCGAGCCCCAAATCGAGCCCAAGAACCCTAGAAAATCAATACCGGGGTTTGGTCTGAAATCAAGAAAATTTGGGTGTTTAATCGACTTTAGTCGAAGAATTCTTAGTTCATAACACCCGATTAAGGTCCGTTCGACCCCAAAAAATTCAAGTATGAGTTCAAATTCGGTCTCGTTTGTTTTTGATTTTGTTACTACGGTATTTTTCCTTCTCTTTTCCCTTTGTTATGTTTTTTTGTGTTGTTTAAACATCTGTTTGTTTGTTTAATTTAATATCATTGATTTTTCATTTTTTTCCCGGTTATTCTGTCCTTTCTCGAAGACTTTTTATTTTGTCGAACTTTTTTCTGGTCATGGTCGACTATAATAAACTATATAATCGATTCGAATGAGTTTTGTCGACTAGTTAAGTTTCATTGTAAATCCCTGTTTTTATCAATACAACTCGAATCAACTCTGTGCCAGTTAAATTGTGAGTATTTGCTATTGATCGTATGTGTTGTAATTCATGTAGTCGATTGGATGAGTGTCGTCGATTATTTTCAGAGTCTTAAATGTTAGAATAAGCTGATGACAGTTTTATTCATATTGCTTCAATTCTGATTGAGTCAGTGTTTGAATTTAGTTGTGAATTGGTTATCAACTTTTGTAACAATCTGTACCATTTATTGATCGATTTAGGAATGTGTTTAATTGATGAATTAGATTTAACTTACTGCCTTAAGCTGTTAAAACTAAATGGAAGACATGTGATTGTCATGCATGCCTGAACTTCTTTTTTTAAGTGTCATTTGAACTCCATTTTTAGTTGATGAATAGAGATTTAAGTGGAAAAATTGTGGGCTGTTAGGCACGCCTGATTCAGCCTGCCCATATTTGATTAGTTTAATAAAGGAAAACTACTTTAATAATGAAAAAGGGGTTTTGTCAGGGGAATCTGTTTGGGGAACACTCTCATGTCTGAGTTGTGAATGGAAAAACAGAGAGAATAACATGGGGATAATCAACTTTTAATTAGTTAAGTGTAAAAAATAGGCTGAAAGTGAAAAAGGAAGGAACAAAAGGAATCTGATCAGTTTCTAAATAGGAACATGCTGTAAAGAGATTTGGAGTTTGGCTATAAATAGGAGGATTGATCATTGAATTAGACAGTGATTAAAAAGATCAGAAACTGAGTTTTTGAGAGGCAGTCAATTTTAGAGAATCTTGAGAGTTGAAAGAGAAAGGTTACAGTTTCATTACCTCTTTTCGGATCATCTTAAGTGTTGATCTAGAATTCAATTCCTTAGCTCATTTAAGATTAGAAACAAATCGAACTATCTGTTTCTGTACTGCATTCGAAATTTGATGGCACTCGGAATCCATTGATTTCAAGTCTGATTGGTTTGAGTTAGATGGTGGAACAACTGGTTGTTTGCATTTCAGTTCCTGGGTTTAAACCTGAGTTTTGGTATTATTTTTGGGATTTTCTATTGATCCTGTTTGGTTTTCAAATTTTTCTGGGCTTTGAACTTGGTTTGAATTGCTGTTATGAACTGTTGTTGATTGGTGGTCTTGGTACTGTTGTTGGTCTCCTCTTCTTCTCATTGCTTTTTCAATTACCAGGTACACAACTACTACACTGGTACACAATGTAAGCTGGAATATTTGAAGCACCTGGAATATTTGAAGCATGAATAAAATGAGCCTTAAAGTTTAAAGTCATTAGCTGTATTTGTATATTATAGGTTGTATGTATATGTTAGTTATTAGTTCATTTGAATAATATGAGTAGTTGTAATATATAAACAAATACTGATTTGTAGTAATCCAGACTTACAAATTCAATCTTATGTATGTTAGTTAGAAAAACCAATGATGTAGTATTCGAATACTGTCGTAGCTGGTTTGTTTCATTTATGGCCTATTTAAAAGTACATATCAAGTTGAACAGATTAAGTAATCAATAGTTCATACTCTTTAGTTAACAATTTGTTCATTTAGCCTCTTGAAAAACAGTTTTCTTTAGCATCGATCTCATTTCTGCCATATTGCAAATTTATAACGTATATAGTATCATGTTGTTAGGCCCAAACCAGCGTAAGACGGCCCAGACCCAAATCTTGCATTATTCATGCTGGGCTTGTGCCCGTAACTGTTAAACGGAGGCCCATTTTGTCCATTTCAGCCTTTAAAAAACCACGTTTATAACTTAGCCTACAATAACTCTAGCATGCAAATAATGTAGGATTTTGTTCCTTCTTTTCATTTTTTCGAGACGCAACTAAATAGAAAATTAGTCACTTTAGGATATCCTTTAAAATAGAATGAGGCGTGCCTCGCCAAATAAAATGGTACAAACCGCGGGGTCCTCATATATATATATATATATATATATATATATATATATATATATATATATATATATATATATATATATATATATATATATATATATATATATAAACTATTTAGATTTCAGGAGGGGCCGTTAGCGAATTTCACGCCTTTCCCCAAAATTAGTAACATGATATTCTGTTTAGGCTCGTGCTTAACAATATTACCTTCTTAAACTCGGGTGTCCATTTCATGCGACCCAAATCCAAATTTCAAAACGTCGAATCGGATGTATTCAGGATTGCAGGTTCATTTCATGTGGTGCAATCCAAAGACATGTCTCAGGGGAAGTTCAATTTTCTTAAATAAACTAAATAAAAGTGGTTAAAAGTAAGAATCGGCACATAATTAAAATATGTATAAAATCAGATAAATAAGCTAAACATGACAGTTGGGCGACCGTGCTAGAACCACGGAACTCGGGAATGCCTAGCACCTTCTCCCAGATTAACAGAATTCCTTATCCGGATTTTTGGTTCGCGGACTGTTAAACAGAGTCATTCTTTCCTCGATTTGGGATTCAACCGGTTACTTGGGACACCATAAATCTCCCAAGTGGCGACTATGAATCTTAACAACGAATCTCGTTTCGATTATCCTTTAATTGGAAAAACTCCCTTGAAAAACTCCCTTGCGCCTGTGCGGGCGGAAAAAGGAGGTGTGATAGATACCATGCACTATTTCTTGTGCAAGCATAATGTTTCAGAGATGTTTTTGCCCTTAACAAAGCCTGATTGATTTGCAATGATTATCTTTGGAAGGATAGGGTCAAGTCTTGAACCGATGACCTTGGAAATGATCTTGTTGATGAAATTCATGAGAATGATTGGCCTAAATTCTGTGAGACTGTTAGGGAATTCAACATTGCACAAGAAAGAAAGGCATGCATGGGTCATATACCCGGGCATTGGACTGCCTCTAAAAATGCTAGCACCACCTTGAGTAAGTCTTCCTTGATCACTTCCCAGCAAGCTTGGTAAAACTTCCCATTCATACCATCAGTTCTTGCTGCACTAGTAGGATTCATAGAGAATACAATGTACTTGATCTCTAACATAGATGGATCTCTGGTGAGTATGACATTGTATTCACTAGTTATCATGGCTGGGATAATGGACAACAAGTCTTCTCTAATAACTGATCAAGGATCTGCTAAAAGGTGTTGAATGTAGTCACAGGCAGCCCTCCCCATGTTTTCATCACCCTGAAACCACTCACCTTCTTCATTTTTGATTTTGTGGAAGTAAAATTTCCTTCTTCTTCGTTTGATTAAGCCGTGGAAGTATCTAGAATTGGCATCCCCTTTTTTAAACCATTGCAGTTGGGTTTTTTTTCTTTTAGAACATCTTGCTCAACCTTCAGATGTCTAACATACTGAGCCTTGAGCTCATTGTGAGATATTCTGTCAGCCTCATTATTTGTTTGGGCCCAGATCAGCTATACATCCTTCACCTTTTGCTCATATTCTTTGGTTTTTTGAAGATATCCCCATATTTTTTTCTTGACCAACGGCTTAGAGCATCGCTCAGAGCTTTCAACTTTTGGTGAAACATCCACATATGAGTACCTCTGACTTCTCCATTCCATCTGAAACGAATGGTAGAAAACTTTATCCACCCAAAAATTGAGAAATTTGAAGTACTTTTTGCGATTATCTTGTCTTGTATGAAGTTCCAATGGCAGATGGTTGTTATCAGATCCTGCTGAAGCTAAATGAGTAACTGTGGCAGCAGAAAAGGCTTCTAGCCATACATCCCGTGTCCAATATTTTCCATAAAATAGCACATTGCCTCATTCCATTAGACCATATGACTTTAGACCCATAGAATCCCAGATCCATAAGTCCACAATCCTCCATCATGCTCAGAAAATCAAGGCTTTTGGACATTTGGTATGGAATGCCACCAATTTTTTCTTCTACAGAGGCAATGACACTGAAATCTCCAATGAAACACCATGACACATTACAGGTAGTTGATTTGTGTCTAAGGACTTCCCACAAAGGTCTTCTTAGAATTGGCTTACACTTTGCATAAATGAGTGTTAGGTGGAACAAATGCCATTTTCAACATGCTTCATTTCTAATAAAAATTTTTTTTCATCATGATCTAAAATCTTGGCATTGAAATCCTTATCCCAAAACACCCAAATCTTATCATTAACATTAGCTGCAACTTGATGCATTAAAAGTTGGATTTTAAAGAAATTGAGGTTAGAATTGTCTAGGAAAGGTTCAAGGACAGTTATGAAAAACAAGTTATGTATTTGTTTAAGGAGTTTGAGCCTTTCAATGGCTCCAGAGGTCCTGATGCATTCCAAATTATTGTACTAATTGTTAGGATTTATGCCCGTCACTAGAGGGGGGAGGTGAATAGTGCGGCACGAGAATATTGATAAATATTACGGAATTAAAATTGCAGGAGTAAAGTAAATGCGGTAATTAAAAGATTAAGGAAAGGACACACCGAATTTATACTGGTTCACCACAACGTGTGGTTAGTCCAGTCCCCGAGAGACTCTCTCGAGTTTCCACTAACTCCGTTAAGCTTACGGGTGCCTAAAAAACCGTTACACTTGCTCGTAGATGTACACTCTACAAGACTTCAACTTGCTCGAGGATACCTCACCTCAAGACTTCACCTTGCTCGTGGATACCGCACCACAAGACTTCACACACTAAGATTGAAGGTACTTAGCAAACCCGACAATCAATGAGAAGATATGGTCTTCTCAAACACCTTTATCTTTTACAACAAGAACTCTCTAATAAGAGTAGATAAAGAGATGCAGAATAAGCTCTATGAACAACTCAAAGTTGTCTCTCAAATGGCTCAACAAAAGCTCTAAAATGATGCACAAAAAATATCAATATGTTTATGAATAATGAGAGGTGTTGTGTTTTATCAAATCAGCTCAAAAGACCTCTA
The DNA here is from genome assembly GCA_034376525.1 of Nicotiana benthamiana. NCBI lineage: Eukaryota > Viridiplantae > Streptophyta > Magnoliopsida > Solanales > Solanaceae > Nicotiana > Nicotiana benthamiana. The sequence continues at coordinate 121,033,519 of CM067336.1, forward strand.
TTTATAGGTGGTAGAAGTAGTATGTCCGTTGCTTAATTGGCAATCAATTATGCTGATTTTATGCCAAGATAATCGATTATCAGATTTGCATAATCGATTATCAGCTTACCATTACAAAATCGGAAGCTGATTTGTGCTAGAATAATCGATTATTGGATTTGCGTAATCGATTATCTGCGTGACGTTCAAAAACATTGGCAACGGATACAAGATAATCGATTATGCCCAAGTGTGTAATCGATTATCCTACTCTGCGGAAATTTCCAATAATTGGAATTTCCCAGAATAATCGATTATCACTTTTGCATAATCAATTATTCACCTATGCTGTCCAGAATTGAAAACTTACTTCAAAAACCATTTTGGTTAAAATGAAAACGTTAAAATCATTTTGTTTGAAGTATTTGAAATATGTTTATGATAAATATGATTTGATAAAAAGATTTTATGCATATTTATGATGACCTATGTTGAGCCAAAAGACGAGATAACTTAAACGTTGCTCTTACATTGGTTTCACCTAACGACCTACGCCTTGGGTCTTCGGTCTTGAACTTTTGAGCTCGTCTTTGGCTTTTCTATGCAATCCATTCATCAGTATGCTTCTCGGCATTCAATCTTGATTGTTTGTCATATAATAACGTTGTTTGACACTTAACTTCATTGTTTGTCATTCATCAAAACCTATACCTGAAAATCATGCTAATACAACCAAAGCACACATATCATGGATAGAATGATTTTCTAATATTTCCCCCTTTTTGATAATGACAAACAACAGGAGATATGCATATTGGATTCCCCCTAAATTCATGCTATATCTCAACATACAATTCATGCAAACGATTCCCCTTAATGATAATTCCCTCTCAAATAAGGCATATTATAACGTAGATACATTCCCCTTATTTGATGCATATCGCCTAAACTCTTCCCCCTTTTGGCATTAGCAAAAAGAGAGTATGCAAAGGCTACTTTCCCCCTTTCAACACTTCCCCCTTTTGGGTATATCAATTGTTAGTGTCAAGAATAAAATAGGAAATACAATGAGGAATATACATTGACGAAATTTAAACAATCATACCAACATGAAATAATACCGAATGTTTGTAAAAACATAACAACCATCATAACGGTTATTTTTCGCAAATCATATTGCTTAAGAACATATCAACAGTTAATTTTTTAACAAACCAATAGTTGTATTAAAAACACGAATCATTTATTTTTCAAGAATATATCAACTGTTATTCAAACCAAAAATAATATTCATCAAAACATTAATCAATTATTATTTTTGACAAAAATAATTGATACCAATTGTTATTCAAGATAAAAGTTATCAAAACATGAATCAACAAAAATAATTAATATCAATTGTTAACAAAGATATATTAATTGTTAACACATATCAACTATTACGTTTTTATCAAAAATATGATAACTAACCGACATTCCCCCTCGATGCAATAAGGTTTCGTGCTTGGTGCATGTACTACGATATTGTAGTCTTCAAGCACTCCTGCAAACGTACCTAAAAATAGGTTTTAGGTACCCAAGCACTTTTGGGTCCTTGGGGGTTAGGCAAATAATAATCATAGCTCAAAGATAAATCCCTATGTTTTGTAAAACATGCGGGTGCTATGTGTCCTACCCGGTTGCAATAATGACATATAACATTCGGGTTGTGCATATGTCTTGGTTGAGCCAAAAACGTTCGAGGTGATCTAAAGTCGTTATTCCTAGAAGTATTGCGATTCCTAGAGTTATTTCTAGGTGGTCTAAAATGATTTATTTTAGACTCATTACCAAAATTCCTAGAGTTGTTCCTAGGTGGTCTAAAATGATTAATTTTATACTCATTAGTGAAGTTCCTAGAATTATTTCTAGGTGGTCTAACTTCATTTCTATCATCCTTTCTAATATTCTTCTTAATTTCTTCAATTGTTTTAGGATCATCAACACTACGTTTTTCTAGTGTGTTCCTAAGTTCTATGTTCTCTATTTTCAAAGAACTACAAGAAGAACAATTGGAACTTTGATCAATTCAAGAGGCTTCATTCATCTCCTTAATTTTATTTCTAAGATTAATATTGTCATTTTCCAAAAATTTATTTTTCTTTTCTAAAACTTTAATTTTAGCCTTGGCCTCTTTGGAGATTTTTGAAGACTTTTTCAATTCATCATATAATTCTTGAAAAGCTTCTTGTAATTCTTCATAGGAGTAAGAGTTAGGAGTACTTACCTCTTATTCCTCATTGGCCATGAGGCATAGGGCGGCGGTTTCATCACCCGAGCTGTCCGAATCCCATGTCACGCGCTTTTGGTGTTTCTTCTTTTTCTTGTCCTTGGGTTTTGGACAATGTGACTTGGTGTGCCCAAGTTTTCCACAATTTTGGCATGAAGGACTTGGTTCTTCCTTCTTTATTTCCTTCTTCATAAACTTATAAAACTTTTCAATTAAATCATTGGAAATAGTATCATCATCGCTTTCCGAATCACTTACCTCTACTCTTTTAGATGATGAGTCTTTGAAGGCAATACCTGGACCTTTATTTCCAAGATAAGGATTAAGAATAGTGCTTTCATAAGTTTTGAGGTTACTTCTTAGTCATTGTGACGTCCGTGATTCCTATCGACTCTTGGATAGCATTGGCTTTGGATAGCCATTCGGGAGTGAGACTCCGCAAGATTTTTTGAACAAGATCTTTGTTCGAGTATACTTTCCCGAGAGCATGGAGATTGTTGATGATCATTGAGAACCGATCGAACATAATATCGATGCTTTCATTCTCCCTCATTCTAAAGAGTTCATATTCATGCGTTAGAAAATCAAATTTTGATTCTCGGACTTGAGGCGTACCTTCATAAGTGATTTCAAGTTTATCCCACATCTCCTTGGCGGTTGTGCAGCAAGAGATCTTCCGATAGTCATCCGGATTAACCGCACAATATAATAAGTTGACGGCCTTTGCGTTATTTTCAACTTTCTTGACGTCCTCGGCATCATATTCATCTTCCTCCTTTGGAACCGTGGTTTCCCCAACTTTCTTTGTTGGCATTTGTTCACCGTTCTTGATGATTTGCCACAAGCGAAAGTTATTTGATTGGATGAAGATTCTCATCCGCTCTTTCCAATATGTGTAACTTGTTCCGTCAAATAGTGGAGGCCTATTGGTGGAGTGTCCTTCGCTCATCATTCCTGCGTTCAATATTCTCAACAAAAAATATATATCATTCTCTCAACCGGTTAAGGCTTTCAGAGAGTTAGGCTCTGATACCAATTGTTAGGATTTATGCCCGTCACTAGAGGGGGGAGGTGAATAGTGCGGTACGAGAATATTGATAAATATTACGGAATTAAAATTGCAGGAGTAAAGTAAATGCGGTAATTAAAAGATTAAGGAAAGGACACACCGAATTTATACTGGTTCACCACAACGTGTGGTTAGTCCAGTCCCCGAGAGACTTTCTCGAGTTTCCACTAACTCCGTTAAGCTTATGGGTGCCTAACAAACCGTTACACTTGCTCATAGATGTACACTCTACAAGACTTCAACTTGCTCGAGGATACCTCACCTCTAGACTTCACCTTGCTTGTGGATACCGCACCACAAGACTTCACACACTAAGATTGAAGGTACTTAGCAAACCCGACAATCAATGAGAAGATATGGTCTTCTCAAACACCTTTATCTTTTACAACAAGAACTCTCTAATAAGAGTAGATAAAGAGATACAAAATAAGCTCTATGAACAACTCAAAGTTGTCTCTCAAATGGCTCAACAAAAGCTCTAAAATGATGCACAAATAATATCAATATGTTTATGAATAATGAGAGGTGTTGTGTTTTATCAAATCAGCTTAAAAGACCTCTATTTATAGGTGGTAGAAGTAGTATGTCCGTTGCTTAATTGGCAATCAATTATGCTGATTTTATGCCAAGATAATCGATTATCAGATTTGCATAATCGATTATCAGCTTACCGTTACAAAATCGGAAGCTGATTTTGTGCTAGAATAATCGATTATTGGATTTGCGTAATCGATTATCTGCGTGACGTTCAAAAACTTTGGCAACGGATACAAGATAATCGATTATGCCCAAGTGTATAATCGATTATCCTACTCTACAGAAATTCCAATAAATGGAATTTCCCAGAATAATCGATTATCACTTTTGCATAATCGATTATTCACCTTTGCTGTCCAGAATTGAAAACTTACTTCAAAAACCATTTTGGTTAAAATGAAAACGTTAAAATCATTTTGTTTGAAGTATTTGAAATATGTTATGATAAATATGATTTGATAAAAAGATTTTATGCATATTTATGATGACCTATGTTGAGCCAAAGGACGAGATAACTTAAACGTTGCTCTTACATTGGTTCTACCTAACGACCTATGCCTTGGGTCTTCGGTCTTGAACTTTTGAGCTCGTCTTTGGCTTTTCCATGCAATCCATTCATCAATATGCTTCTCGGCATTCAATCTTGATTGTTTTTCATATAGTAACGCTGTTTGACACTTGACTTTATTGTTTGTCATTCATCAAAACCTATACCTGAAAATCATGCTAATACAACCAAAGCACACATATCATGGATAGAATGATTTTTTACAATAATCATTGGAAAGCGGTGTTTGAGTTTTGTTTTGGTGGGACACTGCTACTTCTGATTCTAGCAGCCATATTTCTGGTAAGCCTTGGAGTGGGACTTTTTTTGGCTGATAGGGTAGCAGATGCATCAGTTTCCTTATTTGGTTCACCATTAACTGCAGCAATTTGCATCTCACAATATTATTTTTTTTCATGATCATCATCAATAGAGGCAAAATCATCATCATTATTTCCAGCACTTTCATCCTCAGACTCAATTGGTCTATACTCATCTTGCTATGGAGTGTATCTATTGAGGGGGGATTCCTCTATGACCATATCTAAGGGGTTTAAGAGGTGATTTATTTTGAGAGTACTTGGGGAGACAAAGGTGAATTCGTGAGGTTTATCATTAGTGGGCATATCTGTTTCATTCCCATCAAAGCTTAATTATTTATTAGTTAAGAGAGGTTGTGAGAGCGAGGGACTGGTTATGACTGAGTGTCTATAACCAGGGGATTCAACAGGATCAAGCCTGAATTTTTCATGACTTTGAGGACTAAAAAACAGGGAATTATTAGGGGGCTCATTTATACTGATTCCTGCATTTCTGTTTCTCATATCTTTCCTCTTTTTCTGTTTAGGTTTATTTTTTGATTTCTGAGTATGAACCTGAAAATCAGCAGCAACTTTGGCTTTTCCTTTAAGGAGAGCATTCATTTGCGTATATGGATTCCATTCCGAGATTAAGGACTCAGAGTCTTCCTCCATAATCACACTATCATATTGATCAATTTGCTGTATGTCTGAATTGGGAAGCGTGGTATCAGGGGTTTGTTTGTCAATCCTATGGGTAGCCAATTTTGCGTTAGCGCACTTATGCAAAGCATGATGAAACCCCTCCATGGCTCTCACTAAGTTTCCCGTGACAAGTCTCCATTCCTCCATTAACACCACAATCAACATAACTAGATGGGGGAATAGAGGGAAAGGGATGATCCTGGGCATCAGGATCCGCTCCTCTCCAGTTGAGCTTGAGGATTGATAGAAGGTATACCTGAATGTACTAGAGTTTGGGCTGTCTGTTGCTGAATGTCATTTGGAGCAACCTTATGCTGTTTAGCCTCTGGTTATTTTGGCAGGTAAACTTATTGTTGCCTCATGGGCTGAGTGTTACCTTTGAAGTTCTTCCTTTTCTGAGTTTGCGATTCTTCTCTATTGTTTCTTGGACTGAGTTTTGGTGCTCTGTTGCTTTTTGATGTTGGATTGCCTTTGGTTTTTTTATTTGGTTATGTTCATTTGTTTTTGATCTTCCCTCTTGTATAGTTTGCTGCAGTCCATTAGAGGTACTTAGGGCTGCATTGTTTGGATTACCTAAAACTTTTTGTTCTTCCTCTTTCCTCTTCTATTTATCCTCATTTTCAGCCTGATTTCACATGTGTATTCAGAGTGACCTAAATGTCTACAATGAGTGCAATAGTCCGGCAAGCTATCATACTTGACTTCCAACCATTCTCCATCTCCATTCTCATCCTGCTCATCATTATATCCAAGCCAGATATGATGGGGTCTCTCTTTGGTTAAATCAATTTGAATCTTGACCTTATACACACTTCCCCTTGTTTTCTGGAAAGAACTCAGATCCAAGTATAAGGCTTTGCCTATAGAAGACAACAAAGGTGTGAGAATTTTCATATAGTGCAAATGCCATGGCAATTCTGGAATCACCACCCATATTGGTACAATGGGAGAGTCTTAATCTGGCTTGAATGTTGGGGACTATGCTTCCAAATTCATCATCTGGCCTTGGATATACATGTGCTGCTTACCCAGACAGTGGAATGATCGTACTCAATTATCAGATCAATAAAGATAGTCCTAGCACTGAAATGGGCTATCTTGACTAGTCCTCTTAGTTCAATCTGAGCAATAAATCTCTTTCTAATGATATTCATTCTAGGCATGGTGTTGGAAAACTTGCCTACTACTATGAACTTGCAATTATCTGCAAATATTACCATGTAGTCTTCTCTTTTGAAAATTACTACAGGTTGATCTTGTTTGGTAGTTATCTTTGGAGGGGTAATCCTATTGGTTTGATCTCTACTTCTTGCCTAGCTCTGAGTCTTGTGACATAGGAATGGGTAACAGTAGGAGGTGGTGGCGGCGAGTTACCTGCATATTTATTTTTATTAGAATAGTTGCTAAGCTGTGGGTTGGGATTAGTAATTGGCGGAACCTGAGTAGATTGATAATTGTTTGCTGCAGGAAGTTTTTGAGTTTTTATTTGTTGATAGGCCCATCAAAGTTGGATAATATCTTGTGTGTGACATTAACATTAAGAGTGGAATTTGGGTTAGATTGATTCTGAGGCAGCTGAGTGGTTACTGGTTCATTGATGACTGGTGGTTGCATTGTTGAGGGAGTAGTAGTTGAGGGAACAATATTGATATTGGGATTGGCTGTTAAGGGATCACCTTTATCAATTATTGAATTGCTATCAGTAGAAGCAAGAGCAACCTTCTGTATGTCTAGAGAGAGTGAATGATCCTTGACTTTTTTGAGTTGGAGCACAGGAGTTCTCTTGATGAGTACCTTCCTGATGATCATGAGAAAGTTTTAGTCCAGATTGAATTCCCTTTAGAGAACCATAGATGTCTTTGACATTTGGTCAAGCATCTGATAGTTCAATGACTGCAGAGTCACCAAATTGGATATTCGATTTAATTGGTCCTTGTAAAATTGGAATTGAAGCTTGGGGATCAATCTCCTGAATACCAGGAGTAGTTTGGTATTGGTTTGTTGGTTCACCGGAACCTCCTGTCCGGTACAGGACTGGGATTTTTAATTGATCAATGTGATTAATTGTCTTTAGAGAATGAGCTAAAACTGTGCTTAACTGTTCCTCAAAAGGTGGAGAAAGGTTTCCAATCAATGGTTGAGGTCCATTTTGTCCAGATTGAAAGTTGTTGTTTTTTAAACCTTTGATGAATTTTGAGTGCCTAGGTTAAACGATTTAAGAATTGAATCAGTAAATTGACACCTATACAAAATTGAAGGTGCTAAACTGATATCCTAATTTGTACGAGCATTTTGGTACCCTGCATTCCCAGATTGGCCGGCTGGAACTCCATCTCCAGCGACTCTATGTTGCTGGAATTTTGCAGATGATCGTTGGTATTGCTTTCCACGATAGAAATGGCTGATTTTTGGTGAGGATATGCGTTTTGTGATGGAGAACAATCTCCATGGAGAGGAATAACCTTTTTTGTTCCAGAATTAACTTTGGAATTTTTTAAGCTCCCAGTCGACTGCATGCTATTGTGATCACCTCACCTTTCCTTTGATTCGTAGCAGCTGGGGAAGTGTTTGGAAAACCTGGTTTGGAGGGGGGGGGGGAGGGGGGGAGGAGTTGTGCTCCTTGTTAAGGTGCTTCTTTGGTGACTTGATCGGTGGATTTTCACCGGTGGACAGTTTAGAATCGCCCATTTTTGTCGCAGCGGACACTGTAGTGAAGAAATCGCACTGTACGGTGAGAAAAATGTTTTTTGGAGGGGGCGATTCTCTATGTCGATTGAAAATTGACTACAGTTGTTTGTACGATGGTACGGAATCTGTCCTATGGTCTTTGCATTCATGTGTGCAATTTTTACTTTTCTCATGGAAATGTTAATTTCCAATTGCTTCAAAAGTCTTCTCACAGGGCATAAAAATGCTTAGCAATCTTGAAATATACTCAAGATTGCATCAGAGAAATGTACCACTAGAACATGAATGCGTGTTTAGGTAGGTACATATTGGGACACCGACTTTAAATGGTGTCTCAAGTATTATTTTAACAAAGTCACTATTGCTATTAGAAAAAATGTCCTTTCCTAGATTGTGGACTCTAAGTAAGGTATCAATCAATTTTAGCTCTCTTTCATTGGTACTACTGCTATTTTCCTCATCTGGTGGCGGTGCAATGATAAATTACAATTTACCTCTCATCACTAGTATCTTTGTTAAATTCCATAATTCCAAATCATGTTATGAAATAATATAAGAACAAGTAGAATAGTTCAAGAACAAGAACAATATAGAGAGAATGGGGAGAGGAGTATTCTTATTGATACTTTGGGATGATTTACAATGGGAGAGAACTCCTTTATTTATAGGGAGGTGGTGACTTAGCCACCAAGTAGTAAACCCTAGAATCTCTCTAAATATAGACATTCACCTTAAATAGAGTTCTATTTATAACACTCCCCCTTGAATGTCTATTCAATAATGTGCCTCGTTAAAACCTTAACTAAAACAAAACCCAATGGGGAAAAAAATTATAGAAAAGGAAAAAGAGTACACATGTTTGAATATGCGCCTATTGGTTGCCTCGTTAAAAACCTTGCAAGGAAAACCCATTGGGACAAAACCTTGTAAGAGAAAAAGAGTGCAACGCGCATTAACTCCCCGTGAAAAGAGCATCAATTCATATCCTTGAGTTTTCGCATTCCAATCTTGTGAACTAGCTTCTTGAAGGTTGACATTGGTAGAGATTTTGTGAACAAATCAGCCATATTATCGCTTGAATGAATATGTTGCACATTGTATCGCCATTCCTTTGAAGATCATGTGTGAAAAATAACTTTGGTGAAATATGCTTTGTTCTATCTCCTTTTATGAATCCTCCCTTCAATTGAGCTATACATGCTGCATTGTCTTCATACAAAGTCGTGGGTAGTTTGTTACACTTCAAACCATATTTGTCTTGAATATGATGTATGATAGACCTCAACCACACACACTCCCGACTTGCTTCATGAATAGCGATTATCTCGGCATGATTAGATGAAGTAGCCACAATTTATTGCTTAGTCGATCGCCAAGATATGGCGGTGCCTCCACAGTTAAACACATAACCTGTTTGAGATCGAGCCTTGTGTGGGTCAGATAAATATCCAGCATCAGCATAACCAACAAGATCAGGGCTGCAACTATTGCCATAAAATAAGCCCATATCGGTAGTCCCTTTTAGGTACCGCAATATATGTTTGATCCCATTCCAATGTCTCCTTGTGGGAGCCGAGCTATACCTTGCTAAGACATTAACTGAAAAGGTTATGTCAGGCCTTGTAGTATTTGCAAGGTACATTAATGCGCCAATTGCACTAAGATATGGTACTTCAGGACCAAGTAGCTCTTCATTCCTTTCTTGCGGTCGGAATGGATCTTTATTCACATCAAGTGATCGAACAACCATCGGAGTACTTAAAGGATGTGCTCCATCCATGTAAAACCGTTTCAGTACCTTTTCTATATAGGTAGATTGATGAACAAAAATTCCGTTTGCCAAATATTCAATTTGCAAACCAAGACATAATTTTGTCTTTCCGAGATCTTTCATCTCGAATTCATTCTTTAGATAATCAATTGCCTTTTGGAGTTCTATGGGGGTTCTAATAAGGTTTATGTCATCGACATATACGGCAAGTACAACAAATTCCGATGTTGTTTTCTTTATATAAACACACGGGCAAATGGCATCATTTATATAGCCTTCTTTTAATAAATACTCACTAAGACGATTATACCACATTCGTCCTGATTGCTTTAGACCATACAAGGATCTTTGCAATTTGATTGAAAACATTTCCCGGGACTTTGAATTATGAGCGTTTGGCATTTTGAGTCCCTAAGAATTTTCATGTATATCTCATTATCAAGTGAGCCATAAAGATAGGCAGTAACCACGTCCATTAAATGCATGTCAAGCTTTTCAAGGACAGCAAAACTAATGAGAAAACGAAAAGTTATGGCATCCATTACAGGCGAATATTTCTCTTCATAATCGACACCAGGCCTTTGAGAAAATCCTTGTGCAACAAGGCGTGCCTTATATCTTTGTACCTCGTTTTTCTCATTTCTCTTGCGTACAAAGACCCATTTATAGCCAACAGGCTTAACACCATTAGGTGTTTCAACTATAGGGCCAAAAACTTCACGTTTTGCCAGCGAATTCAATTCTGATTGAATTGCTTCTTGCCATTTTGGCCAATCATGTCTTTTTCGACATTCTTCAACAGATTGAGGTTCAAGATCCTCATTTTCTTGCATAATGCTAGATGCGACATTAAAAGCAAAGACATAATCCACCACTATATCCACTCGATTAAAATTTGCCTCAATATCGATTGGATTTATGGATAGTTCCTTATTTTCCTGAGTCTCAGGCTCAAAGGATTCTTCATGAATCTCAGAGTTTATTAAATCATGAATTTCCTCATGAGATTCTTTCGTAGTGTCATTTTGATCGTTTGCTTTCCTCTTTCTAGGATTTCGATCTTTGGAACCTAATGGCCTGCCACGCTTCAGGCGTGCATTCGACTTATTGGATATGACACTAGATGATTGTCCAACAGGGACATCAATACGGATTGGAACATTCTCCGCGGGGATGTGGGATTTTGTTATCCTTTTCAAGTCCGTAAATGCGTCAGGCATTTGATTTGCTATTCTTTGCAAATGGATAATCTTTTGCACCTCTTTTTCACAAATAGAGGTACGTGGATCAAGTTGAGATAACAATGCATTTTTCCACAAAATTTCCCGTTTGGTTTTACCAACTTCTCCCCCTAATTTTGGGAAAAGTGTCTCATCAAATTGACAGTCTGCAAATCGTGCAGTGAACAAATCACCTGTCAATGTTTCGAGGTAGCGAATAATGGAGGGCGATTCAAACCCAACATATATTCCTAACCTTCTATGCGGACCCATTTTGGTGCGGTATGGCGGTGCTATAGGCACATATACTGCGCATTCAAAGGTTCTTAAATGGGATATATTGGGTTCATGACCCAAAACCAATTGCAACGGGGAATATTTGTGATAACTCGTCGGTCTGAGACGAATTAGCATTGCTGCATGCAAAATGGCGTGACCCCATACCGAAGTGGGCAGCCTCGTTTTCATGAGTCTGCAAGACCGTTTTGAGTGTGAACATGAGCTACAGAATGTTCCACTTTTATCCCAATTGATAAGCAATAATTATTAAATGCTTGGGATGAAAACTCAGCAGCATTATCCAGTCTAATAGACTTGATTGGATTTTCAGGAAAATGTGCTCGTAGTCGAATTATTTGTGCCATTAGTTTTGCAAACGCAAGGTTGTGTGATGACAATAGGCACACATGAGACCATCTACAGGATGCGTCTATTAGGACGATAAAATATCTAAAAGACCCACTAGGTGGGTGAATAGGTCTACAAATATCCCCTTGTATACGTTCCAAAAACGTAGGTGACTCAGTCCCAACCTTTGTTGGTGATGGTCTTGTAATTAACTTGCCTTGATAACAAGAAGTGCAAGAAAATTCATTATTTAAAAGAATTTTGAAATTCTTTAACGGATGCCCATATGAGCTTTCTATAATCCGTCTCATCATGATTGATCCAGGGTGTCCCAATCGATCATGCCAAAGTACAAAAGTATTGGAATCAGTAACCTTTTGGTTTACTGTTGAATGTGCCTCAATTGCACTAATTTTTGTCCAATACAGGCCACAAGATAAAGATGGGAATTTTTTAATAACCCTCTTTTGGCCAGAGACATTCTTTGTAATGATGAGATATTCAAGATTATTCTCATCTATTGTCTCAACATGATAGCCATTTCGGCGTATATCTTTAAAACTCAACAAGTTTCTCTTAGACTTGGAGGAGAACATTGCATTCTCTATGATAAACATTGTTCCTCTAGGCAGAGTTATAGTTGCTCTTCCGGAGCCTTCAATCAATTTACTACTACCAGAGATTGTAGTAACATCTGCCTTACACATACTTAGTTGAGAGAAATATTTCTTTTCTTTGAGTATCGTATGTGTAGTACATGAATCAACTAAACAAATATTTGATCCAAGTTTGCTTTGTGAGATATCCATATTTGCTTTCCCATGGTTTGACATACAAAAGAAAATACACGAACATGAGAATAAACAAATTCAATCCGTTTGTTTCAATGTAATCGATTGTTAAACATACATAATCGATTATTTGCTAATTTGAAAAACTTCAGATCACACTGTCTTAATATAATCGATTGTTAAACATACATAATCGATTATGTCTTAATATAATTGATTGTTAAACATACATAATCGATTATTTGCTTTTTTGAAAAATTTCAGATCGCACTGTCTTAATATAATCGATTGTTAAACATACATAATCGATTATGTCTTAATATAATCGATTGTTAAATATACATAATCGATTATTTCCTATTTTGAAAAACTTCAGATCATACTGTCTTAATATAATCGATTGTTAATCATACATAATCGATTATGTCTTAATATAATCGATTGTTAAACATACATAATCGATTATTTGCTATTTTGAAAAACTTCAGATCACACTGTCTTAATATGTTCGATTGTTAAACATACATAATCGATTATGTCTTAATATAATCGATTGTTAACAAGTATATAATCGATTGTTTTGCAGTTTTAATGCGAAATATTAGATAATCGACTAACTGTTAGGTTAGTCGATTAACTCTACTAAAAAATAAAAATATCTTTGAAATTTAAGCATATTAAAACATTCTAAAGAACTAATACTAACATCATATCATAAACTAACTAATATGAGCTGATACTAATGACTATTAGTTTATTCACTAACTAATACAAATAAGTAAAATAAAATCAAACAATTCCATCTTCCTTCATCACAGATCCATGACCGATTAAGTGGTCTATTTTCCCCTCAGGGTGCTCAAAGAAGTCTGCCACATCCAGGTGGGTGATGTCAAAATTGTCGTCAGAGACAAAATTTGTTTCAGGGCCTTTATTCTTTAGAGATGCTTGATATAATCAACCAAATGTCTTGGTACACGGCAAGCTTTTGACCAGTGCCCTTTTCCACCGCAACGATAACATATAGTTTCTGAACTATTTGCCTTTGGATTTTCATAATCCCGTTTCTGCTTTTGGTGGTTATTTCTCTTTGGGGGGTGACGGACATCAGGGAAATTTTTTCCTTGTCTACGTCCACGGCTATGACCCCGATTACGACCACGACCATGACTAGATCCATGGCCTTTTCCATGCTTGGCATAATGAGAATACACCTTATCTGCTTCAGGCAATGGTGTAGACCCAGTGGGTCGATTTTCGTGATTTTTCATGAGCATGTCATTGTTTCGCTCAGCCACAAGGAGAAGAGAAATCAGTTCAGAGTACTTTTTGAAACCTTTCTCTCTGTACTGTTGTTGCAGTACCATATTGGAGGCATGAAACGTTGTAAACGTTTTCTCAAGCATATCATAATCAGAGATATTATCTCCACAGAGTTTCAATTTAGAAGTAATTCTGAACATTGCAGAATTATATTCAGAAACAGACTTAAGTCTTGGAGCCTCAGATGAGCCCAATCATATCGTGCTTGTGGCAGAGTGACCAACTTCAGGTTGTCATATCTCTCCTTTAAGCCGTTCCACAAGATGAGTGGATCTTTGACTGTGAGATATTCAATTTTCAAACCTTCATCAAGGTGATGGCGCAAGAAAATCAAGGCCGTAGCACAGTCTTGGGTGGATGCTTTATCTCTGTCTTTAATGGCGTCTCCAAGACCCATAGCATCTAAGTGGATTTCAGCATCCAACACCCATGTCATATAGTTCTTGCCCGAAATTTCAAGGGCAACGAACTTTCTTTTCATAATATCAGACATAATTAAAACCAAATTCGGAAAGAGGGAAATACCTTAATTTTCTCAAGAGGATTCTTGAGACGGTAGAGTCTCGTGCTGATAACGTGTTATGAAATAATATAAGAACAAGTAGAATAGTGCAAGAACAAGAACAATATAGAGAGAATGGGGAGAGGAGTATTCTTATTGATACTTTGGGATGATTTACAATGGGAGAGAACTCCTTTATTTATAGGGAGGTGGTGACTTAGCCACCAAGTAGTAAACCCTAGAATCTCTCTAAATATAGACATTCACCTTAAATAGAGTTCTATTTATAACAAATCATAAATATTTACAAAACGCAACCTCGAAATTTTATTTTTAGAAAGGGAAGAAATGAAAGAGAAAAAACATAGCATATATATTTCCACCCAGGATAGGAACTTATATATACGACCAAAAAAAAATAATACTCCCCATACATATGTGAAGCTTCTAAAATATACTCCCTCTTCATCTTTACTTGTCCATTTTTGACTTTGTGCACGTCTTAAGAAATAATAAATAAATTATTTAGTTTACCATAATACCCATATTAATTGGTGTTTAATCTTAATGAATGTAAAAAATGGTTTGAAATAAGTAATTAATGCTAAGGGAAAAATATAAATGATAAATTATTCTCCTCTTGATATGAGAAGAAAATAAGTAAAAGTGAAAAATGTTGTTTACCCTCAAAATTGGATAACAATTGAATTTATACGTGATTTTAAGGATACACGGATTAGTTTGATACAAAAATGATAAATTGAATTAGAACGAACAAGTTAAGGTATAGTAGATCCAAACCACGCAATGAGAATGACTCTAGTCTTAATGTAAGGTATACCCTCGATCTGGGCTCATATTATTGATGAACAAGAAAAAGAGTTTGATAATAGTAAAATAATAATGTATTGCTTTGGAATATGTGTTACAAAAGTTCCTATAGAATTATCATACCCTTTTTATATAGTAGAAGAATCTTACTCTGGGTATAGTTACATAAAAGGTAAAAAATCTTCAGTTTTAATTGATTCCGGTTCTTTTGTCGATACGTGCCCAGATCTAGCTGTGATATCCGGTCTATCGTGGATATCACAGCCTTCTGTTGATAGTGCTTGATTGTCCTACCATGTTCCTCGAAGTCTTTCGGGATTAGGACCAATCCCGGATAATGATCCCGATATTCTCAAGGGGGGTCGTAATGCCCCCGGAATCTGACTCGATGAGACCCTTGTTTTGATTCCGGTCCTTCTTCATAATGTTTTGAGGTCAATATACCCTATCGGAGACCTAGGTGTACCGTGAGCCAGGTTTTACCTATACACAGATAGTCCTGTTGTTTCTTAGGGAGTAGAAGATGAGAAATGACATGATCTCCTGATTCCTTCTTTGATACGTCGTTACAGAAATAGCAAAACACCTGAAATATCTCGTCAGTCACGTCATAATGGCATTAAATGCGTGTCAACCACCAGTCGGCTGTCCGTGGATGCGAAACTTTGTTGGACCCCTATAAATACATTCTCCTTCATTTATTTTTCACTTCACATTAAACCTTCTGCCCTCATACCCTCAGGATTCAATACTCTCTAGCATTTTCACCTCCATACTTCAAGGTTCTTCTGTATTTTGCAATTTTTTTATACTTATTTTCTACTCAAGCTAACAAGTTTGATCCTTTAACTTTCAATTTTTCTCCATATTTTTCAAGCTTTTCCTCCATAATAATGGCAAAACCTCAAAATCTGTTCCTTAAGAGGATGCCCGCCTTCTTCGCGGCTGACCGATGAGGTCGAGGAGACCACGCCTGAAGTGGTTGTGATGAACTGGCGGTAGATCCCCCCCATTGAAAATGTTTATTTTTGGGGGTTTTTCGGTCAATGACGACTTCAAGTTTGGGAAGCCTTATTAGGTATAGGGTCGGAGCAAGGAGGCCTCGACATACATTTGCTCAATTACCGAAGACGTCCTCCCCTCGGTCCGAACAAACTGTAACCGGGCCAATAAAGACACAATGGTCCCCGACTCCGCGGAGGCTATTTACTACCCATATCAAGGATATCTAAATGTTTACACTTATCCCTTTACATTGCGCATGGTAGATCCAGTCATCTTATACTTATACAGAAGGTACAACGTATGCCTTGGCCAAATTCATCCATCTCTGTGGAGATTGTGACCCTCCTCCGATTCTTTGTAAAAAAAAATCGATGGGTGCTCGTTCACCATTGATTCATATACTCCGCTTGTACAATCCCCGAATCATTCGAGAGGGAATGGTAAAGCTTGTACATTGGGCCAACAAAGCCACTTTCTCGAGCATCAACGAGGACCAGAGAAGTGGAACGTATCACGTAAGTATTACTCCCTTTAATGATTGATTCAAGCCTTATCTTCTAGGGGTGAGAATAATACTATCCAAACCGAAAAAATTGGCTGAAATGAAAATTTTGGTTTTTCAATTTAACCGGTCGATGTACGGTTTATATTTTTTGAAAGTTTGATGTTAAGTTGGTTTATCGATTTTCTATGACTCGGTTTTCTGTTAAACCAAAAAACCAAAGTTTTTCACTAGAGATTTCATTTACTCTACTTCCCTCTATTTATCTATAGGTTCTGACACTTCAATTTCAACCATCTTTGCCTTAGTAATTAGTGATATATATATATGTATATATATATAATATATATGTATATATATATTCATCTAATGCGTAGCCATGTCTCACTCAAATAATTTAAACACTTGATCTTAAGTTGCTGGCACTTCAAGGATGTCATATGTCCAAGGCTGTTCTATCTAATTCTCGTATTTAATTGTTAATCGTGGTTAGACCAGTCAGATTGTACACAAAATTTCAATAATAAAATTAGATGATTCATTTAATTTAGAACGCGTAATTAGGCATGCTATATATTATTATGTAAATTCCTTCTTTATCAATGCAACTAGGCAGTAACTTCTTTCTAATGGAAAAAACATCACGCTCCAGTGTGAAGCTTAAGGAGGAATTTTATCAATATTCATTATCCAAACTAGATGTGCAAGAATAGAATTTGCAGAGGTAATACTTTGGAAAAAAGTTATATCTGAAGATGTGTTTTCAATACAGGTCTAAACCGACCGTATAGAGCTAAACATTGACCGAACCGATCTTTGAAAAATCGATAAAGCCAAATTAAGTTTGGCTGTTTTTTGTTTACCTAATACAAAACAAAAAATCGAACAAACTAACCCGAGCATCTTGAAAATCGAGCCGAACCGACCGACGCCCACCCCTATTATTTTCCCTTTTCTTGTTGGTGTTTGTCGTGGTGCAGCCCTTGCACGAGTCCGAACACTATTCCTCGACTTAAGGAATGGGTCGAGTGTATTGTGTCTCAGATGAACTATTTCGAGCGCTCAGGGCGCAAACTTTCAAAAGGTTGTTAGGAAGCCCGTTCCCATGGTAAGGTTCCTTCCTAGAGCAAGTCACATCGAACTTCCTCCCCTAGCATCACGTCGTTATTTCTTTTATTTCCTTTTGTAGGTTTGCTTAAGACAGTCGAGCTTAGGTCTTCGGTCGGTGATGAGATCTCGCCTGTTGAGTCTCCTGCTTCGGGGCAGGCCAGAGAAAATAAAAAGAGGAGAGCTCCGAGATTCCCGAGCTTGGAGAAAGAAAACTAAAATGAAAATAAGGCATAAACCAAAGGAAACCTCTAGCTGCTGAGTACTCGACTGACTCACTCTTCCAGCTCAGGGTTGAGCCCGAGGAGGGTAATCTCTTTGTTGCCCATGAGCTATCTTTACCCGAGAAGAGGGCGACAACCGAGAGGGAACGATGGAGGCTAATCCCTCTCAAGTTCGTGAGGCTGATGCATAGTGAGGGTCAAGGACCCTCACGATGCCGGTTCTGCCCCAACCCGTGTAATTGGCAGGATTACCTTTGTTCAAGAATCAATGTTTGATGAAGACCGAACGACTAAGGATAAATCTAATGAAGGGGTCCTTGGAGCGGTCGATCCCATTCAAAGCTATTTTTGACAGTGTAGACTCATCCGCCCCTGAGGACTTCAGTAGTTTGGCGAAATAGAGGTGCCGAGGAAGAGTCCATCCTCAAATATCGACGAGCCGAGCTTGAGCCCGAGGTTGGTCAATGAATGAGCTGGATGCGCCCTTCCTATTCAACGAAGCACGGCAGGCACTGAACGGGGTAAGGTGTTACAAAATGTTGTAATTTTCATCTTTAGTTCTTGACAATTCTAATATTTCTTCCCATATTTGCAGGTCTCGGTGCTTCATCATGAAACCTTTCTCCAGTATCGAGATTAGCTGAGCCAACTTGAGGCCAAAGTAAAAGAGCTTACTGAGAACAGATACATGTACAAGCTTTTCAGCGATCAACGAGAAGGAGAGGTTAATAGCCTTCAAGTAGAGTTAGACGCCGACCTAGTTAAATATGTAAAAATCTGTGAAGTTTTAGATGGCGAGCTTGACACGGTGACTAATGGTCAGAACCCGTAGGTCCAACAGAAGAGTGACCGGATCTACCAAATACGAGCAGAGATGGACGTGATCAAGGTCAAGGCCAAAGGGTGGAAAGGCAAGATGAATCTTCTATTCTCGAAAAAGGAGACTGCCTGGGAGCAGCTAGCTTCGGATGAGGTCCAACTCCAAGCGATGAGGGAGAAAATTGAGGCCCAATCTCAAAAAATTGAAGACCTCTAGTCTCAACTGGGTTCAACTATTTCCAATTGGATACCCTTGCCATGGAGCTAAAAGAAGCTAAGTCAATGGCGAAAATAACCAGAGTCGATGGCGAGGAGATAGTGGCCCATTATAAAGGCGACACGGAGCAGCCCAGAATTGCTTGAAAGACATTGTTGACTAAGTGAAGTGGTAGTCCCGAAGAAAAGCCCCCACAAGAAGTTCATGCTTGAGGTGTTGGCTTATCGTCCAAGATCGAAAATGTTAAGAGGCTCGAGGCCGACACCAAGAGGTTAGTATATCCCAAGGAAGGCTTCGAGGGTTCTGGTGGATCCAAGGGGAGAGAAGACCCCGATGGTCCTGGTGATGAGGTGGGCTCCAGTGAGGACCAGGCTGCTTAGGTGCTTTATAAAGTTATCTTTTATTTTTGTGCTTTTGTACATTCTTGTTGAGGCCATTTGTCCTTATATATATATATATATATATATATATATATATAGAGAGAGAGAGAGAGAGACTTTTTTCCTTCGATACTTTTTGAGCTTGTTTCTTTTTTCCTTTTTCCCTTATGATTGCAAAGATTTCGAATATTTTAACGCGTATTACCTAGGTTTTGTTTGGGGGTTC
This sequence comes from Nicotiana benthamiana, assembly GCA_034376525.1. Classification (NCBI taxonomy): domain Eukaryota; kingdom Viridiplantae; phylum Streptophyta; class Magnoliopsida; order Solanales; family Solanaceae; genus Nicotiana; species Nicotiana benthamiana. Next base: position 121,053,157 of record CM067336.1, read on the forward strand.
GAACAAGGCCAGTTCTTGATATATTTTTTTTTAGGTCTCATAGGAGCTTTGTATGTCCGGAAGCTTTCCCCGAAGTGTTTACTTAGAATTCATTTTTGTGTGCGACATACAAGATTGCAAATGTGTTCAAGCTTTTTATTCTAATTTAATTGGTCTATGAGGGCACGGTTCACTTGACCGTTTGACCCATACAAATAAATCCTATCTACTAAACCTAGACTTCTTTGAGCACAAAGGTTCATTTCTTGCAAAATAATCATCCGAGGGTGATGACCGCCAATATACAAACATACATACATACACATATACATATACATACATACATACATATATATATATATATATATATATATATATATATATATAAACTTTTTTGCCTTCGATAATTTTTGAGCTTGTTTCTTTTTTACTTTTTTTCCTTATGATTGCAAAGATTTCGAATATCTTAACGCGTATTACCTAGGTTTTGTTCGGGGTTCGTACAAGGCCCGTTCTTGATATCTTTTTTCTTAGGACTCGTGGGAGCTTTGTATGACCGGAAGCTTTCCCCGAAGTGTTTACCTAAAATTCATTTTTGTGTGCGACATACAAGATTTCAAATGTGTACAAGCTTTATATTCTAATTTAATTGGTCTATGCGGGCACGGTTCACTTGGCCGTTTGGCCCTTACAATAAATCCTATCTACCAAACTTAGACTTCTTTCAGCACAAAGGTTCATTCCTTGCAAAAATCATCCGAGGGTGATGACCGCCAATATTCGAGGCTGGTCGTAGAGTGGGCTCAGATACTGCTGATGTAATCCTCGACTCTAGTTTGTGGCCGGTCTTCAATCCTATGTAAGCACGATCCACTGTTGCCTTGTTAAATCCTTGTCGGAGAATTCATTTGGAAAAAAATGGTTTAAGAGAAAAAGAGTATAACGCGTACTTTCTGGCCTAAAAGTTGCATCATTCCTTGACCATTACATGCATATGTTTGTCCAACCCGTAATACATGTGAATGAATGAAATGAATGTGGTCATATTTGAGCAGTAATAACATTTCAAGTGGGTTGTGTTCCAGTAGCTCATTAATCACTCACTGTTTAGTGCTTTGAGTTTGTACGATCTTTTGCTAGTGATCTCGATTATCCGGTATGAGCCTTACTAATTCGGTCCAAGCTTTCTTTTGTTTAGGTTCTGGTATTTAGTGTCACCTTTCTCGACACTAAGTCTCCTACCTTAAAATGTCAAAGGTTGGCTGTTCGATTGTAACAGCTTTCAATCAGTTGCTTTCGGGCGGCCAACCGAACAAGGGCGATCTCTCACCTTTCGTCTAAAATTTCCAGAACCAAACTCATGGCCTCAGTGTTTGAATCTTCGGTCACATGACGGAATTGGAGACTTAGCTCTCCTACTCCGTCAAATATTAGAGCTTCGGCAATGTAGATCAACGAGAATGGGAAGTCCCTAGTACTATATTTTGAGTTCGCTTGATACACCCATAGGACATTGAGCAAAACTTCCCTCCATTTTTGTCACGACCCGAATTTTCCACCATCGGGAGTCGTGATGGCGCCTACCGTCGAAGCTAGGCAAGCCAACCCTATTTATACATTTTCACAAAAACTTCAATCTAAAACAATATAAATACTGAAATAATTAATTAAAACCACGCGAAAAACTTTTAGCAACAATAACAATAATAACGTGTATAAATTAGTAACATGTCTCTACCCTGTATCTGGTTTCACTACTCTCAGACTACTAAAAGATTACTAAAAATAACAGCCTGGAATAAATACATAACAAGTCTGTTTTGATACAATAAAAAAACTAGAAGATATAGAGGAGACTTAGGGCCCGCGAATGCCAGCGAACTACCTCAGAGTCTCGGGACTGAAGACTCGCTCCCTAACTACTGTTGCGATCCGTAGACTGTATCCTAACGTGTTCACAAAAGGCACAAAAGCGTAGTATCAGCACAGCCCACCCCATAAGCTGCCTGGCTTAACCCCGACGAGGTAGTGACAAGACTAAACCGGACCTACCACAATCACCATGTGAAGATATATGTGCAATAACAAATAATAAATAACAAAATTTAAACAGATAATGGGTAGGGGACATGCTTGGGGTATAACAATTCAATTATATAATCAACAAACAAAGAAATGGAAACTGTATAATTAACATTAATAAGAGGAAACCAGTAAATCAAACGTTGCACGACACCACCCATCGTGCTTTTACTCTCGTCCTCACCAAGATAATCAATTAAAGTGTGCGATATCACCCATCGTACTTTGTCACTCTTCCTCGCCCAATCAATAGCATAAAATGGTTACACGGCATCACCCATCGTGGTTTATCACTCTTCGTCACCCAGTCCATAGTATGGAGCAAATCAATGGTTACACGGCATCGCCGATCGTGCTTTATCACTCAGCCTCACCCAACCAATAATAATAAGTAAAGCAATGGTTACACAACATCACCTATCGTTCTTTATCGCTCATCCTCACCCAAACATTCATTACAAATAATAGGGCGAGGGAATAGACAACATGCCGTGACCATACCTATACACTGACTCCACATAGCACATAGTAAATATTGTCCCAATCCTATTCCCTCAAGCCAAAGTTAGAACAAACACTTACCCCGAATCCAAAAATAGCAACTCAAAGCTCAACAACCGCCTTTCCTCTAGAATTTGACCCCCGTACCAACGATATCTATTCAATATTATCAATAATAGCACAAGGATACAATTTCCTAGCTTAGAAATGCACTTCCTAACTTTCTTCCAAAATTACCAAAATCTGACAACGGGCCCACATGGTCCAAACTCGAGGCTCGAACCAAATTCCAATTATCCATAACCCCACGAGTCCAAATATATGATTTGTTTTAAGATTCGACCCCAAATTGAGGTGGAATCACCCAAAATTCTCAAAAACCTAACTCTACCCAAAGCCATAATTTCTTTAATGATTTCATGTTTTTAGGCTAGGAGTTTAGTGATTAGATGATCAAATAGTGAGAAAACGATGTTAAGAATACTTACCCAAAGAGTTATGGAGGAAGGGAAGCTTAAGGCTCTTCAATGGAGGGTGAAGAAGAACAGTTCGTGAGTGAAGTGTGTGAAAATCCCGTCACTGTTCTGTTTTTAGGCTTTTAAAATCACTAGACGAAAATGCTCTATGCGATCGCGGAGCTAAGGATGTCAGCGCATAGAGTAAGGGATACAGGTCAACGCGATCGCGTAAGGCAACCTGCATTCGCATAGAAGTAGAAGAGGGGCTGGGTAATTTGCTCAATGCGAACGCATGAAAGGCTATGCGATCGTGTAGAAGGGGACTGGTAAGCTATGTGATCGCACGACACCTAATGCAATCGCATAGAAGGATTCTGGGACCTCTAGACTTTGCTCTATGTCGCAACAGTGCCTATGCGATCGCATAGAAGGAAATAACTAGGCACAGCAAACAGCAATTTCTACTGCATTTCTAAGGCCAAAAACACTCAGACACCTATCCGAAACTCAGCCGAGCCCTCGGGGCTCCAAACCAAACATGTATGCTGACTCAAAAATATCATACGAACTTGCTCGAGCGATCAAATCGCCAAAATAACATCAAAATCAAAGAATCAACCTCCAAAACTCATGATTTTTATTTCAAAGTTCAAAACAATCAAATTTTCCATTTTTTGTCCTAAACACGTCAAACGACGTCCGTTTTCAACCAAACTTAATAGATAGCGCTTAACGCTCATTTACGACTCGTACCAGGCGTTGGAACCAAAATACGAGCCCGGTACCATTACTTTTGATCAATTTTCATTTTCATTTTTCCTTAAGCATTTTCAGAATACAATTTCACGAAAAAGTTGTGTACTCGGGCATGGGACCTCAAATTTCGATTCCGGGAATACGCCCCGGTCCCAAATCTCCCTACAGATCCTCCGGGACCACCACATCACGGGTCCGGATCCGTTTACCAAAACGTTGACCATAATCAACTATAACAATATTATTATCAAAGTTTATAGTTTTTAACATATAATTCAAATATTACCACATAATAATTTTTTGGCTTCGCGCCCGGACAATGCGCGCAAATCAAGGCAACCAAATAAGATATTTTCAAGGCCTTAGAAGTGCTAAGAAAGGGAGAATTACGGTGATGAACCTTTGGGTCGTCACATCCTCCACCTCTAAAGCAACCATTCTTCCTCCAACGGACAAAAGAAAGAAGTACCTGAGTCACGGAATAGATGGGGATAACGGCTCTGCATATCAGACTCGGACTCCTAGGTCGATGCCTCAGGAGGCTGACCTTTCCACTAAACACGCACTGAAGGAAAACTCTGCGAACTCAACTGTCAAACCTGCCGGTCTAAAATAGCCACCGACTCGTCCTCATATGACAGATCCTTGTCCAATTGGACAGTACTGAAATCTAACACGTGGGTGCGATTTTCGTGATAATTCCAAAGCATGGATACATGAAAATCGGATGCATGACTAACAAGCTAGGCGGCAAGGAAAGTCTATAAGCCACATTCCCCACATGGTCAAGAATCTTAAATGGGCCAATATACCTAGGGATAAGCTTGCCCTTCTTCCCGAATCTCATCATTCCCTTCATAGGAGATACGCGGAGCAATACTCGCTCACCAACCATGAAAGAAACATCACCGATCTTACGATCTGCATAACTCTTCTGCCTAGACTGAGATGACCGAGTTCTATCCTGAATGATCTTGGCCTTATCCAAGGCCTTCTGTACCAAATCTTTACCCAATGACCGAGCCTCTCCCGGCTCAAATCATCCTACTGGGAACCGACACCGCCTACCATACAACGCCTCATACAGAGCCTTTTAAATACTGGACTGGTAGCTGTTGTTGTAGGCAAACTCTTCTAAAGGATAGAACTGGTCCCACGAGCCTCCAAAATCAATAATGCAGGCTCGGAGCATATCCTCAAGCATATGAATAGTCCTCTCAGACTGACCGTCTGTCTGGGGGTGAAATGATGTACTCAACTAGACCTGGGTGTCCATCTCATGCTGCACCGCTCTCCAGAAATGCGAGGTAAATTGCGGACCCCGATCCAAAATAATAGATATGGGCACCCCATGAAGGAGAACGATCTCCCTGATATAAATCTCAGCATACCTCTCTGATGAATAGGTAGTGGCAACTGGGATAAAATGCGCTGACTTAGTCAGCCTAACAACAATAACCCATATAGCATCAAACTTATTCCGAGTCGTCGGAAGGCCAATAACAAAATCCATGGTGATTCTCTCCCACTTCCACTCAGGAAACTCAATCCTCTGAAATAACCCACCAGGCCTCTGATGTTCGTACTTAACCTGCTGACAATTCAGACAATGAGCCACGTATGCAACAATGTCTTTCTTCATTCTGTGCCACTAATAATGTTGTCTCAAACCCTGATACATCTTCAAGGCGCCCGGGTGAATAGAATACTGAGAACTGTGGGCCTTCGCAAAGATCGACTCTCGAATACCATCAACATTGGGCACACAGACTCGCCCCCTGCAACCTCAATACACTGTCATCACCCAAGGTCACCTCTCTGGCACCTCTTCGCTGCACTGTGTCTCTCAGGACACACAAATGGGGATCATCACACTGCCGCTCCCGGATACGCCCCATCAATGACGAGCGAGCAACCGTTCAAGCTAACACCCTGCTGGGCTCAGAAATATCCAATCTCACAAATCTATTGGTCAATGCCTGAACATCCAAGGCAAGCGGTCTCTGGCTGCCCGGAATATATTCAAGACTACCTATGCTGGCGGACTTCCTACTCAATGCATCGGCCACCACACTGCCTTTCTCAGGTGGTATAAAATAGAAACATCATAATCTTTCAGCAACTCCAACCACCTCCGCGGTCTCAAGTTAAACTCTTTCTGCTTGAGCAAGTACTGTAGGCTCTTGCGATTCCGTGTATACCTCACACGTCACACCATACAAATAATGTCTCCAGATCTTCAAGGCATGAAACATTGCTGCCAACTCTAGTTCATGAATTGGATAATTCTTCTCGTGGATCTTCAACTGCCTTTAAGCATATGCTATGACCTTGCCGTTCTGCATCAACACAGCGCCAAGCCCGATGTGGGAAACATCACAATACACAGTATAAGGCCCAAATCCCGTGGGCAAAACCAATACCGTTGCCGTAGTCAGAACTGTTTTGAGCTTCTTGAAGCTCACCTCACACTCATCTGACCACCTGAACTGTGCACCATTCTGGGTCAATCTAATCACTGGGGCTGCGATGGATGAAAAACCCTCCACGAAACGTCTGTAGTAACCAGCTAACCCCAAGAAGCTCTGAATCTCTGTAGCTGAAGCTGGTCGAGGCCAGTTCTTGACTGACTCTATCTTCTTCGGGTCCACCTGAATACCCTCTGCTGATACGACGTGACCCAGGAATGCGACTGGACTCAACCAAAACTCGCACTTTGAGAACTTAGCGTACAACTGACTATCCTTCATGCTCCTCCGGGCTGTGGGAGTGTACCAAGATGTCATCAATGAATACAATCACAAATAAATCCAAATAAGGTCTGAGCACTCGGTTCAGCAACTCCATGAATGCTGCCGGGGCATTGGTCAACCAAAATGACATGACCAAAAACTCATAGTGCCCATACTGAGTACGAAATACTGTCTTAGGGACATCAAATGCCCAAATCCTCAACTGATGATAACCAGACCTCAAATCTACATTCGAGAACACCCTAGCACCCTAGAGCTAGTCAAACACGTTGTCAATCCTCGGCAGTGGATACTTGTTCTTTATCGTCACCTTGTTCAACTGCCGGTAATCAATGCACATCCTCATCGACCCATCCCTTTTCTTCACAAACAACACGGGTGCACCCTCAAGGTGATACAATGGTTCTAATGGAACCCTTATCAAGCAAGTCCTGAAGGTACTCCTTTAACTCTTCCAACTCTCGCGGGCCATGCGATATGACGAAACGGTAATAGGTTGAGTGCCCAGAGCCAGGTCAATACAAAAAAAATCGATATCCCTGTCAGGAAACATGCCTGACAGGTATGAAGGAAAAACCTCGGGAAATGTCCCGAACCGTAGGAATAGAACCAATGGGAGGAACCTCTGCGTGGAGTCGCGATCATACGCCAATTGAGCTAAACACCTCTTCTAAACCATGCGTCGAGCCTTCGCATACAATATGGCACTGCGGGTTGGAAGATCTAAAATCCTTCCCCATTCTAATGTAGTAAATTAAAGCCAAAGTCACGATCTTATTGGACAATCCCAAAATAGCATGGCACGGGGAAAACTCCAAGTCTACCATATCTATGAGCAATAAGTCGACACGGGTCTCCAAACCCTCAAATAATCCCACACATGAACGATGCACTCGGTCGGCCATTATAGAATCACTCACCGTGTAGACACATATACAGAAAACACAAGGCCTCTCTAGGAATAATCAAATGGGGTGCAAAGCAGGACGAAACATATGAATACGTAGATTCAAGGTCAGATAGCGCTGAAGCATATCTACTACAAATCGGAAGAATACCTGCAATGTCTACATCTGAAGTGTCAACCTCCAAACTGGCCACTAGCTGATCCCCTACTGCTGGCGGTCTAACTCCACCTCTAAGACCTCTACCCCCGCCTCTAGACGGCTGGGTAGGCTGTGAACCTCCGATGCTCGGAGCCAAGCATGATAACTCTGATACTGAGAGCTACTCAGAGCTCTAGAGCAAGATCTGATCATGTGCCTCCTATCGCAACAAGCATGGCAAAACCACGACTACTGCGGACGAGCACCCCTCAGCCTCGGGCAGGCCCTCTTGAGGTGACCATACTTGCCAAACTCATAAAACCTACAGAGACGCTGCAACTGAGGAGACTGAGGCCAGCCCTGTCGACCCAAACGATCACCTGAAGTACCATGAGTGGCAGGGGAAACCGGCTGAAAGGTCCTGGAAAGGTGGCCTCTACCATAAGAATCTCTACCTCCAGAAGAGGTACCACTGAATCTGCCCGCATGATGGGGCCTCTTAACCGATCGATGACCACCTTCATGTGGCAGTACCACCTCAACTCCACCAACCTCATTGGCCGTCTCCCGAAAAGGGACCCCACTCCTAGTCTGAGCCGCTGCACCCGGCTGATCTACTACCGCTGGCTGAGACCTTAGAAGCAAACCCGCTCGAATAACACCCTCCATAAGAACCAGTCATCGGACCAAAGCGTCCTGAAGAACTGGGGTGGGTATGAGCCCCTTTTTGACCTGAGCTTGGCCCATCGGAATGGCTGGAGCTGGAACCTCCTCATCATAGTCAACATGTGGCTCCACCTCTAGGGCTACTGCTCGGGGCTGAGCTCTGCCCCGGCCTCGACCTCGCCCTCTACCTCTGATAGGAGCTGTTGCAGGAGACTCGGACTACTGCGCGCTAAAAAAGGAAGAACGTGTTCTCGCCATCTGCGAAAGAATAGAGTAGAAATTCAATAGGTATTTGAGGAACGGAAACGCACAACAAGAAAGAACAAAGGGAAATTTTTCCTAAACCTGTAGCCTCTGGGGAATAAATACAAATGTCTTCGAACAGATCCCTAAGACTTTACCGAGTTTGTACGTGAGTTGTGAGACCCAAGTAACCTAGTGCTTTGATACTTACCTGTCACGGCCCGGATTTTCCACCATCAGGAGTCATGATGGCGACTACTGTCTAATCTAGGCAAGCCAACCCTTTTAAAACATTTTCACAAAAACTTTAATCTAAAACAATATAAATACTATAATAATTAATTAAAACCACGCGAAAAACTTTTAGCAACAATAGCAATAATAAAATGCGTAAATTAGCAACATGTCTCTACCCAGTATCTGGTATCACTAATCACGGACTACGAAAAGAATACTAAAAACAATAGTCTGGAAGAAATGCATAACAAGTCTGTTTTGATACAATAAAAACAAACTAGAAGAGATAGAGGAGATGGGGGTATAACAGTTTAATTACATAATCAACAAACAAAGAAATGGAAACTGTATATTAACATCAATAAGAGAAAACCAGTAAATCAAACGTTGCACGACACCACCCATCGTGCTTTTACTCTCATCCTGACCAAGATAATCAGTTAAAGTGTAGGACATCACCCGTCGTATTTTGTCACTCTTCCTCGCCTAATAAATAGCATAAAGTGGTTACACGGCATCACCCGTCGTGCTTTATCACTCTTCCTCACCCAGTCCATAGTACGAAGTAAATTAATGGTTACACGACATCACCCATCGCGCTTTATCGCTCATCCTCACCCAAACAATGATCACAAATAATACGGCGAGGGTATAGACAATATGATTAATCATCCCGGGCAGAACATTTCAACAACAAGTCCCGACAAGGGAAAACATTTCAACAACAAGTCTCGGCAAGGGAAAACAATTCAAAACAAGTCCCGCCAAGAGAAAAATTCCACACTTCCTTCTTTAACTCATTTGCTTCTCAGTTATCACTTCATAGTTCATTTAACAACAACAACTACCCAGTATATTCCCACCAGGTGGGGTCTGGGGAGGGTAATATGTAGACGAGCCTTACCCTTACCCGAAAGGGTAGAGAGGCTGTTTCCAATCGACCCTCGGCGCATAGGCTAAAATGAAAAGCTGCATCAAAACAAAGACAAAATTAGAAACAAAAGCAAGACAAAACAAAATAATAAAGCATAAGTAATCCCGCAGAAATAACGTAAATAATTATGAAAACATAGGAAACATAAATACAGTCGCATGCAATAATAACAAGCAGTAACTACCATACTAACAACCATAAGGGGGCCTAAGCTAAAACACTAATCATCTATGGGTAACCCTACTATCCCACACCCAGCCCCGAGAGAGGCGTACGAAGAACTCTATGAGCCCTTAGCCTCCAACCCTGATCTAGACCTCCAGACTCCCCTATCAAGGGTCATGTCCTCGGTAACCTGCATTCTAGTCAAGTCTTGCCTAATCACCTCTCCCCAATGCTTCTTAGGCCTCCCTCTCCCTCGCCGACCACCAACAATCTCCAGCCGCTCGCAGCTCCTCACCGGGGCATCGGGACCCATCCTCCGTACATGCCCGAACCACCTCAGCCTCGCTTCCCGCATCTTCTCGTCCACCGGGGCCACCCCTACCTTCTGACGAATAACTTCATTCTTAATCTTATACAGCCTGGTGTGCCCACACATCCACCTAAGCATCCTCATCTCCGCAACCTTCATTCTCTGAACATGAGAGTTCTTCACGGGCCAGCACTCCGCCCCATACAACATCGCAGGTCTAACCACGGCTCAGTAGAATTTCCCCTTGAGTTTGTGTGGAATTTTCTTGTCGCACAGGACCCCTAAAGCAAGCCTCCACTTTGACCACCCCGCTCCTATCCGATGGGTGATGTCCCCGTCAATCTCTCCGTCCCCCTGAATCACAGACCCAAGATATCGGACACTGTCCCTCTTGGCGATGGCCTGAGAACCAAGCATCACTTCCCTGCCTACCCAACTCGGCTCGTCGCCAAACTTGCACTCCAGATATTCTGTCTTAGATCTGCTTATTTTGAAACCCTTAGACTCGAGGGTCTGTCTCCATACCTCTAACCTTTCACTAACACCGGCCCTCGTCTCGTCTATCAATATTATATCATCAGCAAAGAGCATACACCAAGGCACATCCCCTTGGATATGTCGGGTTAGAGCATCTATCACTAAGGCGAACAACAGGGGGCTCAGCGCCGATCCTTGATGGAGCCCCATTACAACAGGAAAATGGTCTGATTCGCCACCCACCGTCCTAACCCTAGTCTTAGCTCCATTGTACATATCCTTGATTACTCTAATATAGGCTTCTGGCACACTCTTCACCTCCAAGAACCTCCATAGCACCTCCCTCGGGACCTTATCATACGCCTTCTCCAAGTCGATAAGCACCATATGAAGGTCCTTCTTCTTAACCCTGAATTGTTCCGCCAGCCGCCTGACTAGGTGAATAGCCTCTGTGGTGGACCGGCCCGGCATGAAACCGAACTGGTTCCCAGATATAGTTGTCGCCTCCCTCACCCGCGCCTCAATCACCCTCTCCCAAACCTTCATCGTGTGGCTTATTAATTTGATACCCCTATAGTTGTTGCAGCACTGGATGTCCCCTTTGTTCTTGTACAAGGGCACCACTGTACTCCACCTCCACTCATCCGGTATCCTTTTAGTCTTGAAGATCGCATTGAACAGCCTAGAGAGCCACTCCCCTCCAGATTTACCCATGCACTTCCAGAACTCCACCGGGATCTCGTCAGGCCCGGTCGCTCGACCCCTACTCATCCTACGCAACGCCCCTAAGACCTCCTCCACCCTAATGCGCCTACAGTACCCAAGGTCTCTATGACGCTTTGAATGCCCCAACTCCCCTAGCTCTATGCTCCGATCCCCCTCCTCGTTAAGGAGGTCCCGAAAGTACGCCTGCCACCTCTGTTTGATTTGCGATTCCCCCATCAGAACTCTACCATCCTCGTCCTTGATACACCTGACTTGGTCTAGATCACGTGCCTTCCTTTCCCTTGCTTTAGCCAACCGGAATAACTTCTTATCCCCACCTCTCTCCCCTAGTCCCTCATACATGCGACCGAACGCCGCGTTTTTAGCTTCCGTGACTGCCATCTTAGCTTCTCTTCTCGCCTCCCTGTAGATCAACCTGTTCGCTCTCCGCTCCTCCTCGCTTGTGCTCCCAGCCAACCTACCGAACGCCGCCTTCTTCACCTCCACTTTTCCTTTGACTACCTCGTTCCACCACCAATCACCCTAATGTCTGCCTGAATATCCCTTAGCAACCCCGAGCACGTCCCGTGCTACCCCCCTTACCAAGTTCGCCGTCACTGTCCACATAGCGTCCGCTTCCCCATAACTTCTCCAAGCTCCGCCCTCCACTAACCTCCTTTCCAACTCCTGTGCTTTCTCCTTAGACAAAGCTCCCCATCTAATCCGCGGCTGACCCCGGGCGCCCCTCCTCTTCTTCTTCACCCAGAGATCGACATCCATCACAAGTAGTCTATGAAGAGTTGAAAGAGACTCTCCCGGAATAACCTTGCAGTCCTTTCACAAAACCCTATCGCTCCTTCTGATGAGGATGTAATCAATCTGAGTCCTCGCCGACGAACTCTTGAAGGTGACCAAATGCTCCTCCCTCTTCCGGAATGTCGAGTTCGCAATCAGTAGCTCGGAAGCCCAGGCGAAATCAAGCAGCGAAGTGCCTCCTCCGTTCCTGGCCCCAAAGCCAAAGCTACCGTGCACCTCATCATAGCCACCAGCCTCAGCCCCAATATGACCAGTAAAGTCCCCTCCAATAACTAACTTCTCAGATTGGGGAATACTCCCCACCAGATCATCCAAGTCCTCCCAAAAGCGCCTTTTAGCCTCCTCGTCTAAGCCTGCTTGTGGCGCGTAAGCGCTGATGACGTTGAGAACGCCACCCCCAATAACAAGCTTAATAGACATTAACCAATCATTCACTCGCCTAACCTCGACTACGGACTCCCTTAGGTCCCTATCAACCAAGATGCCCACTCCATTCTTTCCCCTCACGAGCCCAGAGTACCACAGCTTAAACCCATCAGCATCCCGCGCCTTTGTCCCTTTCCACCTGGTCTCCTGGACGCACGCTATGTTAACCCTCTTCCGCTGAAGAGCCTTCGCCAACTCAATGGACTTACCTGTCAGAGTGCCTATGTTCCATGACCCAATACATAATCTATGAGCGTCCGCTGCCCTCTTCCCACCCTTACCTCCCGCCCTGCCCGTAGGACCACCCCCTGCTCCCCTACTTACCCCCCCGACCACCCCCACCACCTGAGGACATGACCTTACGCTATCATCCCCCGCCGCGGCCACTATCCCACCAACTGATAAGGGGTACAATGGCACACACATGCGCTATAGCGAAAAATGCCAATGTAGCAAACTAGATCACAACAGAATAGACCACACTCGAAATGCTAGCTAAAATACGTAAAAAGGTGCACAAAGTAAAAAAGAGAGCGGGAGGTACCAACTCCCGGTGGAAAAACCTGAAAGTGTGCTTTGCTGCGCCCAAGTTTTCCTGAATCTTAGCAGAGTGTGCGGCTCTATTGCGTCCTGCCGCGAGTCTGAATGGGAGTTGCCGAAGATCCTCGCCGGTGAAATAGGCACCTGTCCAAGAAAATAAAATACACCCACAAAAGCAGAGGAGAGAATAAAAGGAAAAGTGCAGGGGTTGCCAGAAAAATTTCCGGCGAGAACAAAAATCCCAGACCTCTGGGCAGCCCGGGATCTGTTGTGGTAAGCAGTGAGACAAATGAGGTGGCTAAGTGGACAGTATAAAATAAAAGTGAGCAGGGAAATATTCCGGAAGCACCGAGTTGGTCGGAATTGAGGGGGGAAAATACTGTCCAAAAGGAGCCAGTTGAAAAAGTTGCCGGAACAGTGGTCACGCGCGTGGCGCGTGGCTGTCGTTGGCGGCGTGTGGGTGGTCGTCGGCGGCGCGTGAGGCTGCTTCCGGCAATGAAATTCGCAGGGGTTGTGCGCCTGACGGTGTATGTCTCGGTGGTGTAGGAGGTGTCGAAGAAAGAGGTGGGAGGAGAGAGAAAGGAGAAGAAAAAAAAACGGAGAGTGAGAGGAGGGGACGCGGGGAGAGAGAGAGGAGAGAGAAAGAGGAGTGGGACTTACCTGGACCGGAACCGGCGGCACTGGTTTGCCGACGAGTTGTCGGAGAAGACGGTTGTTATCGTTGTGAGATGTACTGCTAAAGTGAGGAGAGAGAGAGAGAAGAGAGCGTCGTCTATCAGAGAGCGTGATTGGAAGTGAAAATAACCTCATAGTTCATTTAACAAGTAATTAAATCAATTGTTTGACCTCATTCGAATTTAGAAGAAATTACAACTCACGCTCATGCTAGACTCGGACGCATAGGTAACCGTCACCATACCTATACACCGACTCCACATAGCACGTAGCAAATACTATCCTAATCATATTCCCTCAAGCCAAAGTTAGAACAAACACTTACATCGAATCCGAAAATAGCAACTCAAAGCTCAACAACCGCCTTTCCTCTAGAATTCTACCGCGAACCAACGATATCTAACATAAATCGATTCAATATTATCAATAATAGCACAAGGATACAATTTCCTAGCTTATAAATGCATTTCCAAACTTTCTTCCAAAAATACCAAAATCCAACACCGGGCCCACATAGTCCAAACTTGAGGCTCGTACCAAATTCCAATTACCCATAACCCCATGAGTCCAAATATATAATTTATTTTAAGATTCGACCTAAATTGAGGTTGAATCGCCCAAAATTCTCAAACACCTAACTCTACCCAGAAGCCCTAATTTCTACCACAATTTCATGTTTTTAGGCTAGGATTTTAGTGATTAGATGAAGAAATAGTGAGAAAATAATGTTAAGAATACTTACCCAAAGAGTTATGGAGGAAAGGAATTGAGGCTCTTCAATGGAGGGTGAAGAAGAAATCTTCGTGAGTGAAGTGTGTGAAAATCCCGTCACTGTTCTGTTTTTAGGCTTTTAAAATTACAGGGCGAAAATGCTCTATGCGATCGTGAAATGCTATGCGATCGTGTAGAAGGGGACTGGTAAGCTCTGCGATCGCAGGACACCTAATGCGATCGCATAGAAGGAATCTGGGACCTCTAGACTTTGCTCTATGCGATCGCAAAACTACCTATGAGATCGCATAGAAGGAAATCACTGGGCACAAGAAATAACAATTTCTGTTGCATTTCTATGCCCAAATACACTCCGACACCTATCCGCAACTCACAAGAGCCCTTGGGGATCCAAACCAAACATGTACACTGACTCAAAAATATCATACGAACTTGTTCGAGCAATCAAATCGCCAAAATAACATCAAAATCAAAGAATCAACCTCCAAAACTCATGATTTTCATTTCAAAGTTTAAAACTTTCAATTTTCAATTTTTTTGTCCGAAATACGTCAAAACGACGTCTGTTTTCAACCAAAATTTACAGATAGTGCTTAACGTTCATTTAAGACTCGTATCAGGCGTCAGAACAAAAATACGAGCCTGATACCATTATTTTTGATGAGTTTTATTTTTATTTTTCCTTAAGCATTTTAAGAAAATAATTTCACGGAGAAGTTCTGTACTTGGGCTTGGGACCTCGGATTTTGATTCCGGAAATACGTCCGGGTCCGAAATCCCCCTAGGGATCCTCCGGGAGCGTCACATCACGGGTCCGGGTCCGTTTACCCAATATGTTGACCAAAGTAATCTATAGCAATGTTATTATCAAAATTTATAGTTTTTAACACATAATTCAAATACTACCACATAAAAATTTTCCGGCTTCACGTCCGGACTGTACACGTAAATCGAGGCAACCAAATAAGAGGTTTTCAAGGACTCAGAAGCGCAAAGAAAGGGATAATTACAGTGATAACCCTTTGGGTCGTCACAATTTTCCTTTGGCGTCGGTCAACCTCTTTTTGAGGTTTTGGAGTATGATTTTGTTTTCGTGGACTCCGCTTTCCCATTCCCACCAGGGTGATAGAGTGTTGATAGGATCCTTTTGATCTTATGGTCCTCGAAAAATTTAATCACTTATCTACCGATGAACTGCTTCCCATTACATAAAAGGTAAAATATCTTATGTTTTAAGTGACTGCCGGTTCTTTGTCGATGCGCACAGAGATCCATCCCATAATATCCTGCCGATCGAAGATACCACGACCTTTTGTTGATCGTGTTTGATTGTCCGACAATATTCCATGAAGTCCTTTAGGATTAAGACCGATGCCGGATCATGATCTTGATATTCTTGAGTACAGGCATCATACACCGGACTGAGAATCGATGAGATCCACGTTTTGATTCAAATCCTTCATCATAATGTTTTGAGCTCGAGTTATCGTATCGATAATCAGGGTGTACAGTAAGCTCGATTTTATTTGTATACAAATTTATTTTTAAAATAGTGAACGAATAAAAATGAACGAATGGAATATGATTCAGTTACCATTTTGATTCCTCCAAGAAATGAAGAAACTGAACCATATGGTTCAGCCGTGGCCCAACATTTTTGAAGTTTGATGGCATAAAAGTTATCAACTGCCTCCCTGTTGTTCTCGACTCTCCCGCACCCCCTCTCCCATCCCCCCAAAACTCACCGCCTTGCCCCACATATTTGAAAATTGAAACAATTCGCATTAGCGAAAAAATTATTTGTGTTCGGTAAAATTCATATTTTGGGATAAATTAAATTATTGTTAAAAAGTTAATCCGATATATAAAGTATTTTATTTTTATGTAAAAATTAGAAAAGGATTGTAGTCTAAAGGGTGCGATATATACAATCTATTTAATGCAAGTATTTGTAGCTACTTTATGGTTCGAAACCCTAATCTATTGACTATATGAAAATAATTTTTCCATTATTCCAAGGCTCCCATTCAAACTGAATATTACTCCCTATAGTCCACTTTAATTGATGTTTTACTTTTTCTTTTGTAATTCATAATATTTAATTTTTTTGAATATCAAGAAAGAATTAATTTCTTTTTAAAGTTTCCCTTGGTGTAAAAAGCCTAGGAGTATTTGTTGTATTTTCAAGGAACAAGGTTAATATAATTAATTTTATTATTAATTAAGAGATTGATTCCTTAATATGTGTAAAAGCAACCAAAAATTTGACTCCCTCCGGTTCAAAATAAGTGATCAATTTCTTAATGAGCGTGCGCCCATTCAGAAAATAATAAATTCTATATAAAAATACCTACTATAATTAAATCACACAGAATTAAACATTTAATATGAAGAGTAAAAAAACTTTTTAGGAATATATACATAGGGATTATTTTGTAAAAACAAATTGAATTCTTTCTTGATTACATAACTGAATACGTATGTTGAATCAAAATTTAAAAAATAAATTGATCACTTATTATGAATCTGGAGTATTAATTTGGGAAAAATTACTTTTAAAGCTCTGATGATTGTATGTCCGCCCCCCTCCCGATAAGAAAGCACCAAATAAACTCACAGTGAAGTATTCTTAATAATTGAGGGAAATATTCTTAAACATTGCTCTTTTTTCCGTATAAAAGCGGTATACTACATAAAATCAATCATAGAAAATATTATTTGCATACCTCAATGGTAATAAATTGATGGACCTTTATCTATTAGTGAAAGTTATTTTTTTTTTTTTGAAGCTTGGAACTTTACAAGCATCTGCGAAATTCAAGAATAAAGGTGGTTATAGGCGTATAGGCTCTTACATTTAAAAGAGATGGACCACAAAAAAGGCACTCATTTGTTTAGAATTAGCAACTAATTTGGCTAATCTAAAAGTAATCTTCCAAACTAACAGAACTGCGGAAGATCATCAATCATCAGAAAGCTATCCTTTTTTTTTTCTAAAAATATATAAAATATATCAATAGTAGAACAAATCATTTGTCACCCATGGGTTGCATCATGAAGAATCATTTCTTTCCATCCTTCTTTTGCTATCATACTCAACGGTAGGAGTGATAAACAGGTGGGTCGAATCAGATATGACTCGAGTTGAAAAAAGGTAATGAAAAAACGAATCAATTTTCTGATCCGACCCATATTTGAAACGGATAAAAATAGGTTAACCAGCGAATATTATGTGTTGCCCGTATTATCCAAGGCTTCTTGTATATGATCACTTTTAAGAGAATTCTTAGTCTCCCTAACTTAAGGAACCCCCAATTTGAGTCTTTCCAAATATAAAAACTACTCATTGCTTATCCATTAGTTTCTCATTGGTTATCCATTTTATAAATGGATAATATGGTTCTTATTCATGTTTGACCCGTTTTTAAAAATTTCGTTATCCAACCCATTTAAGTGGATAATATGGATGGTTAGCTATTTTCTTTTAACCATTTTGTCACCCCTACTCAACAGGTTCCGAAATTAAATTATTCACTGCTAATCCCGACCGAAATCAGTTGATAATGTTAAATTTATGGGAACTTTATTTTAACATTTTAACCGACTGTGGTCGGTATGCAGTCGATTTTCGAGGTAAAAATTTGGCAGAATATTATTGTTTTACTGCTGCACCATCTGCTAAGAACCAATAACAACTTGTAATGGAAATATTACAGTGAAACCAATTAACAATTTGAACAACACTAACAACTATCAAACTATATTAACAACACTTTTATAGTTTCAAAAATTTCAACAACTAAACTTTTCACTAGTTAAAATTTCAAATATATATATAACGACTTGGCCGATCGTTTTGAGAGTATTAGCCCCGATCCCCTATTTGCTGCTTTCTCCGTATCAATTTGTGCTTATGTGACTTGCCGGAAAGTTTTGTTTTTGATTTTGAAATGAAATACGGCATTTAGTCCCTAAAATAGAAGCTTAAGTTTTAGGTATTTGCCCGTAGTTAGAACTATGTGAAGACGACTTCGAAATGGAATTTTATCAGTTCCATTAGCTTCGTTGGGTAATTTTTGCACTATGAAGTGTATTCCGATTGTGATTTGGAGGTTCGTAGCTGAATTAGGGTTGAAATGGCGAAAGTTGAATTTTTGGGAAGTTTGACCTTGAGTGGACTTTTTGGTATAAGGGCCGGACTCTGATATGTTTTCAATATCTTTGCTTTATGTTTTGATGATCTAACAAACTTAATGTCATGAAACAGATAGAGAACCTGACTCACTTGGACTACTTTACATTTATCGGATTTAAGCCAAGTGGCTTCAGGAGCTAGGAAACTAAACAAGGACCTACGACACTTGTGGTTCCCTTATAGCATTACAAAGTCTGTTGGACACAACTGGAAATGAAGTGATTGTCTACACTATTTCTTCCGCATTGCACTGATTCCAGTGCCGACTCATTCCTGACCAACTAAAGTGCTCACATCATTTCAAGTGATATAATCAAGGTGTACCAACATGAGTTTATATTGTGACATCACTTGAATGTTTCAGTTTTTCATTCAAGCTTCTTGAAAAAGACAGAGAAATCAATCCTCACGAGCTTGAAGTACAAAGTTAAATACAACTACGGACTATTTCATAAAGTTAGCATGTTGGTGTGCTACTTGAGTTGTAACTTTGTGATTGTACCAATTGAATCTCGTAATTTCTTACTTAGAAGTGTTGATGAGGAATCCTCTGGTAATCCGTAATCTCGTTGATTTTATGTTGTCACTAGGTTAAGTCATAATTAAAAGCTTTTGTAGCTGTAGAGTGACAAAGTAGCTTGTGGTAAGAGCATCACAAGTAAGTAAAAGTTTTTGTAACTAAGGAGTCACAAAGTGGCTTGTGGTAAAAGTAATTGAGTCATTACAAAGTGGCTTGTAATAGGTTTTTATAAGTTAGTGAAGTTGAAAGTATACAGGTGTAGGTCGTGGTATTTTAATCCCCATGTGTTGGATTTTTTCATGTAAAAATCTCTTGCCTTATTTACTTACAGTTTTTATGAGCATTCTCAGCAGAATCTCGTAGAGGACCAGGTACTCTACTTTAGTGGACTCATACAATGTAACAACTAGTAGCAGAGCTCGTTCCTCCTATCAGGCTAACACATAGGAATGATCCTCATGGCCGCTCCACCAAATTTTGAAAAAGGTCAATCTACATACTGACCACCCAGGTTTAATGGACAATACTATGGGTGGTGAATCACGAGAATGCACGATTTTATCATGGCTGAGGATTCTGAGTTTTGGGACATCATATGTGATGGTTCTTGTGTTCCAACAAAGGTAATGAAAGAACTTCCATATTCAATGGCAAAAACCAATAAATAATACACTAATGCAGACAAGAAAGCTATGGAAAAATATTTCCATGCCAAGAAAATTCTAGTATGTGGAATAGGACCTGAAGAATATAATAGAATCCTCATCCACGACACTTCCAAAAAGATATGGGAAGCTTTGCAAATACCTTATGAGGGAATCACACAAGACAATAGTCTAAGATTGATATGCTCACCACCGAGTATAAACTCTTCAAAATGAGGGTCGATGAATCCATTCATGATATACACACAAGATTCACTTCCATCATAAATGAGTTGTACTCACTTGGTGAAACTGTTCCTAGAAATAAGCTAGTGAGGAAAATCCTCAACATTCTTCCTAGCCCTAGGGAAAGCAAAGTGAATGCTATTACTGAATGAAAGGATTTACGTGAGCTGACCAATCATCATCATCAGAAATTTGAATCCTCCGAGTTGAAGAGGAAGATAGACAATAAAAGAAGAGAACCAAAGAAGGAAAAGAACCCGGTTCTTAAAGCTGATAATAACGATTCAAGTGAGGAAGATAGTGACACAGCTTACTTAACCAATAGATTTCAGAAGATGGTCAGAAGAAATAGAGAATTGCTAAAAACGGACAACTCTAACAAACTAAAGAATTATGATCTTTGTTACAAGTGTGGAAATCTTGGATACTTCATGAATGATTGTCCTCTCTTGAAACAAAGAAATCTCAAAGAACAACCATGATAAAACAGCTAAGATGAACCCGGTTTCTTTTAAGGACTTCAAGAGAAAAAGATTTGGTGACAATATGGTGAGACATGCTCTTGCCGCATGGGGGATTCCTCTAGTGAGTCTGAAGATGAACCCGATACTAGTGATAGTTCCAGGATGGAAGTTAAAGGCAAGGACATTGAATATGACTCAAATTTTACTTTGATGGATCAATCATATGATGATGAAGGCGATGGCAACAAAAAGGTAAATTTCAGGGATGTTCAGAGAAATTTGAAATCCTATTCGCCAAAAAAAAATCATGTCTTTATCCAATATATTAATTGATGCCTATCATAGTCTTGTGGATGATAGAGATTCTTTGACATTCGAACAAGGAGAATCTGAAAAATCTAGAGACGACTTAGTGGCTGTAGTTAGTGACCATAAGAAAAACATTGAAATCTTTAGAAATGAAAAAGATGATCTTTTGGCAGAAATTACAGACCTAAGAGAAATGGTAGTATCCCAAGCGAAAACAATAAAAAAATATCAAAAATCCCAAAATTAGAAAAACCTGAGCCCAGGCCCACTTCTCGAAACTCAAAATTTTTCACATCAACGGGTTCCTTATCCTTCCACAAGTTCATACATATCAAAAGTTCTCAATTCCGACCTTAAAAGGTCCTTCAAATCCCAATTAAAAAGTTATAAATCTCAAGCCCTAGTTCTTCCATTTTTAGCTTGGGTTCCATAAATATTTAGGTATATTTCACAATAGAATCACGTTTTTGGTCCATAAAACTTACCTCCAATCAATTATACTTGAATCTCTCTTCAACTTCCCTCAAAATTATCTCAAAATACTCAGGTATGGTGGAACAATGGCCAAAAATCGCGGATGAAATGATTTTATAACTTTCTCCCTAGTTCTGGAAATCCTTCATTGTGATCGCGATCACGTATCAAAAATTTCCACCCCTCAAATTAACTGTATGCGAACGCGATGCTTCAACTTTCAAAACTATGGGAATGCGAGCCCTTAGTTGCGAACTCAAAGAGCAAGTACACTGGACTCCCTAGTCCTCGTACGCGAATGCGAATATTACCATGCGAAAATGAAGCAGAAGATCAAGGCCTTCGGCGAACACGGACCTTCAACCACGAATGCAAAGATCAAATCACCTGCCTTCAATTTTCCTACTACGCGATTGGGAAGGACCTCACGCGATCGCGAAGGCTTAAAATCATCTGCAACTCCTCAACATAGAAATTTCTCTGATTGCCCA